>JAODKL010000034.1:15226903-15250665 GCA_026780765.1 Petrocephalus schoutedeni
CTGATTCCATGGGCCCCTGTCCTAAATTTAGAATATATAGGGGTTGGACAATGAAACTAAAACACGGGCCAAAATAGGGTCTGAGGTTTTACGCCTATATATGCATGGCCTGCTGGCCAATCTTCACTGATTGCACAGTATGAGCAGAGTGTGAAGGTTGAATTAGCAGAGCAATAGCACAGCAGTACATAACATATTGCAATCCACACAACATAATGGGAGGCATAGCAGAGGTCAAAAGAGGACAAATTGTTGGTGGGTGTCTTGCAGTTTTTATGGCATCCAGAAGGTATCAAGTCTTCTCAAGTCACACGGTCCAAATCGCGTCCAAGTTTCAAGTCATCTGCCCTCAAGTGCAAGTGAAGTCCGAAGCCTTTCCATTAGTCTTGCCAAGTCAAGTCACAAGACATGAAATTTGTGACTCGAGTTTGTGGCTCTAGTCCCCACCTCTGCCACAGGGTCAATATTCATGGTAGGTCTGATATATAGTGCACTAATACACATAAAAAGACTGGTGACTGAGTGATTTGATTAAGGTGAAGGTGGAGTTGCAGATCTCCCATGGCCTGTAGAGTCACAATGTCAGAATATTTTTGAGCCATTGAAGGAGTGAGTCAGGAAATATTTTTCTCCACCAGCATCACGTAGTGACCTGGCTACTGTTCTGTAAGAGGAATGCCTCAAAATCCCACTGCACAGGACTTGTACCTGTCATTACCAAGACAAACTGATACTGTATTGGTTGCAAAAGGTGGCCCAACACCATGCTAATAAATTATTCTGCTCTAAAACCAGGTGTTTCAGATTTATTGTCCAACTCCTGTAACTGGATTTGCCTGGTATGAGGATCCAATATGATATGCTTTCATGGGGCACGGAATCTCTAGCATCACCCCTGGGACTCCTGTTATGGTTCTGTGTGGTTGTATGTGATTCCCGGTATTGGGCCTGGATTACAGGTAAACTGCAATTCAAGATAACACAGGGAATCAATCTTTAATTGCAAAGCCTTTAATTGTTTTATGTAGTACATGTTGATAAGAGATAAGATGATGTATATATGTACATATATTGTTTGTTAACTGCACTTGCGCACTTTAAAGAAGAAAAAATAAAGTTTATTTCAGAACAATTAATGTGCTACAGCTTTAATCTAAGACCTAAGACTAAACACTTTTCTGACCAAGTAATTTAATGCAAGTGTATGGCTTTTGGTTTGAAGCTATATGATCAATTCTGAACCATCAGAAAAAAGCAAGACCATAGGTGATATTATTTGTATCCAGTTTTGGATACATAAAAACTAGAAATAATACAGATTAAATAATCCCAAAATTCAGTGTCTTACTTTATAATTTTTGTATGTAAAGGATGTTGAAAATACATAGAATACAAAACTTTTTCAAAGAAATCAAACGTATCTCTTAAACACCTATACATACAGTAATTGTATTTGGGGGGCGCATGTACACATAAATAAGTAATATGTCAGAGATTCACACAAATTTTTATTACTACATATCAAAAAATACATGACAAGTTCGAAAAGTCTTTTGCATAGCTGGAAAGAGGATACATCTATAATAAATTTGTATATATCCAGATTATTAATGGAGTCTAATTCCGTGCTTCACTCAAATAATTCCGTTTTTTATGTGTTTGTGTGTCTTTATTTGTACTGGGAAAGGTTAATTGGGAGTAAGGTTCGGTAAACAAGTAACAAAGCTTTAGCCAGTACTTCAAAGCTTCTTACTGTACATGATACCAACCCATTTCTGAAACATTAGTAGGCTTTGCAGGGATGTACATACTATATAAAGAAGATATGATAGAAATGCTACTGGTGTATCTGTTATTATTACCGCAATGTAGTCAAAAACAAGCTGTGCAAAACCTCCATACTTCTTATATGGATTTCAGTTTTATAATAAGCTTCATAATCCCACAGTCATAGTGTGAGTTCTTACAAAGATGGGTTTCCTGAACTTCTTACCACGCTGTAATGGAAGTCCGTTGTCAACCCATGTACCTAGACAGGGAGCACAAAATAGAATCTAACAGAAAACGGCAACACGCTCAATGAAAGGAACCTCATTTTCACTTTTTTCACTCACACCTTACCTGCAAGCTTGAAATATATAAAGTCACCCGGAGCCTATGACACCTTGAGGATAGATTTGCTAAGGTGTGTGTTCTGAATTGCGGAGTCTGGTATGGAGGAGGTTTTGGCCAAACATAGATCCCGGTAGGTCCTTTCCTTCTCCATCAGATCCTAGTTTGCAACCAATTTAGAGGTGGAGATAAAAATCGTTTGTATCTCACCCACAGAAAACTAGCATTACCTTTGTTAGATGCTGCCACCCTAGCGGAGTGGTTGATGTTGACCCACAAAATGTGATTTTTCATATGCTGTATCACCTTGAGACACAGTGGATCATAAAGCCAAGAAATCAGTCTTACCCAACACATCAAAGCCATCGTAGAGACTCACACGTGATTTTCTTAAATTGCCATTGGACATCTGATTGCTGTTTGTCCTGTGTTGCGATGTGAAAAAAGTGTGGTCCACTACTACTTTACAAAGTTTTCATTGCACCTTTTGTTGCACTTACTTTGGCTCCATTTGTGTTTTCTGGTTGTGCCAAAAGCAGAACAGCAAAACTTATGTTAGAACATTAATAACCAGTCTATGCACATCTCTTACAGTCATTAATTTTACATGATGATCAATCGTACTGCGGTAGTTGCAGATTAGTATAGGGATTGAGCTACATTTAGTACATGTTCCTTTGCATCATGTGTTCTAACAAACTGGTCAATTTTCTGGGTTTGTGATGTTTGTGAAAGCTCATTTACAACTACCTGTTACTCACATCTGTTTTCCTTTAGGACATGATATTGCAGGAGCTACAATGTATCTGTTGTGATAAAGCCTTCGGCATCACATGCAGATAACCTCACTCAGACGTTCCTGTATGTGCTTTCAGCATGCAAGATGACCTCAGATAGAAAACGTAAATCCTAGTTTGTCCCGTGAATATATAAAAGGCCTATCTGCCCTGGACTGTCACTGAAAGATGCCCTAGCCCCTCCAGTTCTCCTGTTTTACCTGAGGGCGTGTCTTGAGAATACTCATCTGAGCCTGATAATCTACATTTGCTATGTGCTCCCTTGAGAGTACGCCTACCCACTTATCGCTTTCAGCTGAGGCTGATATTAAGAAGCTGGTTATTAAGTTTCTGACACTGATGTCAGTAACCACACTCGTCTGTCAGGTCAACCCTCATAAGCATTTGATACTAAGCCAAGAAACTGAGTATTCGGGAAAACAGGATCTCACTGTTCTGTGTTCCTGGGTGCTCACTATTCATTTTAGTCCTTAAACCCTACAGCATGTATAGGCTTCAAAAGCTTAAAGTCTTATTTGTTCGCTTCAGCAAGGATGGAGCCTATGTATACCATCTAGGTTGCATGCATTTTATCGCCAAATTGGATCTGTTCAAAGGATATAGGGAGGTCCTCCTCACTCCTTCTGTCCCAGAAATCTCTGTGTTCACCACACCAAATCGATAACTATAATGTAATGTGAATTAAACTGTAAGAGGCTTACCCTGATGACGCTTTATATTTGGACATATGGCAAGACCGTTTAAACCAGTTGAAAACTGCGTTTACTCAATCCTTAGTGCTTAATTTGGGGAAAAAGGTGAATTTGGAAATGGGGGTCATTACAACTTGGGGAAAACCACTCAGTGTTTAGTCTGCCACTGAGATTCCAACGTTCAGACAAAGAATTGCTTTCACCTTATTACCACAGAATGGGAGCTCCGCTGCTTCCTTTGCATGACTGACTATTTTTGCTGTTGGGGCGCACTTTTACTTTATCAGGCTGCTGAAACAAAATGCTCTTTTAGTTTGCTCCCTCGACTGCAAAGCCACCTGGAGACTTTATTAGCTCTCGACTTACAAGCCCCCCCGAACTTCCCACCCCTGATTTCGCATAGCCTTTCAAGCTGGAGGTTGATGCTAGGAGTACAGGTGCTGGTGCAGTCCTTCCCCCAGAAAGAAGGTACATGGAAGTAATAACAAAAAAATGGGTGCGTCTCACCTGTAGGGATGTGGGCTCAATTCCTGTCTCTGGAATTTACATATTCACCTCATGTTCGCGTTACTCTGGCTTTCCACCTGCAGTGCTGTCGTTAGGTGATTTTTGTGTCATACTGTATGCGGCTTCCCACATAGTACCTCCCATCCACCCAGATATTTTAGAGGCAGCACAATCACCCCTCTAAGGTCTCTGTAAGGCTTTTTTTATACCTTACAAGTCAGGCAGTACTGATGGCAGTTGGTGAACAGCGAATGGTTCAAGACATTGGTACAGCAATCAGTTGAATCCTCCTAACTGATTTACATTTGGAATCAATTTGTCTCCCAAGGATTGGCATTTACTGGCTAGGGCTTTCCCTCCTAAATAAACATTTAATGATATCTAATGAATATTCATTAAAAATGTCTATACAATTAAATCTAATTATGCTAGATGGCAAATTCTCCTGTTCTCTAATATCATTGCACTGTAGAATGATAACATATTCTTCATGCATTTCACATTTGCAATTTCTATTAGGATGTACTGCAATGACTGTCTTATTTTGTGAAATTAATTCAGAACACTGAAACACGGACTGGTGCAGAGGTCCGAGTTAACAAATGCAGACAAATTATAAACTGACGATCTTAGCACCTTCACGGTATATTACATTCAAACAGTTTAGTCTTGGATTAAAATTAGACCAAACGGAAATATTAATTTACAGAACAGTACAACATGTCAATCTTTCTATTTCTAGAATCTACATCTACAGACTCCAAAGAAGGCTGACAAATAATGTTTCTTAAAATGTGAACACTGCATTGAAACTAATAAATTGCCAGCTTTTGAAGGAATATCAGCAAAAATATTCCCGTGTTAAGTGCTACAAATGTAGCAGCAGTGGAGCAGGCTTACAGGGTAAAAATAACTATAATGACAGCACAGTGCCGTGCATTAGCAATCACGACTCTCGCTATTATGTGCGATTTATTACACACAACATTTTTAATTCAGACGAACATAATTGCAAGTACATTCGCACATTGAAGTGAAAAAAAATGCATTATACAAGAATCAGTTATTTTATGTTTCCTCGAAAACAACACATCGCCAGTGCCACTTTTCAAGTCGTATCTTTTAATGGCCGAAAGAATGCTAGAGTGCGGCAAGATTGTAGCAGAAACACGGTAATGCGGGCGCCTGTGAGGAGGCCACTGGTTACCATACTGCCGCTTCCCAAAAACTGCGAAAACGGCGGGAGACGTCGAAACGTCGAGCCAAAAACAGCTGTGGCATCCGGCTGCCAGGCCATGTCAGTACTGATCAATATGGACTAACTTTCACAGGCACTTCCGGGCACTCGCCGAGACTGGTAATCAAAGCGCATTACTCGAAGAATTCCCCAGCTCATTACTCGCAGACCCATTCATAATGTGGTTACAATTTTTATCGTGTAACCTTTAGAGGATATCAAGGAATTATTTTTGTCGACCTAGTCATTACGCAGATGCCTGTGAAGTAAATGCCTGTGGCAGTTACAGCAACACAGAGCCCCCACCCTGTATTTCTAACATTCCCCCCTTGTAGCTACCAGCACCTGTCACACGTCTCCGCTCCAATGCCACCCTTTGCATTTTCTCCTGCTGCTCCTCACAAGGCTGCTAGATATCACCCCCCCCCCCTCCCCCACCCCCACTTAATGGCTGCCTCTCGAGTAGCAAGGGCCTCGGCGATGTGATGACATGGTATACTCATTACCTCTCAGCGGCGGCTGCACATTCGGGCTCCACTGGTTCATAGGCCACCCTCGAAAATGTGTCCTTCACTGCTTAAAGCATAAGCGCTACATTCTGTTATAGAATTTTCCTCCTTTTGTTACTTGATTCTTTTAGGCACATATAGGGTGCCGTATTTCGTGCCTTCGTCCTATCGCTCAGGATTTTGATAAATAATGTCTTACAAGTGGGGGGCAGAACAGCAGCTCAGTGATCTGTACTCCAGCCTCTCCCCCGTTCCACAATTGACATGAGGTTTAGGAAAATGGGCACCTCTAAACTGCCCATTGGATTCAGCCCAGGATTTTTCCCTTCACAGTGCCCTATGCCTCTTTGGATAGACTGTGGCTCCCCACAACCCTTTACTGGGTGAGTGCTTATGAGAGACAGATTTAGGATGGATGTATGTCTAATGAAGTTTCTAGCGTTTTATCTTATTCTTACCTCATTGTTATGCATTGGATCACATTATTGCACGTCTTACAAGGTGGCCAAAAAAAAAAAACCATCGGATAATATTTTATTTTGTCAAATTATGCTGCATGATTTAATTTGCTCTACTGTAATAGAACCTTTTTCCCAAAAGGTGTTTGTGGCAGGTGTCACATTCAGACATGGCTGGTACAGTAGTGGTGAAATATTTATCAGAAAGAAAATAGTCGACTCATTTCTCCCTCATGTTCTGATGGACAGATTTTAGCTTCTGTACTCCAGTGCAGGCATATAATAATATGACTTCTTTAAAATATAGAGATACTGCATTTATCAGTGTTAAGCAGAAGAGTCTTCTTATTTTGTTTAATGAAATCCGACATGAGGAAAGCCTTATTGCACAATTAAAGCAGACTTGCAAGATTGCTATAAATTCAGCATAATAAATTGAAATATTCACAGTTCTGATTCTTAATAACAGATACAATATGTCAAAATAATTTTTAAAGTCAAGTTAAAAGTACAAAAGAAGAGCCAGTATCTCCTTCAAACCTCTCTTTTCCACATCCTCTTTTTCAACATAAAGGCATGAAGAACAGGCTTCCCTGCAAATAGCTGTTTAGAAGCTTAACATCTGCAATAAGCCATCATCATCCACAATCTGGCCAGACTCAACTCAGGCGCAGCACGGATCCTCGCCGTCATTCCAAATCTTGGTCATTTCTTTCAACTGGCACTAAAAGATCCAAATGTTGGTTAGAACCACAGAAAATGCAGAAAGTGACTTCTTCCATCAATTTAGGAAATGTTCGTATATCCAGCACCTTACTCTATCTTTCTTAGACACAGCACAGTAATATAAAATAAAGTCAGTAGTTGTCAGTGAAGGAGATCCCTGCTGCCTCGTTGGCCACCTGTCCAGCCTTTTCACCAGGGAAGTTTACCTTCTGCGCACATCGCTCTTGTGTGACGCTTGTGGTGCATTAGCAGTAGGCCGGCGCTCCCGTGTTGGCACACCACCCAGCTTGTGCCATCTCTGCGTTTTGCCTTCACTCAAAACAGGGTTATTTTTTTCACACAAAAACTAAAATTATGAGAGAACTTTTTTTGTAAACTGAAATAAAACGAGACAGGAAAATAAACAAACTGTAGCTAAACTAAAACCATAAATATTGTTTCTGACACTAGCTGAAATAAAATAAAAATAAATGGAACATGTGTTCTGTTACCATTTCTTAATACTATTTAGGTGAAATATTGATTTGCTTATCTTTAATTACCATTAATAATCTCTGAACCTTGTTTTGCCCATTTTGAGGACATTAGTACATAATGTGAACTGTGCAGTTATGAAAAATTCTCTAAAGAACAGACAGATAGAATAACTTGACAACTTTCAATCTATCCCTAAAAATAAAATATACAACTAAAAAGTTTTCATTCCTAAAATATATTTCTATGTTGAAACTCTAGTAAGACTTACTTGAACGATCAAGCAGTTAATAAATGTGGCCTAGGCAAGCTGGCTGGCCAGAGTGAGGCAAGCTAACGCCTCACACTGGGACAGTGAATTTTGGCTAGAAAGGCGTGATGCTGAGAGGGCATAGCAAGCCGCCTGCTACTGCACTGCCCAGGACCTCTCAGGATCCCACCTCCGGACTGATTCATAATTTGGCCCAACAGTTAATAAAAGGACTTTGGGTCAATGTCGATTACACCTATGGGTATCGCATCATAAATAAGATGAAAATAGATGGAATGCATATGGAAGAAGGACAGATGGCTAGACACTAAACAAAGAGCAATGTAATTACAAAAGTCTGCTTCAGTTGAGTGTCCATGCACACCGGCACCCTGAATTTTTATACTTTGATACTTTGCCCAAAATTCCCCTTTGACCTCTGATCAGGAATGTGCCTTCATTAATAATAAACACTATATAAAATGTCTAATATAGAAATATTTAGGAATTACACGAATGCATTAATATGCAACATATAGTGATATCTGTACATCTTCAGTTATTAAACCACAGTAACTGTATTGTAATTTAGATTTCTTTAATCACCTAATGTGGTATGATGATGATGATGATGATAATGAAGAATGTCTCCTTATGAAGCAAGCACAATCACGACTCTCGCTATTATGAAGCAAGCATAGTATTTTAATTACCCACAGTGCAAAGCATGGTGCCTATTAAGCAATTAATCAAATTTACAACAATAGTTACACATTGTTACTGCGATTCGTCAGAAACATTTGCAACATTCGTTTGACGACATATTAAGTCTACCAAAAGCCTCACAAAAATCCAATTATCCCTAGCTAATGAGAGCAAAGGCGCCATTAAACCTTCTTAGATTACTTGAAAACCTGCTGTGTTTCGATTTTGAACCCTTTGTGCAGTTTGACAGTTTCCTTTCTACACTTTAGGAGTCTTTGCATTAGCTTTACTGTAATTCACTACTTTTAATAGGTTTGTGTATGTACTACCTTCCTCATTATTACCGATACATACAAATGCCTATGAAGCAGCCAAGGTAACTGTTTCCTTAAAATATTGCAGACTCTCATTTCACAAGGTGCCAGTTTATCTTTGACTTTGGCAATTCATTATTTTTTTACAGCTCTGTGACTTTCGATGGACATTCAGGGCCAGTCAGTCCTAAAGGTCACATAGGCGGCTGCCTAGGGCGCCATCTGCTGAGGGGGCGCTGACTTGGCAAGCCGTGGGCACAACTCCCGGGGCAGGCTTCACTGCCCAATTTCACTTTGAGTGGGTGCTGCATGGGTCTGGACTGGCCAAGACCCACAAGGCTCCTTGTACGTTTGATTCTTCAGGTAACTGGCTCAAGCATGCCAGTTGTGTCTTTGCTATGATGTAAAACAAATTTACATGATGTACCGTGTTACCACCTATAGTTCATGGATATGAAAGTTGGTTTTTGGTTAAAGGGATTTTGTAAAATCTATTTTGTATTTTTGATAAGATATCCAACTTTCACACAGAATACCTTATCAAATAATATACAGTAACAGTAGGGGTCCAGGTAACTGTAGCAATTTTGCTCTATTCAATGCAGCCTCACCCATGCTTTCCCATCATGAGTCAGTAATAATGTGTCAGCACATGTACTCTTGTTTCCTGTGCTTCCTGGAATCAGTTCCAGGCACTTCACAAAATGGCTCGTGGAGTTAGAAGATGGATGAATGGGTGAATTACAAAATTACAAAATGACTCAACTTATCTTCGATCCTTAAAAGAGTTGCACTTCCAGGCAAACTCCGAAGTGCAGAACAGTGTAAAATGCAATGTAAAATGTAAAAAAAAAAAACGTCGGGAGGTTCCACTTTTCTCACGCTGTGATGGCGAATTGCAAATGCATTTGTGGGCTTGACGTGAACTACACCTCTGCCCAGTGATGCTCTGAAATCAACGGACGGTGCGGCTCAAAGCATTAAACATTTAAATGGGTCACTTCCTCCTGAAAGCATTTCAAATGTAACCCAAATGTCCTCCACATATGCATATAATAAAGTTTGCTGGTGATTTGTAGTTCAGAACTTCTAAGCACGAGTACATGTCAAGGTAGGAGATAACATGACAAGCTAGTCTCTGACAGTGATGCAGTATTATTTTCAAAGTAACCATTAATGTGAAAATTATTGCAAGTGTCTTATTTAAAGCTATTCAAAATTTGTATTTCATACAGTGAAATGTTTCAGAATAAACAAAAACACATGTAGTAGTCGGCTAGACTACTGTAATGCTCTGTTATCTGGGAACACACACTGTACATTAAATACTGTGCAGCGTATTCAAAATACAGCAGCTCTAATTGTCACCAGGAGCAGGAAGTTTGAACACATAACCCCTGCTCTTAGTTCCCTGCACTGGATTCAAGTTCAGGGCTGACTTCAAAGTTCTCCTACAGTACTTACAGTACATACAGTATAAGGCACCTAAAGGTCTAGCACCTGCCTACCTAACAGAATTACTTCAAGTTCACAAGCCCCATCATCCATTCCAGTCACAGATTGCAGGTTTCCTTGTCATTCCAAATAAAGAGACAGCTGGTGGTAGAGCAACCTGCTAGATGGCCCCTATATTGTGGGATGGTTTGCCAGCCTATGTTCGGGATGCCGAATCAGTCTCATTCTTTAAATCTTGACTGAAGACCTATTTCCTCTGCTCCTATGCTCTCTGCCTTCCTTCCAACATGTTTGGGAATGTGAGCTGGAGTTATGGTTCAGTCCCATGGAAGGGTGACATGGTGGATGTGACTTATGAACTTATGAGACTTCAATCCGCCACCCTATGCAGGCCGGCGTGGAGAGCTGACTCGCTGATGGACTTTGCCTTTGACCTTGATCACAGATCACACCTTGGTTTTAGCAAGCAAGCCCCCTCTTTCTTTTTCAGTAATGTTAGCAAGCCCAACGGGGCTTGGGCAGCCAGTTGCCACAGGTCCTCCAGAGGTTTTCTTTTTCTCCTCATTTGGGAGTTTTTGGTTCTTCTCCTCCATTGTCATCTTTCTTTCTTTCTTTCTTTCTTTCTTTCATTTCTCTGTCTTTCCTTTCTTCTGCTTTTTTATTATTCTCTCTTAATGATGTTGTAATGAATCACAACACACTCATATTAAGTACCTTGGGGCAACTTTGTTGTGAAATTCAGTTTAAATAAACAGAAGCTAGCTATAAGGTACTTACACCCTGATTAAGCACACACAACTTTTTTTTGAGGTCATTAGGATTCGTTTTGGTCACTTATACAAGTATTATAGGTATTTGACTATTACAGTATGTCTACTCATTTCTCCAAGTAGAATACACTCTACTTGTCAGCAATCAGCATTCTGCATTTAGAACGTAATTATGCTAATAAACGGTCACAAAAGAAGGTTAAGCATATACATGTGTAAAACTGTGGGGAGCATGTATGTCCCGGGGCAGGATAAAATCAGCTGGCAAATCCTTATTCCTTCAAACCATCCCTTTGTCACAGGGTTTGGTTTTGTTGCCATTCTGCCCAAAGCAAGTCATCACATTTTTAACCACATATATTTAACAATCATCAATCCATTGTAAGTTATAGTAGCCGGTGTCTCTGTAAGCAACAGATGGGCGAGTCAAGGTGTCTCTTTACCTTCAGGCTCGGTCTTATTATCAAAACTGATATAGCACTCCTTTAAAAAATATTAGTGAGCAGAAAACAGTCCCAGAAAGGCGGAGAAGAGCAGCCTTTTCCAGTCACCTCCACCTAAGCTATTTATTTGTAGACACCTAGCTGTGGTGTGTAATCCTGGGCATCTGTTGCGTATAGTTCACGCTTGCAAAATCAGCATGTTCATCAGTCTATTCTCAGTCAGGATGCCATGCTGTGGTGCTGAATGAGATTAAACCTTTATATACATTTGTAAATAATATTTGGACAGAATCACATCTGCGAGGAATCTGATGAAGTTCCAAGCCGTTAAAATGATAAAAACTATTGGCATTGTGTGCCAGTGATTATTAAGACTATTTTCAATGCTCTGAGAATGGATTTATTAATACTGTCTATAGGGAAGGTTGATGAGGCCCCAGACCTCGTACCAGATGCATCCCGCATAGTTACTCTGGCTGGGCACTCAGGCGCCCTTGTGTTCATTCCAGAATTCTGAGGAACAACCTAAAAAATGCAGGTGTGCGGTCAAGCTGCACATAGATCTATGAATTAATAATAGCTTCTCACCTTACCACAAAAAGCCATTATTCTAAAGGCAAACCCATTATATCGTCTCATACCTTACACATGTAGCCGTTAGTCCTAACTGCTAACAGACAGCAATACAGGCAAGAAATCTTTCGGTTCTACGAAAGAAGAAACTTGTATTTTTCTTTTTGAGTGCTTTTTAGAAGAATAAAATCAAACTGGATAATAATACATTCAAGAAAGCATAACAGCAAGTTGAATTAAATATATTCATATAATTTCCCATCCAGGGTTCCCTCTGCCTAGTGCCCTGTGGTTCCTGGGATAGGATCCAGGCTCACAGTGATCCTTCACCAGATAGTCTGTTATGGACAATCGATGGATGGGGGGACATTCCTATCTGCCAAAATCAATATAATTTCCTTTCTACAAGGTATATGCAACATGCAAAAGACATTATATATAGTGTTTGTTGATCTAAATGGTACTGTGTATGATCAAAATGCTGCTTAAAGAGACATTTGCCAGTACACTTAAATGACTAATTCTGAGACTGGATCTAATCGTGACAGACTTCCTTTTGTGTGCGTCTAAAATAACGCTCCAATACGTGTCATTACTTACTTTTGCGACTAATCTCATTTAATGATTAAAGACTCCTTACCCCATCAAGTTTATGAATCATATGTTTGTATAATTAATATTATATAGCCATCATAATTATATCAATGGTGTTATGACTCTTATTGCTATTGTAGTCCACGTTATGTGCACATTACTGTTGACGCTTTGTTCTATTTAGCTTAGACATAAATTTGGGTGCCATGCTTAAATCATACCAACATTACTAGTAGCCTGCTACACTGAATACATGCAGCACGCTGCCAGGCTCTGACACCTGAACAGCTGCGCACTGACATGATGCTAAGCATTTGTGACTGATCAATGGCGTCGCACCGCATGGTCTAATTTATCCTGATAGACTGCGAAACATGTATTGTCAGACTATCACAAACGATGCCTGAGGTACCCAATCACAAAAGCCAGATATTAACAAATGTCACCACTGATTACTGGAGGCTGATTCTCGTGACCGTGGTTCAAGTAAATTTCATGGAGTCACTTCATTCTATTTTCTCAGAATTGGCTAAGTAAATGGGCATAAAGGTAAGAGAAGCCTTATCCTTTAAGAAGGAAGGTAGGTGCTACGTAACGACGGAAACGTAAATCTTATGACGTAACTTTATATATGATTTATTATTCATTCAAGCTTGAAAAACAATCACCACATAGAACACAGTGAAATCAACAATAATAAATAAATCATTAATACATACAACTGTACAGTAAGGGCCATTCATCATCTCAAATGCAAATGCACTATCCAGTATGTAGGAATTAACTTAAACTAGCACTTTGACTTTCCCCCTTTCTGTGTCTTGGAATACTGTGTGACACTTCGTGCTATTTTGTCTCTATTTGCAAAACTGCTGTTGATCAGGGATGTTGTGCTATTGCGTTAATTAATCCCAAAAGATCTTGTCAGGTTGAGATCAGGGGCTTTGACCTTTGTTCAGGTGCTGTTTTCTGAAAGTCTGAATAATTTTATGTCTTCTCTTAAACCCACAATTCAGCTGCCAGGTTCCTGTTCGAATAATGAACATGGGATAATTAGACTGGGCACAGATGAACACTTGTCACTCATCAATAGTAGGGAGCATCCTAATAGTTGGGGGGTTTTTGGTAAAAAATGAGTGACAGCAAGTTTAAGAACATTAGCCCCTGCAAGACACTTCCCCTGCTGCTCCAGCAGGTAATACCATGAAACCAAATAACAGGTACGGTAAACAGAGAAATTACTCATTGCACTTGGTGTTTCTGAATTTAAACCACACTAAGTACAGATAATTATAGTGCACTGAAGGAAAATAGCAGAATGCTGTCATTATAAGGGCAAAATTGATTTAAAACCCATGTAAGAAATACTGACAAGATAATGCATCATGTTGTCTGTTTGGCACTGTGCTTTCAGTATAAACAATTAATATTATATTATAGATGTTTAAGTATTGTTTTCATGGAAAGTACAATGAATACAGGAAAACAAAGCAGACATTTGTCAACAGTCAGATTGGATCTTTTTTTTTAATTTTTATTATGCTTTACATAGATGGAAAAATACATAATATGATATATATATATATATATATATATATATATATACACACAGTACACATATACACAGACACATACTTATACATACATTGTGTATGTACATATATACATATGGGTATAATATCTTTTTCTTTCGCCAGTAACTCTGCTCTTAACTAGCATGTAGCATGCATAGCACTCTGAACATATAACTTTCTCCTCAAGCTACAATGACAGATTTTTTTGCAAACTGACAGGCCTGCGGGTTTGAGGTGACGGGTGATTTTAGATAATCTCCCTAATTCCGAACAGCATTCGTCATGACGTCTTATCTTGGGCAGCTGTATATACCTGTGTTTTGGCACAGCGCAGACTTTCACCAAGTCCATCAATCTTTCACTTTTTTCCAGTCTAAGTGCTCAGATACCCTTGAAGGAAGCATAAGGTGAGGTCAGAGCCGCGGTGGCCAGTACAGTGTTTATCATTACCTTTGGTAGTGCCCATAATTAATTGCATATGCAAAGCACTTTTAAGGTCTTCCTGGTGTGCAGTACAGGTTCCATAGATGGGGAAGTGCACCTGTGGTGGGCTTTTACAGAGCCTACGGGAAAGATTCGCCACCCTTGGTATTTGTAAACATTTTATAACCTGACTTTTTGATGCATTTTTAATCTTGGTTTGGATATGTGCCCATTCCCCCCGCCCCAGGCCCCGCCCCTCGGAGTCGCTATGTTGCAGAACCACCTTCAAGAGAAGCGGCTGCTACCTTCCGACCTGCTTTGCATAGCTTAATGGTGCGATATTTACTCATTCTTAACGAAATCTTTCAGGGCCCATTAAGCTGGACGAGAATCATTGGTGGGCAACAGTCCCCAAGTCAGCTCTATTCTCCCATTGAAATGGAAATCCTGCCTTTGACTTTGACAAAACTAACTTTGCAGAAAAATACATCAAGGTTGAGTGAAATGAGTGTATACATCAGATTCTCAAAACAAAACAAAAAAAAATCTCTAATAATGTGTGTGTGTGCATGTATATGTATATATATATATATATATATATATAATTTTAAAGTGATCACCACCCTGGATGTAATAAATATTAAATTTAAAATTTTAAAGTGATACCACCCTGATCTCAAGTAACAGAAATAAATATCCATTGTTTACATTTATTATATCACATACAACAGATGAAGGTACCCTGTGACAGATATGATCCCTCACCCCAATTATTAAATAATTAAATTTAGTCTGACTTGTGCAACTTGTTTGAAGCTAAATAAAATTATCGGTTAATACATCTGATCTCCCCCCCTTCACCAAGACAGGATACCCGTGCCTGCTCGCGAGGGGGTGACGACTAACACATGCCCCCTGTGGAATGTGAACTCCTTAACCACCCACTTCTTTCCACTACACGGTCTGCAGGCTTCATCAAGCAATGTAACGGGCATGCAGGCGAATGCTCTTCCTCCCCCCAACCCCCCCCCCCACAGACGAGCAGGCACCCGGCAGGCTCCAAAGACCAGTGACAGGGAGAGGACCTCATCCGTGGAAGCCACCTAATGGGACACGAGTCAATTTACGGTCGCTGGGCGCCCACACTACAGATGGCTAAGGGGGCACACTGGGAATCAGTCTTGGACCCCTGCTACCAAACTTAGCTTTCTGCGAACAGCATGCCATTGGCTTACCCTCACGTCCAGATCTTCCCTTCATTAAGGTCGATCCGCCCTGAGTTTACATAACGAGCCTCAGACGAGCATCTGGAACCTGGAGCACACTTCTATAGCTTTTAATTTAACCTTGTTTTAAAGACACAAACAGTCCTAGGTGTGAATCATTGTACATCACTAACTACACGCTTTGTGTACTTCACATTGTCCTCATACTACTCCGGGCATATTTGTTACATACACACAAGTACATAGATATCTTTATAATTTTATCGTAATTTTATTTGCAGTTTTTATATTACCCGCGACCCTGACTGGATAAGCGGGTTGGAAAATGGATGGATGGATGGATGGTTTTTATATTATCATTCGGTTTTGTTACTATGTCTTAAGTACCGTCTAGGGCAGGGCTGGCCAATCTTACCCGGAAAGGGCCGTAGTGTGCGCGTGGGTTTTCACTCCATAATTAGATTACTGATTAGAGGACTGATTGGCTGAAGACTCATAACACCTGGGTTTGAACAGCTGACCTGAAGGTTATCCCAAAAGCCTGCACACACACCGGCCCTTTGCGGATAAGATTGGCCACCCCTGGTCTAGGGAGCAGGTGGAGGAAGAATTTCACTGCACACTTGTACATTGTATGTCTGTGTATGTGACAGATACAGATGAAACCAAAACTCAAAGATAAAGCAAGAGGTGCAACATATGAATGGTTACAGAATACAAACAAATATGTTATGCCTTCCCAGTGTTATCTGAAGCCGGAAGCACAAAACAGAAGGTGTACTACAGCCTGCTTGCAGTACGCTGCAGCACAGTGCCCAGGGAGGGGAAGGCAGGGCAGTGCTATGTGTGCATGTGTATTGATTTTATGGACACATACTGTGAAAGCTGTGCTGTGTTGTGGGCTAAAGAGACAGATCCCTGCCTGCTCACAGATCAAACGGCTAAAAAGACAGCGGACAGTGGCATGCAGCTAACAGCCAGATCTCGCATTAATTCAACACTCCTAATAAATCATCTACTGAAGATAACATTTTTTATTTTTTCTATCTACAAATAAAGAACTTTTTCTTTTAGATGCACTATGTGTGTGGACATTTAAGGAGAGTTAATTACTGTGCCGGAAACAAAGCAGCTTTTAAATCAGTTTCTTAGGGGAGAATGGAACTCCATTGGAGGTCAGCGTGGGGCGGGGTGGGGTGCAGTAGGGTTGGGGGTGGGTCAACCCCTGTCTTCTCACTTGATATCCAATCTACAAGAGTAGCACTCAGGGCCAGGGACCCCAAGGCTGGAGGCGTCTCCTATCATGTGTCATCAGGTGTCATCACTGGCTGCATCGTGAGGTGCACAAGGTCACAAACGACAATTTGTTAATGTCTCAGCGGGGCCTGCCAGCCAAAGGACGACATCGGGTTATCGAATGCCCCAGCGTCTCCCCCTATTGCACTCTGCTTAGAAATTTAACCTGCTTTACTTGGAGAGGTCGTAAGTGCTATAGATTAATGTGATAAGTGCTAATTATACAATTAATTAAATTGCAACCAGCACAACTATTAAAAATAGTGGCATTGGAAGAAAAATCCTGAACACAAAGACGGTTTACTAATTATACGTATTGGAATAACTTTCTAAACCATAATGACGTAAAATTTTGAATACCATAATTTTTAAAGCACCTTCTTATAGAAGAGCATCATTTAAGACAATCTTTAGCTGTTTGTCTGCTATGGATTTTTGTATCTTTCTTACGAACCCATGGGTGGCACTGTTGCTTTGCGACAGAATTTTTTTTTAATAATGTTTAAAAACAGCACAACAGGACAATTGCTACTTCTGTTTACAGATTCATTCTGTGACACGCTGATGCTTTATTAGCCAGCAAATGATGCTAATTTAACAGCAGTGCCGCCTGTCAGCGTTATACTTACCAAACTGTACCTTTTATTTACAAAATCTCATTGCTTAAAGCAAGCTGAAGTTATTCTGGACTGTGTCACTCCAGCACCGAGAGTAACGGCAAAGCAGAGAGCAGAATTTAAACTGCAATGAGCTGAGTGCGCTGTAGGTGGCAAACACGTTCTTTTGCTGACCTCGGTGCTTCCATCGATTCCTCCAAAAGTGCATGAGGAATAGCCTGCAGCGGCCGCTCATCCCCGAGCGTCGAATATCGGTGGTGGGGTCTTTTTCCTGACTGGTCACTTTGAAGACAGGATGGTGACTGTCACATGGACATGGATGCGTGTGGCATTTTCTGCTGCACTGCACTCGTGTCGTCCTGCGGCCCACTGAGAATAATTAATAAAACAATATATATATCAGAACTTCATAATGTCATCTCCCCCATCCAAGACACAAGGCCTCATGATGTAACAATACCGATTTTATCAATAATTAAAATATGCACATTAATCTTAGCATCCTGTTTTCCTTGTACAAATATTTGTTCCAAATATTTTTATTGAAAAAGAAAACAATACAGTACTTGCACTTTGAGAAATAGCAAACATATTTTAAGATGTTTTTGCACTGTTTCTTTAATTTTTGTAATTTCAATTGTGTTTAGTGTACATGTATTTCATGTTCAGCATCGAACCACAGATATTTCTGGTATGGTTGTACATACTGGCAATAAAGTGCTCTGTGAGTTGTGAGCTCTTATGTATAATACCCACATTGCACCTCATCTTACAAATAGCATCTCTAGTCACATAGTGATGTAGAGCCTTAGATGTATAGCTTTTAGCAATCAAGATTCCTCAGGCATTGGACAGATCAGTAATAGATTATGGATCCGTCAGTGGGGCACGCTGGGACCAACTTAAACCATCCCCCGTGACAGACAGGAGCCAGCATGCATGAGTCCAGGGCACGATTAACAGATGGCATAACTAAGTCCCAGATCATGTTTTTAACTACGGGACTGCATTCAAGAACAACACTTATCGTGGGCACTTGGGAGACTCCGAAAGAGCCAGGAAATACCAGGCCGTGTCAGCATAAAACCCAGCCACGCAAGGGGGGGCTAAACGGGAGCTATAGATAAGCAAAACAGTACAGACAAAGCAGGAACAAACACGCTTAAGGGCACAAAGCGAGCACTGACAAATGAAGCATTCGCCGCACTTTGGCGAGTGCGCCGCACTGCCCTCCTCTCATCCTCTGGCCTCTGAGGAACCGAGGTAATATTCACGGTCAACTGCTGGGAGCCAACAGGCAGGTGCAGCCCGGGCTGGTTGTTTGCCACCACAGCTGAGCAGCCCGCCATAGTTGGACCGTCGGCAGAAGCCTCCACATGAGGTGCCACACATGGTGTCAGGAAGCTATTAAAGAAATTCTCACGCTGAAATCAGTCCGGAGGGCAGGGAATTTCATTTCGCTTCAAGTGTGGGGCGGTTTTCATACCTTGCTGAGGAATGTGTCTCCACCCTCCCAATGGGCCATATTTTGAAATGAATGTAAGAGAGTCGGGAGTGTGTGGGTAGCAGTCAGGCCAAAGGAATTGCAAGTAAAAGGAGCCATCCACTGTTCATCCCCCCCCAACAATATCACTACTTGTAATATAATTACAGTCTCCAAAAATTGGCTGATAGCTGTACTGTCACATCAAATGTTGGATTAAAGTTGCATGAATCTTTTAAAGTCATAGCCAGCATTTTTAATGTCAGTCTACATTTACATATTTTGCTATTTTTTTTGTTGTAGTTTAGTTGTTATTTAACCAGCAAACTGACAGATTGAGTAAATTAATTGATATTTGGTTACTTACAAAGGTATGTTATTTACATATGTAGGCAAAAGATTACAGCAGAACATCACAGACATGAGACATCACACTTACAGACAAACGCTACAAGCAGGCTAATTAATAGATACAAAGTATAACATATGGCAGCTAAAGTTTATCATGTAAAATGCATTAATGACATCAGATTGTTTGGTGAGTAATATTACGTATAGGTTGTACAGCTTTTTAATGCCACATAGTAAAAGCCTAGATTTTAGCCCTCATCTGGGAAAGGAAAAAAAAAAACTTTAGGCCCGCTTGGAATAATAATTGTTATTTGCATTGATATCGACCAAAAATTTTCAAGTAGAACAGGCAACCAAACCACAGGGGATTTATAAATGAGAACGAGGCCACTGTAATTGCTGTTTGATCTGAAGGAAAGGCCAGATCACTAATGAGTAGAGAAGGTAATTGTGTGTCCTCTGCGGAACAAAGTGATGAATTTAAGCGATACAATACATCAGTCCTCTCTCCAGCTGCTTTGAGAGAGGCTTGGTACCATGATGCTTGAGCCATAATTAAAGATGGAAAGAACTTTGAATGTGAGTCAAACGATTTCATGGTGAAATAGAGTGTGGACAGTGAATATCAGTACACGAACATATAAGACACCAAAATATTCGTACAGGTATTTCTCACCTCGTATGTATATCGTTTTTAAGACGGCTTTCTGGAATGTACGTGTTACTCCATAACAATATGAATTTTGCTTTTTTGATGTTAAGATCTCAATGGAAAGATCAGATAAAGGCTGCCAAACATCATTAAAACTAACTGTAGCATTTTCATAAGCCTAAAGGGACTTCTGAGACACCAAGACTGTCTTTCCCTTGTCTAATTGGGTAAGACTTTACAAATTGTATTTCTTTATAAATTCAACAGGAGGTGTGTCCCAGTTTATCTCACCTAATAAAAACCAGGTGTGGTGTTTTATAAGCCTTGACAGGGTGATAATATGAGTGGATGGGGGTCTGTAACACCCAGCCATTAACACTAAAAGTTACTGGATATCTTATTAATTTTTAAATCAAACAGCTTTGGTGCAGGTGGAGCAAACACAGCAGAAAATGTCAGATGTGCTTAAATACACTATATGTTTGCCCAAGATTTTCACAACTGCAGATGTTCTTCTTTGGCTAAGAATTTGCATTTAAAATGCATATCCCAGGTGTGGCTAATTGATCAGTTGATGAAGTTCAGGTGACCAAAGATCACTACCCATGATGCCGTGCGAGAGCGAATCGGGCATGAACAGCAAGCAGAGGAGCTCTGTTTCACAGCTGTGAATCCAGGCCTTCTTGTCAGCAGAAACAAAACGGAGTTATGGCGTGGTAAATGAGCGTCACCACTGGTTCTACTGGGACTGCGGACAATGACACCACGGTGGGGGGAGGCCAAGCAGATCACTGGGGGGGAAACTTAAAAATAAATGGAAAACCTCTTTGTGACATGCTGCTCAAAGACCTTGAGCTGGACGACTGCAATTTGACTCCATGTCGGATTCACAGTTTCTCAGACAATTAAGCCACTGTTATCTGCCTTCCTTAAGCTGAGATGTCTTTTGCTGTCATGTGTAACAAACTGACACTACAGTACAAATGTCATTCTTGTTCTTCAGAAGGAAAATATGAGCGTACTGTGATAAAGTTAGTACTTAACAAGCTAATTTTGGATATAAATATAACACAAAGGTTGTTAGTTAAGACTATATATTTATGCTGCTACTACTAGTACTACTACTACTAATAATAATAGTAATTAATAACAACAATTTTCCTGCAGTCCGTATAGAAATAAAATTTTGGCTTGTATCCAATATTGGACTGAATATTTTATTTTAATACACTTAAATACACTTTTTAAAAACACTCATTAACTCATTAACTGCTTTAGACACATTGACTCAAATTGTGCTACTATTATGTGAGCATGTACATCAGCATAGAGTTAAATGTTTGCGAACTAACGATTTCCTATGGACCTGACTTAAACTTTAAGAAGCCATTCATGGAAAAGGTTAGTTTTATTACCATTAAGTTAAAATGTCATGGTAATTGTCTTTCCCATCACACACACACACACACACACACACGCACACACACACACACACACCGTCGTTATGTGACAAAGATACCCCTGACTTTGTCATTAAACATGTTAAATTTGCGACTGCTGTAA
This sequence comes from Petrocephalus schoutedeni, assembly GCA_026780765.1. Classification (NCBI taxonomy): domain Eukaryota; kingdom Metazoa; phylum Chordata; class Actinopteri; order Osteoglossiformes; family Mormyridae; genus Petrocephalus; species Petrocephalus schoutedeni. The sequence continues at coordinate 15,248,705 of JAODKL010000034.1, forward strand.
CATGTGCCTTGCTCTTCACAATCGCAATTATTGGCACAGTGTTGGAAGTGTGAATCTGGGGGGGAAGTTGGGGTTGTGCTGGGCTGGGGTGGGGGTGGATAAGTGTGAATGAAAAAAGCAGCCATTTCAGCACTGATTTACAGTAAACCTTTTAAAAATGCATACACAGAACTTTAACCTTTTCATCATGTGCTAATATGACTGAAGTATGTAAAGTACTAAAGGTTTCCGGCAAGATAAACCCTGTGGACTAAGCTACTTCCTGCTGTCTGTAGCAGTGTCATAGATGTCTGTGCTACTCGTCCTTCTGCCTAAGCCATGGATCTGCAAATGACTGGGTTTAGCTTTAGCGCTCGGCATTTGTCATGGACGCCGACAAGCACTCCTGAACCCAGAACCTCTGTCGCTAAGACGTTCACGGGGGCTCCATTTGGATCCACTCGACGCCTCGCTCTTTGGAACACTTGCTACAAGCACTAAACCGATTACGGTTCGTCCAGAATTTCCTCTGCCAGGGTTCTCGCTTGTACTGCTCACCAGGACCACTCCACTGCTTCTCTCACTGCCCTTCACTGGGTGCCAATTAAGCACTGGCTGATTTACAAAGTGCTTACATTCAGAGCTAATCGTGCCCTTGGTCCCACTTACCTCCCAGACACACTGGGGACTTCCTGTTGCACCATACCTCAATGGGAGCATGGGGGGGGGGGCACCGCTGCCTGAAGGCTGTGGGACAAGCTTCTTTCATGTACCTTTGAGTCTTGCATATCTTGTGTTTACTGGACACCCTTTCATCTTACAGATTAACCTTAATTGATTTTATGATTTAGACCTTCCTTCGATCTTCAATTTCAGTCCAGTGTCCTCGGATGTCCTCCAAAGATGATGACAATGATTATTGTTGTTACTGGTATTAGTCTTATTGCTGTTGTGATTATTCATTACTATGACTGGGGGAGGTAAAATAATGTAGTTGCCTCACACAGGGTTACAAGGTTAGGGATTTAAATCCCTCCAGCATTCAGTGTGTGTCAAGTGTTTGTGTTCTCCTTCAAGTGTATGGGTTTCCTATGGGCTCTCTGGTTTCCTTCCATAATCCAAAGACACCTAGTCAGGAAAACCAGTGCCTCTGGATGTTCCATAGGGTGTAAGTCTCTATATGCATCTCCTGAAATGGATTGGCATCCTGTCTACGGTGTTTTATTCCATGCTGCCTTTGATTGGGCTTCAGTCCCACTGCGACACTGCACTGGAGGATACAAGAGATTGGAAGATGGATGGATGGATGTTATGACATTCCATAAGAAATGTTCATTACAGAAAATTGTTCATTGCAATCAGTAAGAGCTGAGGCCGCTGTGCCGTGGGCAGGCTGGTGCCCCTGGTCTGAGACGAAGTGAAATCGGCTTGCTAAGTTGGCACCCCATCAGAAGATGGTGCCCTAGGCGGCCGCCTAATGAGTAGCCTGGCACCAGCTGCGATATTTTGTACTAATACAAAATAGTTAATCTCAGTACATTTGTTATGATTACTAGGAATTTAACTGAATGCAGCAAATAATCACACAGTCTGGGAGGTATTAATAATACCACTCCAAATCAATTAAACATTTCCAAAAACACAAAGGATGGTTTCCTAATGGAGTACTTCCCAGTATTGTTGTACATAGACAAATCTGTACTTGATGAGATTTTTATCCGGTAGATATACAAACAAGCTGGATGTGCTAACTAGTGATCGAGATTTATTTTTAATATAGCTCCAAGTTTGCCAAACATCAAACCATAATAGTTTTTATGATACTCTCAAATAAAGCCTTGTAACAAGCAGATGCCAAGCAATACTAGAGAAAATGCTTCTGTTCATTATTAACCCATATTCATGATTTCCATCCATCCATCCATCCATCCATTTTCCAACCCGCTTATCCTGTTCAGGGTCGCGGGGGGTCCGGAGCCTAT
>JAODKL010000034.1:15257676-15281271 GCA_026780765.1 Petrocephalus schoutedeni
CCATTGCTTCCGGGATAGGCTCCGGACCCCCCGCGACCCTGAACAGGATAAGTGGGTTGGAAAATGGATGGATGGATTATTATTATTATTATTATTAATATTATTATATACCTTTCAGAATGCCAAAGAAACCAGATTAAGACAATCATATAAAAGCAAGGATCAATATCAATAAATATCAATAATATCCAAATATCAATAAAGTACCATCTCTCTCATCCCTCAAAATATCAGGGTGAATAACAAAGGCATCCAATAAGGCAGTGAAATACTTGAAAAATAAATCAGAGAGAGGGTCCTAAAAATGATCCAAAGAGGTGTATATTAAGTGGAAGAAACTGGAAGAACTGGAAGAACCTATACTAGAGGGAATAAGGGCATGGGGGAAGAGTGCTGTACAGCTTCAGAGCAGTGGTTCTAAGAGCAAAGGAGCCCCAGGAACTGAGCATCGTGTGCCAAGAATACCCTGGGGAGTGGTACTTAATCCAGCCAGCCCTGACTCGGGCTGAAAAAAGTACATGAGGGAGTGTAAGGATGAACTGTGTCAAAGAGGTTAGAGAAAGCAGCAACATGAGATTTAGTTAAGCAGAAAGGTATAAGAAATTTTACAATATATCATGTAAAACAGAGTGGAGAGCTAACAAGAGAAGCAATGCCATGATCCCAGGTTTTAGTGAAGTGGGAACCCTGGAAGGGATTTTTTTTAACCTAAAACTAGATTAATGCTACCAGCAAATGTTTCAAAAAGCACAGTTGAAATGGAAAGTGGCAATGGTTTCAACACCTGAATCAGTAATAGGGATCCCGAGTTTGCAAAAAGGTCTTCATATGGCTGTGAAATTCACATTTTTAAACCTGGATGGCATCAGAAAAAAGCATATAATAACTTTCTATATAATAGCTTTATGTAAACAGTAAACATAAACACTTATAGCACTAGTTAGAATAACCTCTATTTTATTTTGTTTGAAATGCAAAAAGTTATTTCTCATTTTTGCTTCTGAACTTTTTAATAGTCAACCACAGATGGTGGGTGAAACACAGAGATATGTTTGGTGTGGAAATTAATTTCACTGTCAAAGGTGCAGATACTGTATGTTGCTCAATGATGTAAGTGGTAAAATACTTGTTTAAAATAATTAAGATCGCGGAGCCAAGTACAGAACCATAATGAGCACCATAGTGAGCAGGAATTGGCCTTTTTACTAAAGTATTTTGGATCATCCAAACTAGTGCCTCTACCAGGGCCATACAGTCATTCTTCAGCTGAGTTATTACTACCAAAGATACACAGACTAGTAACAATGACCCATAAGCAGTAAAATGTTAAGCACAAGTTACTCAGGTCTTGCTGGGATTATGCAAGCTTCAGTTGATTTAGATTTTCTTATTTAATAATCCTATTTTAAGGTATGACAAGCTGAACATTTTTTAACTGGGAGAAATCTGGGTGCACGCAGCAGCAAGGTACATACTATGCCGACGAACAAGCACATAGTGCATATATTTTTTCACATTGAAATTGTTTACACAATAAAGCACGTCTTGTGATTTATCAGATGATTCGGAATAGAATGAAGCTTAATCGGTTTTTCAGGGAAACTGCTGGACAGCTTTTGACAAAAGTATTTCTACTGCTTGCGATTAACGTGCTGTGTGGATTAGTACTTGAATTGGCTTTAAAACGCTTTATAAATAACAGATATGGAGAGAACCTGCCAGTTTAATGCATCACTTATTATTGCATGTAGGTAGGTAAGTTGGCATGCGCTGATACAGCGCGTAGCCACACACCACAAACCACCTCAGGGATGAGAACCTGAGTGCAGCCATGCAGTGGGTGATACTTCAGCACCACACTGCTCAGATGGAGTGTGAAGTGTTTCCCGTGGCTGGAGTGCCAATCCTGCCACCAATCCCCAAATTTTCCCTAAAGTTGGAGGACATGTTCACAGGGCCGGATGTAGGTTAACAGTATACCCAGGATAGAGCAATCGCAGGTTAAGGGCCTCACTCAAGGGCCCAATGGAGTACAAGCACTCCTGGCATTCACTGGATTTGGGCCAGCAACCTTCCAATTTATTGGCACAAATCCCAAGCCCCAGAGCCCCCACTCCGCCCTTGCATGAAATGCTTGATATAAAAGCAGCAATAGGTAAAAGTTTGGTAACACTTTACTTAAGGCTGCTCTTCATAAGGCTACTTGACACCAGCATAACCCCTTTATGACAGCTGAAATAACTTCATCAATCATTTATAAAAGTTCATTCCAGTTTTTGTAGCAGTGATCAATGCTGACATTGGCAACTCCTGTATCAAATTGACATTTCACCTATGTCTACTGTCATAGGTTTATGCTGAAATTGTGTTACTTGTTGTGTTATGACAACTTTTTTTTTCAATTCAAGTGCCATAAAAGGCTAAAAGACTCTACACTTTGGCACATCAGAGTGACATAAAGTGATTTTTTTTTCTTTCTTTGCTATAAAGCAGAAGGTGAATACTTTTAAAAGGAGGGTTACACATGGCCGCAATGGACAGCAGCATAGCTTCATACCTCCAGAGGCTGGTGTTTTGTATCTTGTCTCTGGTTCTGTATGTGCAGAGCTTACATGTCCTTCCTGTGTCGGTGACGGTTTATATCTCATCTTTGGTTCTGTGTGTGCCGAGCTTCCATGTTCTTCCTGTGTTTGTACTGGCTTATATATCATCTCTGGTTCTGTGTGTGCAGAGCTTACATCTTCTTCCCATGTGTACAATGGGCTTCTTCCAGGGTCACTTGTTTCCTCCCATGGACCCAAGATAATGGAGTTGGCAATGATAAATTATTCATCTTTGCCTATATTTGGTGCTGTGGCCTGGGCAACAACCCAGAACTTTTCCCAGACCTATGTGAACGCACTTTTATAAATGCTTTTGGCAAGTTGTGTCAGCTGTCATGAAGGGCTTATGCTGGTGTTATGTAGCCTTAAGAAGAGAACCCTTAAGTAAAACAATTTTTTTTTACAGTTTTTCAAAATGTGAAATGACAAACAGACCACGTTCACAACAAAGCATTTCTAAATTTGTATATTTGTATCTAACATTTCAGAATACAGAATGTACAAGTTTATTATCTGTCATGCTTGCATTTGGTTAAAAAAAACATCTGCAGTACATTATCCAGTTACTTAGACTTATTAAAATGCAACTGGAGACACTTGGATATTTTTAGCAATAAGTAAAAGGTAAAATCAAATCACCACAACCATACTAATGATGTTTTCTCCTTTCTGAAGAGCACTTGTGCCCTTTACTCTGCCTTAATAACACTAGGTGCAGGTAATGATGCAAAATCAATATCATAATGAATAATGAAAACAAAATTTAACAACCACAACAAGACAATAGAAGCTGTATACTTCATATACCCTATGGATGACAAAAGGGTCATCAAATAAGATCAGAGTTATTACATCCAAAAATATGGGCCCACACATGATGCCTCTGCATTTCACATTGATTTCATTAGTGCTGTATTATTTCTTGATGGGAAAAGTTTGTGGATTTACAATTGATCAAAAATGACATTTACTGCTCATAAACAGAACACACTATTGTTTATTACATCGCAAATGTAAATGCCACATTAAGCATATAAAACTGTAAAAATGAGAATTAATTTCATTTTATAATGAAATGTAACGACAATGTTTTTGTGGCAGGATTGACACTCCAGCCACGGGAAAAACTTCACACTGTTCAGCTCCATCTGAGCAGTGTGGTGCTGAGGTATCACCCACTGCATGGCTACACTCAGGTTCTCATCCCTGAGGTGGTTTATCGTGTGGTGGCCTGTGGCAACATGCCCCTTACCTCTGCCTGTAATAACAATATCTCTCGCTTGTAGTTTCTCTTTCATAATACAATTAACTGGACTAAGAATGACAGAGGTACCACACATGTCTCCTGAAGCAGATAAAGGAAGGTCTTAGTTATGCTGCCAGTAACGTCGTTAGCAGGGCGACTTGCTAACTGACTAAGCGGCCTGGGTGCTTTATGTGGGCTGCCTGAATAGTGGAAAAATAGCAAGGGAAGTTGTGCAGAGGTAGATAATCCAAGTCCAAAGAGCAAAAAAAAAATCCAGACCAGGATTTTCTTTCAACCAACCATTTGCACATTAAGAGTCTCAGTCCCAGAGTGCTCAACTTGTTGGTTGAAACAAAATCCTGGTCTGGATTTTTATTCTTTGGAACTGGATTACCCACCTCCGCTTATGTGGTACAGTACTAGGAGCATTATGTTCATAACTATTTTAAAACCCCAACCCGCTATTACATATTGCAGAATACTATAAGGAATAAAAGTAAAGGAGTAGCCTTTCTAAACTTTCTTATTGTGAGCATGCCCTTTTCCAGCATTTTGATGGATGCACTGTGTCCCCTGCAGGGAATGACACTCACAACATTAATGTTTGATTAAGCCGAGAGGTTCCCAGCACCTGTCCATTTAAGAGGGGCTAAAACAGAGCAGGAGGTTAATGTTTTGGTGCAGTCAATTTCAAGGGTCGGTCTCCGGGCACACATTTCTTCCTAAGAAGGTAAATCATCCCGTGGTCTTTTGGGGCATCACAGCCGCACAATGCAATCCTCGCGCTAATGGAAAGTCAAGCACAAGTTGAAGACGTTGATTGAGATCAATTTGTGCCAACCCCGTGATTCAGATATCTAACAGTCCCACAGGACTTGACACCACGTGAGTTGGGGTAGAGAGCCATGTGGTGAACTCAGTGAGCAGAAGAAGGTTAGTGAGGAATGTAAGGAAAAACATTTTAGTACATTCCAGATATATCATGTCTCAGAAAAAAACTTGCAAGGTCAACCATTACAGTGCAAACAAACCAAGCAAAAAAAAAACATAGCACAAAAACAGGACATGAGGATATTTCAATAAGGGTTGGGCTATGAATGACTAGGTTTATACAAGGACAAGAGTCTCTCCTATGTTGCTGTTCTTTTTCAAGCCCGGATCAAAGTGATATATGTTCCATACGATATAGGAGATAGATGGGCAGACTAGGGGAAAAGGCTAGTATTGAACCATGTAAGGAATGCATGATGTAAGAAAAAAGCATTTTATCATGTTAATGATTCCAGAACCATGTTTACCTTATGGAACATATAAGATAAGATGCTGGAATTCAACTTCTATTGTATCACTAAAAAAATACATTTAGAAAGGGTGGATAAAGCTCCTATTTGTCTTATCCCAGAGTGCGTTTGCTTGGAACATATGATGCTTAAGAAGGATAAGGTTTGCTTCAGAACAGAGCCATGGCAGACAGGGGCAGCTTGGAGGAGAATGACCTGGCCGTCCCCCAATGAGGGAGAATAAGTATGCAACACAAAACATAAGGAAAGCAAAACAACGTTCTAATATGCAGTTTCACTGGGAACTGGGAAGGTAAAGAAATGAAAGTGGGATGAGCAAGACCAACATAAACTCTGGTTTGGGCTTACTGCAGGAGAGAAGGAACAGGTGGTTGTAAAAATTCCCATTACAGACAAGGATAGGAGAAAAGTGACTGGGAATCCTTTGAGACCACCTGGCTCACCCTTCCTGGACAGACAGTGACAGCCAATAGTGTCCAAAGAGGGAAGATTCATGATTAAGCAGCAAAATCACAAACCGTCTTACAATAAATGCCATACATATGTAGTAGAGTTACAATAAGCCTATTTAAATTTAGGATGTGGAGACTATGCAGATCACAAAATTGTCATCATTTAGCACATACTGCTACTAAATACTCTGTGCTCAACTGAGCTATCACATCATTATGATTGCTAGTGTTTTTTATCCTGGAGTGTTATTCATTTTAGACTTAGGCAATAACACTGGAAAGGACTTGGCTGTCTGTAACATTTGTATGAAGTAGGCCTGACAAGATTGTCTTAAATTGGCTGATGACAATCTTAATGAAAGCATAAACTTAGCACCGTGCTCAACTCACAGGAATTCTGGCAAAGTGTTAAGTACTTTACATAAGTATATGTTAATTATTGAGGGTGATTATAATTGTTTTAAAAAGACCTCAAACATCCTCAAAATTATCCTTGCAATATCTAAGAATTTTGCATGGAATATAATCAGAAAATCCCACTTTTCAAGATGCGTTTAATGAAGGTGAATTCTTCTGAAGGATGCATGGTAAAATATTCATAATTTTTTTGGGTGGTCCATTGTTTTATTTAAAAGTGATACTGATCCCATTCATATGGGGATTATGTTTAGTGTTCCTTAAATGATGAAATTTGTTTATTTGAATCATCGGGGGAAAGAAGAAGAACAACCTTTACATTAAGAACTGTTTGCCTTAAAAATAAATTAAATTAAAAATTAATAATAAATAGGAGAGTGAACTGTTGCACAGATTATTTGGTCTGACAAAGCCTGAATCTGGGAAAGGCTGTATCTCAGTCTGCTCAATGAAGTGATAACTGGCTTTGTATTTTTTTTCCTCCAACATATTGGTAAGCTGCTTATTTAGTGCACTTGTTGCAATATTTTAATAATTTTGTAACTGTCTATATAGAATCACACTCAGAGACATACTCACACTGTCACACAGGCACACACATGCCATTCGAAAAGAAACCCTTTAATCACAATGCTGAAGTCAAAGAAGAAGTGGAACATTTTAGCTATAACCCAGAACAAATACGGTGTGGGCTTATATTTGAAAGAGTTAACATGTTTGGCTTTGCCATCAAGTTAATGTTTTGGGAGCTTTTTCGTAACTCAAAGACCAAGAGCTTCTTTTACAAATGACTGTATTTATATGAAGATATTTGACTTTGGACTTCCCCTTTCACTTTTAAAAGCAAAGGTAACTTTGAATTATACAACTGGGCCATTTTTATAGGACAGATTTTACCACCACCTGACATGGTTAAGCTGTGCATGATACAAAACCGCACCAAGGTCAAAAAGGATTTTACAAAAAAATATATATATATAAATTACCATCAGAAATGTGTCATAGTAGAGCTTCTCTGTTCAGAAATTCCATGATACACAGCGTGATACTTTTGTTTATCTAAAAGTACTTTTATCGGTGGATACCTGATATATTATTTATTTGAACAGAGAATACTAATTACAGCATGTAAACAATTAGAATGTGGCCATTGCTATGCTCAGCTTTGCATGTTAATAAGTGTCTAGCTATATAAATTAGTAATTGTAGGAAAGTAATTTCTTTGAGTGCCTAAAATGCTACTATAGTATAGCAAGATGCAATGATTTACCTTTACATAAATGTCAGCATTAAAGTACAGAAAATGAACTTACTTCAGTATTCAGCTGAATCCTTGTTCTGGGCTGACATCCAACATATTATTTAATATGCAAGTATGAAATTACTTTCTATGAATATTGCTGCAATTAAAATTTAAAACCTCAGAATGAAATAAATTTGTTTAAAAATAAAATAACATTTAAGATACTGTTGCAGGTAACAAAACACTCATTAATTATGTTTTTTGAGTCATAAATTATGCTTTTGTGCTTTTAATTTCAAGCATTAAGAGACAAATGCATGAAAATTTGAAGACTTGGGTTTTAATTTTAGTGTCTTGATAGATTTTAGTGTTTTCAATTATTTAAGTCTAGTTAGAGCTTTCCACTCCCAAATGGGAATGTAATAGTAGTGCATAGTGCATTGCTATACGAATCAGATGTGTAACCACCTGAATTAGTGACTGTGAAAACTTGGCTCATTTCCCAGGGTTATGACTGTTGCAATCCTGAGCAACATGCTTTAACTTTCAGATCACCTTTCCTTCCTGTGGCTGACCATCCTCTGCTTAACGGCTAAATAAAAGGTTTCTCTAAAAACTGAAGCAGTTATAAGCAGTGGGTTATAAGCTGTAAGTGCACTGTAAACGTTACAGCTTTAACATTGTTAACAGAACATGTGTAAATGTAGCCTTTAAATGTATAGACTGGTTTTAATTTAGTACATTGCTGGAAAAAAAAAGAAAAAATGCATCAAAGGATGACCTATTTAAAGCAACTTAAGTACATGGTAAAATAGGTATATACAGTACAGTACAGGTAAAACGTGTGTGTCATGTACATATTACATTGTATATATTACACATCCCTATATTACACATTTAATGTCATAACATTCAGTTATTTTGTCATTGTGTGAACCATTATTTCGATCCCCACAACAGAAAATTCAATGTTGTAGAATCCTGTGACCACTATCAAAAAATGTTATTTTGTTGGGTTACTTGTGGTTTAGATTAGGGCTGGGTATGGGTTAGGGTTGTCATTGCTGAGATTAAGGTTTTGCCCATAGAAATGAATGGATGGTCCTCACTAAGATAGGAATACAAACTTGTGCGTATGTGGGGGGTTTGCATAGATCACATTTGTATGGTACTGTAAAACCTCAAATTTCCTTACTTTTGGGGACATCTTTTCAGGTCCTTATTTGGATAACCCCAATTTTATAAAAATCTGAGAATGCAATCAAAAGACTAGTGACTTGTAGTCTTGTATTTGGGTTGGTTACTTATGGTTAAGGATAGGGCTGGGCTGGGGTTAAGGGTGTCATGATTGGGATTAGGATTCTTTCCAAAGAAATGAATGGAAGGTCCCCATTTAGATAGGTACACGAGTCTGCGTGTGTGTGTGTGTCTATGTGTGTCTCGGCCTAATGTCAGCCATAAAAAACCTTATAATGCTGGTTTATCACATACTGTACATGGGTCTATGGAATACATGGAATTTCCACTTTTCAAAAGAAAATAAAGTCTGCAAATAGTCCGGAAATTGGAGCAGAAGTTTCCATAAGGTTCCTGAATAACAGGTTAATATTTCCAGCGCTGAAGGATGATGGATGTTGGCCATAATGGACTTATCCAGCGCTACAGAAACAGACTGAATGAATGAAAATGGACAATGTTTTTGCAGGGATGAGGATTTAGGCAAAGTCTTTTTTTATTTATGAAATTACTTCCGGGACAGTAGCGAAAAACACAAACGACACAAAATCTTCTCAGAGTAAGCGAGTGATGGACGAAAGAGGGGTGCTATGAATAATCAAGGATGGACAGCCGGTGATTTAGGGATCAATTAGGGTGGCTGAAGCCATTCCAAATAGGGTCTAGAGTAACCTATAATGGACAGTATGTGCAATTTAACAAAAACAATACAATACACACATTCATATGATTACATAGTGTGTATGGGTGTTCTTGTTTTGCTGCATTTGTGAAAGGACCTCACAAGTATATCCTATCCACAAAAAATGTTGAATGCAGTCAAAAAAAAAGTAAAAATGCCTAAAACTCTAATGGTTTGTGTGGTTGATTATGTTTGAGGTTAGGGCTGGGTAGGGGTTAAGGATCCCTTACGGAAATTCACTATGGTTTCCTATGGTTTTTTTGGGTTTTGGGTATGGGTTTTTTACAGTAACCATGGTTTTACTATGGTTCCTCATGGTAAATATGATTACTAAGCTCCTACCCATAGTATTACCATAGTTTACTTATAGCACTTCATGGTAACTGTGGTACTACTATGGTTTACGTATAGCACTGCATGGTAACTGCCATGAAACCATGATTAAACCATAGTCATAAACTCATGGTTACCCAAAAAACCATAAAAAAAACCATGGTTCATTTTTGTAAGTGGTGTCATGACTAGGATTAGGGTTTTTCCCATAGAAATGAATGGACGGCCCTCACTAAGATAGGAATGCAAACGTGTTTGTCTGTGTGTATGTGTGTGTGTGACAGAGAGAGAGAGAGAGAGAGAGAGAGAGAGAGAGAAAGAAAGTAATAGAAAAACAAGCAAATTGCAGGGCTCAGTGCCTACCTTAGGATCTGGAGATCTGGAGAATAGCAGTCAGGTGCGGGAATCAGATGACGGAGAAGGACAGGGTCAGGCAATTGCTTTACTTCTCATCAGTGACGGTGGCATAGTATGAGGAAGGAATAGCAGTTAATGAGTCAGAGCGCTCACTCCTGCGCTCCTCACCGGCCGCTGCATGGGCCGCCAGGCTCATATTACTTGACAGGTGTTCTGACCCCTGGCATCACGCTTTTATATTACACAGCTCCTCTCTAAACTATTGTGGGGTGGGGGGGGGGGGGGGCTTTGACACATTTTTCCCTTCAGTGACAAGGGTGCTTAAGGTGCAGATGAGCGGGAACTTTGCAGATCATCAGAAAAACACCCCTGCACCTCGAACAACTGGAGGGGAGGTGAGAAATACAGGGTGTTTTGTGGAATGAATTTAAATGTCACAGTAGTTGCTTCAGTGTATTTCTGTCCCTTCAGCAGGGTGCTGTTTTTCACTTCTCATTAATTGCTGATGGTGTCTTTAATATGGCGGTGAAATGAGTTAAAAGTAAACAATGCACATAGTATACATTTAGGGGAAAGACTTTCTGAAGTTAAGGAAGTATAGTCTCTAATACCACAATGGAGATTTATTACAACCTGATGAACGGATGGATTAGTAACTGACGGAATGAATGAAAGATTTAATGAATGAAAAAATTGAATGAATGAATGAAAGCCCAAATTCATAAAGCCTAATATCTGTTCTTATAATTCATTGTAACACAATCATAAAGTATTATAAAAATGCTATTAATTATTTATAAAAAGGCATAGCATTATGCCCATGTGATTTTGAATGCTCTATGAAGCGCTCATCTATAATGCACCATAGATACCTTTACAATGCAGTGGAAAGCATCCTCAATGCTTATACCAGCCATTATAATGCAGTATGAAGGTATATACTGTATAGTGCATTATAGATGAGAGCTTAATGAAGCATCCAAAATGCATAATACATGTGGCAGCAATGTGTTATGCTTTTTGACAAATATTCATAACCATGTGTACAATGCTTTACTAATACATTCCTATTTGTCATGAACTTGTGTATAAATTACAAAAAATGTATGGCCTTAAGTAAAGTTTTACCAAATTGAGAAAATAGTTTCTGGTGGTAATTAACATTTCTCTTTATAAGCTTCCAGAACCATTGTTTCCTTGACATTGTTCTTAACAGTTATAGTAGGTTTCGTAATTATAAATAATTTATTTTAAGCTGGTAAACTTTTATTTTAGGTTTAAACTACCTAACGTGTATAAAAATGCTAAATTAAGATTATGAGCAATACAATAATCTGATTTACTTACTCTTGTCAGTGTCATTGGGGGACCTGGAGATGATGTGTGAGGCAACAATGCTATCCATTGAATGGGCAATAAGTAATACGTATCGACATGTCACAGAACAAGTGCAGCTGAACGTGTCGTTGAATCTGTTTGGTTAAAGGCAGTCTTCCAAGGTGCGACACATTTCCATGAAAGCCTCCTTCAAATCAAAAGCTTTTTTTTAAGAGAGGAATGTTTCTGTGTTTCTCTCGATGATTAATAGAGACGAGATGATTAAAGGCATCAGTAGAGATCAGAGAGAGTGTTATGATCAATGCAGGCAGCATTGACCTTTGTCATATGCTTATGTACGTGCCGATAAATTTCGGCTGAATACGATGATTTAATTTGTTGCACCCTGAGCACTGACCCCTGTACGGAAATTTCCGCAGAGTGGATTGAACATCCACCTGCCAACTTTTAGTCAGATATGCGTATAACTGTAGCAAAGAAATCCACGACCTGGACATGAATCATGGCGTTTTTCCAGAGTGAACCATGTAGGAGATAAAGCGTAAAACTCCACTTATAAGAATTACATCTGTCCAAATTTTTATACTATAAATCCCCAAAAGAGAGCATATGAATTATTATTAATATATCCAGCAAATCGTATAAATAACTCAAGCTCAGTGGACGAAAATTGTACAGAAGTCTGTTTTAAATTAGATTAAACCTTTAGTTTCTGGCACCATTGAATTAATCCACTTTTTAGAAATCTTTCATTATGAAACCATTGTGCACCACAAGCACCTGGAGCGTATGTGAAGCTATCCTATCCAATACTATCCATTCCCTAACCTCCTCTCTAGTAACGGGATGCAGGGACAACACAATGCTTAAAATTAGATTTATCAATAGTATTAAGTCACATTAAACGTAGCGTATGTAAATTTGACCAGCATATAATAGTTATAGATAGATAATAGATAATAGATAATAGTTTTCAAAATAGCAGCTTCCCACCACCTATCCTTCATGTTTTTATGTGTGCTCTAAAGTGTCACCCATTAGGAGACACAGGCAGCCGCCTAAGGTGCCATCATCTGAGGGGGTGCCACCTTAACAAGCCAATTTCACTTTGTCTCCAAAAGAGGGCGCCAGTGGTAGAACTTGCCGAGGGCGCCAATGGGCTTTGACCCAACTGCATCTCCCTTCATGCCAAGCAGTGCCTCCTTCTCCATGAAACAGCAGCTGCAATCAAAGAAAAAGCTAACTGATCCCGGCTGCGCAGTCGTCGTTCATTTCCCCCCCTGCTCAGCTGCGCATGTTCTGCTGCACCGCTGCTCGTGGCTTGCCTGCTCCCCGTTGGCGCCAGCCACCGGTCCGCAGCTAGGGGAGCGCTGTGTCTGCGACGCTCAGCGGCCTCCAGCGACTCTACAGCCTCTCGCAAGCGGCCGAGACACGCGGCAGAGATAATTAAACTGGGTACTGCCCTTACTCCCCGAGGGAAGGGCGCCCCCAGGAAACAGATGCTCTGCTCCTTCACTGGGTGCCCTTTGCTACTGCCGCTGCTGTCCGGTTCCTCTTCTTTATTTGGCCACTAGATGGAATCTCTCTTTTCCCCAGAAAACCCACAGCTGGTCCCCAAACGCCATCATCCTCCTTACCATGCAGTTTGGCCTTTGATGCGAGCCCATGGTATTAAATCTATGAAAAGAAATTACCCTTCATTGGTCATTTGCACAAGTGCATTGGAATGCTTCTTTTGGTTATCACATCTTGCTCTCCTTTGAGACACACACATATATACAGTTGAGAGCAAAGCTTGGGGTCCGAGTGTAGGGTCAGCCCTATATCCAGCTCCCCCGAAGTGTTCTAGGGGGTTAAGGGCCTTCTTCAAGTGCCCAACAGATGTGACAGTTCTGCTAAGGCCATGGCTCAAACCGTTGACCTTCCAATCACAGGCACAGAAGCTTAACCAGCTAAGCTACAGAAACAAATATATAGTGATAATGCTATCTATAAGGCTACCTACAGTAAAAGCTGTGTACTTTAATATTACATAAACATACAGTAAATTTAATGTATCATTTTACCAGTTATATTATGACTGTATCCAATTCAGGCTCAATCAATATTCATCAATATTAATTTATTTGTTTATTTGTTTGCTTTAGACTCTGTTTAAACTATGCACTTGGATGAGAGAATTTAACATCGTAGCATCTTATTTACATACACAACAACATTTGTATCTATATAACCATAAATTAAATGGCTAGAGGTAAGCAGAATAACTGTTCAGTTAAAGTGTAACATATCTTTGATATCATGATATCTATTGTATTCCCATTGCTATTCATAGTTTAAATGAAAGTGACTCTGCATATATATGACTAAAAATACATATATTCATATCTATATATAAATATTACTTAATTAAGGTTTTGTTTTCCTCTCTGACCGGTGTCTCATAAGAAGAGTTTTCAGAAATCAGCAAGCTGTCATTGTGTAGGGGATTTGTTATTGATCTGAAGCTCTCGTGAGAGGATGTGAAAAGGACCTCGCTGTGACTGAATGTGTTCCAATCAGCGTGAGAAAGATGGCAAAAATGGAGACAAGGACAAGTGGCAATATAGGAAGCAGCTTCTGTATTTTGTTTCATCATTTTTGTTTTTTTCTTTTTTGGCTTGAGCGGTTTAGCAGAAACCTTTTAAGGAAGTAGCTCTGTGATGGGTTATTTCACATTAAGCCGTAATCCCCACTTCGAGAGAGAGAGAGAGAGTCACGATGGTTACAGGTAGCATTGGCGTCAGCTTGTCACTCGAGCTGATTCGGGGTGGGGGGTCGGCAGAGCTGAAAGGCTAGTCACCGCTCGGTGGTGCCGCGGCCCGCTTGCTGCGCGCTTTGAAGGCACCCACTGACCCTCAAGCTACGCCTTCAGCGAAGCTCTTTCACATTGCAATTCCTGCATCCATTTGTGCCACCACGGCGTTGACCTCAGATCCCCGGTTACTCCCCAAGCAGAAGTGAGGGCAGACTACGCACCCCTATTGGTCTTGGCTATTAAAACATACACTGCAAAACTTTTGTCTTCTGTGCTTTTTAGTAATACAGTGTATAATTCAGAGATATTCACACTTGGTCTTAAAATCCAGGCCACTGTATACCGCCCAACTGAACAATTTGTTTACTGAGGAGCTGAGTCACCTGTTAATTAGTGATCATTAAAGCTGACAAGTGTTGCGATTAAGATTATTGATGCTGGAATCTTCTACCAGGCTGTCTAATTTGGGACTCTCTAGAATCCCTGTGTGGGTGTGCTGGCATCCTGCACCACCTTCCCACCAGAAGCAATTTAAGAATTTAAGATAACAAAGATAAATTATTTAGATGGGAAACAATAACAGATTCAAACTATTAAAGCATTGTAATTTTGAGTCTGTGCCTGTCTTGATTATCCCAAATTAAGTGGTGAATAAAGGACCACACATTACTCAGTGTGAAACAGATATAACTGGCAAAAGTGTTGATACTAATCGCAAGGGCGCTTTTAGCAGTCTACACATTTGCCTTTTTTGCAACTCGTGCTCTGAAATTATTTTTTCAACAATGATGAAAATAGTTACTATTACTAATAGTAACAAAAAACTAGTAATAGTAGTGGAACAGTTATCATTATTTTATAAACATGCACACTCACACATACATGTGAGGCAATGACCTACCAGGTTTCCGCTGTGTACAACCATAGCGGAGACAGTAACTATGGGTTCCTCATGGTTGACCCAGAGGAACCCTATCAGGATGTGGCTGGTGGCCACTAATTACCCCAAACAGCATAAGGCCTGTGCTAGGGAAGAAGGTTGGAGTGGAAGTAATGGGTAAGCAACCATACACAGAGGATGAGGGTCCTTGAAAGGGATGCCACCTCCTGAGCATCCCTGCCCATGCTGCAGAACAAGTGTCCTCCTGTGTGGGGGAAGAGGGGTTCTTTCCAACTTAATTGGTGACCATAGTGCCTTCCGTGTCATCACCCTTCATAACCTCCAATGGTATTTATCTGCAACCTCATCTCCTCGAAAATACACATGTACAATCAGTCTGCTCCTCCAGGCAGGAAATCCTGAGACTGCAATTAAATCCATACAGCACAACGGTAAGGTCAATGGGTCCAGTTACTCTTTGGCTAAGTATTAGAATGGCTAAGACACAAGTGATTTTAGATCTAAGTGTTGTGATTAGCTCCAGCATCCCTGTTTTTTTTTTGCATACTATAGTATCTAGAGGTTACGGAGAACTGCGCGATAAACAAAAAGCATCCAGTTAGTGGCAGTTCTGTTATGGAAAACACATTATTAATGAGAGCAGTCAGAGGTGAATGGTCAGGCTCGTTAATGATAACAGGAGGGCCACAAATGCAAAAATGTCTGAGTACAACAATACACTCATCAACTCATCAAGTGGTTCTGAGGGCAACTAAAATGTTTAAAACTTTCTTCAATTTCTTTGCTATTACAAATTCAGTCGATTTGTCATTTCTAGCACCACTTGAAATCTAGCAGTGATGACTATCATTTAATTTATCTCCCTCCCCGTTGAACATTCGATCAATAATTATATACAGTTCTCGGTGGTAGATGAATATGTGGAAGATGGCCCTATTTCAGTAGAATATGATAAGATGTGAGTCAAGACTTCATTTTGTGGCCTTTTAAGTATGTGCAAATCTTTTTTTTTTATTAACAATGTGATTTTTCTCTAATTTAAATAAAATAAAGAAATAATTATTTCAGTACATTTCAATGCATTTTTTCAATAAGTCATTTGAAAAGAGATAGTCATAAGTTGCACTTGCCCATATACACAGAAGTATTTGGGGGGGGGCACATTTTCTTTATTAGTGCCTGAATACAGAACAGGACCACAAATCTATTTTGTAGGAGAATGTCACTTTAATTTGCATTACACTTTAATGAGGCTAAGGTCAATTGCAGTAATTCCTTGTTGGGTCAGAAGAAATTTCTTGGGAGCATGACAAGCTTAGAAAAGGAAGTAAACAACTTGGAAGCTGGGGGAAAAAAAAGATAGAGATACAAAATCTGAGGTTACCTGGTGTCAGAGAAATTAGTTTTATACCCATCAAATGTGACTTTCAATTACTGCTGCAATCATAATTTTGAAGGGTCACATGGTTTGGGAAGAAGACAAACTTGCATGCTGAATTTTCTCATCAGGCTCTCATGCTCCTTGATGTACTTGAAGACAGAAGAATATGGTGTACTGCTGGTCTGTGCTCGCATCAAAGGCCAAACTGCATGGTAAGGAGGATGATGGCGTTTGGGGACCAGCTGTGGGTTTTCTAGGGAAAAGAGAGATTCCATCTAGTGGCCAAAAAAAGAAGAGGAACTGGACAGCAGCGGCAGTAGCAAAGAGCACTCGGTGAAGGAGCAGAGCATCTGTTTCCTGGGGGCGCCCTTCCCTCGGGGAGTAAGGGCAGTACCCGGTTTAATTATCTCGGCCGCATGTCTCGGCCACTTACGAGAGGCTGTAGAGTTGCTGGAGGCCGCTGAGCGTCGCAGACACAGCGCTCCCCTAGCTACGGACCGATGGCTGGTGCCAGCAGGGAGCGAGCAAGCCGCGAGCAGCGGTGCAGCAGAACACGCGCAGCTGAGCAGGGGGGGAAGTGAGCATCATCGACTCGGCAGCCAGGATAGGTTAGCTTTTTCTCTGTTGGCAGCAGCAGCCCGTGTTGTTTGTTTTGTGTTACTTATTTAGCACTCATTTTCACTTAGTTTTTCATAGTTTGTCCTGAGCTCCAGGTTTCACAGTGTGGGAGAACTTGTCATGCATTCCTGGAGTCTAGGAGGTTCTAGGAGGAAGTAATGGTGTGTCTGCAATGCTCTCCACAGGTTCTTGCTTTTTTCCCACTTGTAATGAGTGCCTTAGTGGAGAAATTCAGTCTATTTGAAGTTTGTACCCCTTGGCCTAGAGGGTAGGGGGGTGGGGAGACGCTTGTGAACTTATGGGAGGTTCCCCAACATCAGGCTGGTTCTCGGGAGGAGGAAAAAACAGAATAAATCCTTTAAAACTGAGTGGCCCTTTCTCTGCTATGTATGTGATTTGCTAGGGGATTATTATTCACCTGCACTAGGAAAATGGTCAGGTCTTGATGTCAAGTGGTGCTAGGGGGGGCGCAACTGCACTGCCATTACAGCTGAAGTTATCCATGTTTAATCTAAGTTTCATTTTAATCTAACGATTAACTTCTAATCTTCATATCAATGTATTTATAAGCAAGTTGGTAATATTTTACCTGAAGTTGTCATCTATAACACATTATAGATACTGTCATAATGCATAATACTGGTTGGTAAAAGAATTAATAAAGCATTGCACCATCTAATATTGACAGTCATAAAGCATTAAAGTGTTGATTATAATACTTAATAAGCTCTAATGTAGGTCTCATCTGCAATGCAATCTGGATACCTTCATAATGCATTATAATGGTCAGTATAAGAATTAAGGATGCCTTGACCTGCATTATGAAGATATCTAGAGTGCATTATAGATGCTATAATGTGTTACACCTTTTTATAAATAGCTGTGTTTATAATGCTTTATGAACATATTATAATGTGTTACGAATGTGTTGATATATTCTTATAGGCATTCATAGAAAGTATTACTGCATGCTACTCAGATGCAGAATTACATTTAAAATGTCTAAAAATTTATATTAGCATGATGCCATTTCATCAAAGTATCATCCAGTGTATTCATGGTTGTCCAGAAACATTCCATTAAGCTTGTATTGGGCCACAACACTTAAATAATAAAAACAGAAGAAAAGACACAGACACAAGCTGGTAAGAATGTCCAAGTCTTCCATGATCTTTTGGGGATCTATTTCTGGAATTTTTTGATACGTATCTTGTGAGTACAAGATAAGAAGCAGCAGCTGTAGAAATCCCAAGTTAAGTACCTTGTGATACAGGAAAAAACAAAGGAAATGTTCTCCCATGGCTATAGGCATGACAAGAGGTCTCCTTGACTGGCAGGCATGATGATGGAGGTGACAGTCCTCACAGTGATTAAACTCCCTCGTTCTCCCTTGTCCCTTTCATGGCGAGCATGAAAATGGTAAAAAATCTAAATAGTCTAGAGGAGACAAACAGCAGATGCCCAGCAGTGTTGATCGTGGAGGATCATGGAGGAAAAAGCGAAGCAGAAATGAGCTTGAGGTAAATTTAATTATCGTCCAGCTCCCATAACTGCTTATCCAGTAAAGGGTCACAATGTGCAATTTATGTAAATGAATGAAATTTAAGTCATGATGATCAATGTCATCATTTTCATATATAATGCATTTTCCTACAACTGAATGAATGAGTGAATCAATCGATCAATCAATCAATCAATTAATTAATCAATCAGTATATTTTGAACGCTAATTTTAAATCTATTTTCTATCTCTCTATTTACTGTTATTTTGTGGTTTGCAATTAGTTTGCACTGTAAGAATAGTGTAGTTATGGAGATACCTATTATGTCATGCTAGCCAGTAATGTCAGTTTAATGTAAAAGTAAATGTCATATACATAGTTTCATATATTGGTGTATATTTAAACCGGTGATACATATATATTTCAATGCTGCAACACTTATCACAAACAAAGAATGGTACTTACTCCAGCTCACAGGTTCACTCCTGTGCTTCTGAGGGAAACTGCAGCCAGTAAAACAGCAGGTAATATGGTCATTATTGGAATACTTTAGGGCTCTGCTCTTGCTTCTGTGCCTGTAATGAGATCTGGATAGAAAATGTGTATACAAATGATTTTCGGTGGTGGATCCCTGCCTCTTGGTGTTACCACTGATAATCAGTAATAATTATTAAACTGCGTCCCTCCCACTTTACATGCCATTCTTATGTAATCAAATCTCCTCCTCTAAATTTGCAGTTGAACGTATCCCCCATTGTACGGCCTACAGTGGTATATTCTCTGTGTAAGCATTTTCAAAAATTCTTGGCAAGGCATCAATTCAATACACTTACAGAGGGGTGACTGGGAAATAATTAGGAGTTAGAAGGTTCATTATCAATGCAATGGTCATTAGCAGGACCACAGGGCAGCAGGATTTTTGTGCACTAGTTTTGCGTATGTAGTTGAAGTATAGACCCTCTGGTTGTTTTTGTGTATTTAATTAGACATTGTAAACACCAAGACAAAAATATTACATATATTCATCCCAAAAGTTTCATTTGAAATTAAATGAGGTATCTGACTGAAACACTGCAACCCTAACAAACTAGTACGGAAAAGACAATATTGGACACTCCAGCTGCACTCTTTTTGATGGCAAAATACTTTATTCGCCGACGTTTGTCTCAGTAAGCGAGCCCCACTTCCATATGTGCTGTGGTGTGGCAAGGGGGATCATTCTGACAGCTTATTCTACAGATGCACTCTTTTCTTAAAAACCTGTTTACCACTTTTTTTTTGCAGTAGAGGCTACAGCCATGGCTCTGCTCTAGGTGACAGTGCAGTGATTTTGCACTCGCCATCAGCGAGTTCCATATCCAACTACGTATGCAATCTGCACGCTAATTTATTGCAGCCCGTGTGGACTCACGAATGGGTAAAATGATAAACTGGCATGAGCTCTTTTGGGAAAGGCAAAATGCAGTATATTAAAGATCATATCATGCATTTGATCTGCTGTACATTTATTGGCTGATAAACAAGAGATGCTATATTAAGTCTTAGATTTAATAATTAATTAATTAGATGTTAGATTGTTTGACGTTAATTTCTTTAGCATTTCATATAACCGTAAATCTGCATTTTATGTTGGTCCTTTTAAAAATAAAAAGCTAGTGTTTCACTTGAACCATCATAAAATTCAGGCCTATTTATTCTTATCATTAGTAGCAGTAATTTTAGAAGCAGAGAGGTTGTGTGAGAGAGGAGAGATTGTGGAGGAACTGGTTCTAATGATACTTTCTCGGAGCTCATTGAACGTAATTAGGGCAAGTGCAGATTGATGAGTGTTCCCAACAAAAGCATGCAGCTGAAAATAAAGAATAGACCCGTGGAGGTGCACTGCAATGTAGGATTACATTAAGGGATATGGAGAAATTATTCGCGAGTCACTTTAGCCCAAAATACAAGTTAGCTAAGTCATCTTTTGCCGCAGCTCTCTTAGGCAATGATACCAAAATGCTATGTTAAAATAAAAACCATAACTTAGTTGTTTGACATCAGCTAAATGTAAAAACAAGATCGTAAACGAGTTGATTTGACTGGCACAGATTTTCTGTGATCCAGATACTGCAATTTGGCAATTCAATGCAACACTGCACATTCAGCTCGATACTACATTTTAAAGTGCATTATGATGCATCATCAGATGTGCTACAACCCCTGATATGACGATGACATAGTACAACACCAGGGAACTGATTCTGGGATGGTTCATACTGTACCACGGTAGATGTAAAATGACCCTGATGATGGCAATGTAAAATGGCACTGAAAGCAAAAAAGATCAAAAGCTTGTATATTATTATATAAATGTATTAGAAAAATAACGGCATAGGCTATATTTGAAACATGGAAAGGAACAACATAAGGCAACTGATCCTGATAAAACAATATATTTCCCAACACTGTATGAAAATGCAACAGGAAAGAGTAAGTGGATCTGATTCTTTGAAGGAGAGTGTCTAGTGTATGGAGTTAAACTCTGGAAAGAGGGAGCAGAATAAATAACAGTGCTCAATTTTCTCTTCCTTGTGATTTTCTTGGAGGGGATTTCTTATGCAAGGAAAACGTGAATGTCACTGTGAACATGACTTTGATAGGGAGTAAGTTCGCATGAAGGGGAAGAGTCTTAGAATTGTGAGCAGTCACAGAATAATCCTAGCAGTAATGTCTTCACTAAACCAAACCCTCCGATGACTGAACCCATGGCTCCTCTGGGATTCAGAGAGGAGAACAATAAGGCAAGCTTAGAGTGAGAAGTTTCGACATTGACAACAGAATCTGGGGGAACTGGAATTGCATTAGTTCCCTACTGTTACTGTTCATGATAGATTGAATTGGTCATCAGAGGAACTTCATGCGGAACTAATCGCTAATTGTTGTGGATGATGTAAATGTCAGTTGCTTCAGCCAGAAGGTTCTGTTCTATTTGTGACATTGTTTCTGGTCATGATCATCAGCGAGTTTTTGTAAAAGCGCTAATTGAATTTCCTTGAAATGGAATGCTTCTAGAATTCAGATCATAATAAATTAGAAAGCAGAGATCGGAAATAAAATTATTTATTTTAAATACAAGATTCTTCTGAACACCTGCTGCCTTCCTCTTCTGTAGAGAACAGGAACTACTTCGTAATCATCAATCTCGATGGATTACAGCCTTGATTAATGGACTGGGGGCATTTTGTGCGTTATGTTAGGTAAAGTAGGATGACTAAATCCAGACTGAGCTCTTCCTTATCAAAGTCTTCAGAAATTAACAAATAATTTGAATTTCTCAAAGCCCGAATAATTTTATTCAGTTTCAGATATGCAAAAAAGTCCAATGTGTACATTTTGCAGTGACTTCTTTGAAAAACATCCATGTCATCATTATCGACATGAAGCACAATATAAACAATCTATTCAAGTTTAGAAAGAAAAGGGTGACTGGACAAGCAAAGAAATGAAGATGAAATACATGTGTCACAGTAAAAATAAAAGAAAACAAACACCTCAGAATCATCATACCAAATGCCTTAGACAACAGACGGGATCGAATAAGGCACAGCAGATGTGAAGCAATGCCACTGAGGAGCATTGCTCATAACACCATATTGGAAAACACATTACAAAGCTTTTTCACAGTCATTTCCTTCAATTGGAGGGAAAAGATGTGGCTCAGTGTTTATAGATTCAATGGAAATCAGAACTCTGAAAAACAGCCATATAACAGAAGATATCGATACAATTAAGTTTATAGATTTCAATGTTTAGGATTTTTTATTATTATTTCCTTTGATCTCTGTTATAATGATTTGCCAGGAACTTCTGAAAGAGGCTTAGGATTGTCCTGCTTTGAGTGATTACGCTCCTATTGGCCATGCTATTATGAAATAAATGAAAGTTCCTGCTCTCAAGCTGATGAAAAGCCTCACATCTTTCCAGTGTAAATGCGATTCACAGGAAGCCCATTCTTCCGTCAATAAAATTTGAATGGCACCCTGGAAATGGCTCTTGCTCTGTTTTTTTCTGCTGTATTGTAAAAATATAACTAATGTCTGAGGGGTAAAAAGCACACGTTGCTTCGAAAACCTTTCAATTCATAAACACATGACGAGTTTCCTTTTGTCCATTTACTTCTATTTTATTTTACTTCATACACTCTGACATGAATAAAAATACTTCTATGAAGATTAATGAAAAAAAGAAATGCCCAACACTTCTAAAATAAAACAGCATTATGTATTTCATTGTACAAATGTTCAGAAGTTTAAGGAGAGTTACTGAATAAATACACCTTTATCATGTAATTTTATTCATAATTGTTAAAATATCTAACTGGGTGTACAGGGCTGTTTTTATAAAATAAAAATTCAAAAAGCCTTTTATTAAACTAACATTTGTCACGTCTTGCAGGATGAAGGACTTAAGGGCAGGCATTTTGGTGAAAAAGAAATCTAAATCTAATTTTGGTGAATCAAAAATGTAAACTAAACAAGGACTGGACTGCAAACAGGAGCGCAAGGGATGAAAGATGGTAAGACACAGAGAAGGGCACAGGCAACAGGAGGAGCAACACTAAGGACCGCACCAGGGATGATGAGACGATCAGGGAACGAAGGGCAACAATCATCAGGTGTGGCTCATCAGGGCCACGTGAGAGAGGAGTCAGGAGGGTCAGGCAGACATGATGGGCAGGACATAACACATTTTTAAAAACACTGCACTATATCATATTAAGAAACCATCCATTCTGTTTGCTTTCCACTTGGGAAAGACTCCCTGAAAACCAAAAGAAAATAATGAGTAACTGTAAAGGATTTTGTTTTACATAATTGTGTTCAATTTAGATCTCCCTTCTCTAAAATGGTGTGAAGGACAAAACTACCAATACTGCCAGAGTTACATTTGCCAATAATGGCACTATACATGCAATTAGACAGCAAAAACAGTAAGACTGGTACAGAGAGCAAGCTTGGCCGTGAAGGGCAGCCACCTCTTGTGGCTCCCAGGCACAAACGTGCTGAAGCCCAGGCTTGAGGCTGCGACCTTCCATATACAGTACCATCACAGAGGCTTTGCCCACTGAGCAACATCCATCCATCCATCCATCTTCCAACCCGCTTATCCTGTTCAGGGTCGCGGGGGGTCCGGAGCCTATCCCGGA
>JAODKL010000034.1:15281371-15294016 GCA_026780765.1 Petrocephalus schoutedeni
CTGGGCCGGATTCGAACCCTGGTCCCAGAGGTGTGAGGCGGAAGTGCTACCCACTGCGCCACCGTGCCGCCCCACTGAGCAACATGTTGTGAAATAAAAATATATACATATTATGGAATATTTTGAATATATTTAAGCTGAATATATTTATCTGTCTAGTCATTGGGAGGCACAGTGAGTAACACCTGAAATCCATTTCTGCTCTTTGCACGTGGATTTTGAATGTTCTCATAATGCTATCATGTATTCCTCTAGGTACGTTAATTCTCCCCTACAGTACAAAGGCTAGCAGTTAGTCTAATTAGCATCTTTAAATCACCAGTAGTGTGTGCATGCATGTGCCCAGCCTCCTGCCCTGGGTGAACCCTTCCCTGTGCTGCCTGGGATAGGCTTCAGGCTGCCTGAATCACCCTGTCCAGGATAAGCGGTTTGAAGATTAATGTTTAGGTATTTTCTCTTTCTATCCACCAAGGAACAGAAAATGATTCCTCAACAGTTAGCAAACTTTAAACATAAATGGGAATATATGTGGCGCATGACACATTCACTTTCTAATTAAATAATCCATGCTCAACTGTGGGAGATGGTTGGTATAGCATTGGCATGCTGCAAACCTTTCATTCTACAAGGGAGTTAAAGATTTAGGGATAATTATGATAATCTTGGTAATGCATTCCTTGACGTTGTCTTCCAGGGTTCAGACAATGCAATCTGTGGTGTTTTTCAATGAGCATGTTAACAAACACATTTGCTTTGCTGGGATCTGAAAATGATCCCATTTGCAAGATAGTCTGGCTCTTGTAGAAAGGAAAAAATTTACAAGAATCCAAGGCAACTTTGTAAATTAAGGCGGGGGAGGGGGGAGCTTTATTTAGGGCAAATTCCAGGGAGAATTTTAGAAAACACACAATGACACACATAAACACACTGACTTAAACATACCTGATGTGCTATTACGTCAGGTTTATTAATATGAATAAAACTGCTAAACAAAACCAAACCTTCCTCTTTAAGGAATAAATAAGTATACTCATGTTCATGCTTTGTTGACTTTGAGGTTATAAAAAAAGTAAAGAATGGTGGATCACAGCTGTTTTTAGCATGTCTTCTTGTTGAAGCAAACATTCAAATCTTTTCCTTAAAGTTCGTAAAGGTACTAAAGAATTATACTTCCAGTAATCCTAACTGATTTCCCCATTACAGGGTTATAACATCTGCTTTGTAATACTAATATCCAAAACTCCTAATAAAATAAACAAACAAAATGTTATTTTACAATTAAGTAATTAATAGAGAGGCAAATAAGTTACAATAGCCGCAAGACTGGGAATTCATATTTCATCTCTTTGTGGAGTTTGTGTGTTCTCTCCATGTTTGTGTGGATTATCATCTTCAGTATGTGCTGTACCATGGAGTGTCATCAACCCCAGCCCTGTGCTTCTTGGTTCTAGGATCACTGAATAAAAGGCGGGGGTAGAGGGGGGGTCTCACAGTAGGATGGTTTAATAAGTGGGGGGTTTCCTTACTGGAAACCTTTGCAGTGGACTCCCTGCCATGATGGGCCCCTCTGCCCCCTCCCCACCTCCTCCACTACTGTTAAGTGGTACAGATAGGATAGCTTCCTTCTAATTTTGGTCTGACTATTATTTACTGTTATTTAGCTATTATTCACAAAGACGTAATTATTTTCCTAATGTAGTCATTATTTATCTTTGATTCTGCTTTTCTTCCGAGTTACTCATATTACATGTGGCAGTGATTATTTTCATTTGTATGCTATGAGTAATTCTGTCTGCATTGACACATTTTGACATAAAACTGTTTACGCTGATCATGACTGTAACCTATAGGCACCTCCCTGATTATAGAGACACTTCCAGCTCCTGGCAATTCTTTATTATTTTATATTAGTTAATTAATTTGCTATTTAATAAAAATCCTGTTTTTTAATTTTTTTTTGTTACTGACAGCTCTGTTTCTGGTTTTCTGTTATCTTCATATTACAAAAGTTGACTAAGTAATGAATTGAATATGTTTGAAACAAAAGAAAATAAATTAGAACTGCTTCTAAATTATAGTTCTTTTTAAAATACATAGATTGATACATTTTAAAAATGAAAATAAAATTAATTAAACATGTTGCCAAAATATGTTTTGGCAAAATGCCTTTTAAAATTCACGATACATTTGTATTACTTAGCTGAAGTAAGACTGTATGAAAGGAGAACCACATAAACACCTACAGTGAATTTTTCTTAAATACAGTAGTTTTCAGACAGAAAACAGAGGGATCATGACTCCGACCCAGAGCGGGGTGCAGATACATTAGCTTCTGTGTTATTGTGTATCGGGAGCCTGAAGGTATTGCTTAGAAAAGAGGTCTTCATGACAGCACTATATTATATATTTATACTAAATTCCATGTGTTATTTACACTCTACCCAAAACAAAAACATGCCCTGTGGCAAAAAAAATGCAATATATACACTGGGGAAAGCACATGTCCGTTACAGACAGCAAACATTCACCAATAAGCTAACTGGCCAGAGCTCCTATGGGAAGCTGACAATCACCATGACATAATGCTCGAAATATTAAACAAGCAAGAGAATTTAGGTTAATCAGAGGTGATCTGGTCAGTGAAGAATCAGTACCAGTAGGGGGTGATCAACAAGCCGCGGCTACATGGCAGGAAGGGGCTAAGACTGCAACACCAGGGGCTTCTGATCTTGCCTTATCTGGTGTTTTCTTAAGTGCCGCACTGACAGAAACCTGTTGTAATTATGAAACAGGGTAAATTATAGTCCTTTTCACTTTAAAGGCTGCTGGCCCTTTTTATCGGTGCGTTTAATGAAATCTTTATTGCAAGCATCAGCACCCGGTCGCTCTGCACTTAACGCCACTTCTCAAAGGGTGATTTTACAAATGCCATGCCTTAAACTGAGTTATCTTCATCCCAAAAAACACCACACGGCATTATCCTTTACATGCAGGGATATTGAAATACACATCAATTCTTGGAAGAACTTCTTTGTGCTTGAAGACATGTATTGAATCTGAAGTTACTGTGTTTATATGTAGTAGGCCTATAAAGTTTATATGTCTGTGGAGTTTTTGAACATGCTTGACACAGTTTAGTTTAACATTCTGTCTTAGAAATGCTTATGCTACCCAATGTTATCAATAATCTGAGGTTTCATAAAGCAGGATTTCTTGCTTAGCTGGATTTAAGCTACTCCATTTTAAACGGACTTCAATTTCCTTCATTTACATTTAGCCCAGACTACCTTAAATCCACAAGTTATCTGGCTAAGCAAGAAATCCTCCTTCTTTATACAGGCCCCAATTACTTCAAGATCATGTATTTCAGGTTATAAGTCCCTGTAGCCTCAGGTAGGACAAAAATGTCACAGCTTGCTGCATGTAATTATTTTACAAACTAAAGTTCTCCAAAATCTCACTGCTTTCATTGATTTATTTTCAAACTTTCCGTGCAGTAGGTATCTTAACACAAAATACCCTTTACCAACACGCTAAGAAATGTTTTCCCCCCAGAATATAACCTTGTGATAAGATGTGGCGGCGATTAGGCCTGACACCCATGGAGTTTCTCCTTACATCAGCACTGCGGCAGGTTCCAAAGATGTCATGGATTAACGCTGAACATTCTCACAGCCACACACACACACACCTGTGCACATGTGGGGAATTACAGAACTGAAATGCAGCTTGGCATGGTGGGGATCTGCATGTCCTTTAAGCTCTTTTTTAACTTTGTCTCATTTCCTCATTTCCATGCAGGGCATTCTCTCCCTGCTTTGTTGTGTCCTTTGCTTTTAAAAGATGTGGTGTGATGATGTGGTTTCCATAATCTTTTCTGGAAGAAAATGCACATGGAAACTGCAGTGTATCTCTGTAAAATGCAGAACACACCCAAGCATTGGTGACATGATAGACTGATATCACCGAGACAGCTGTTATGCTTTATTGAGCTGCCTGAGCAAAGCAACTGACCAGTTACCCTTATATTTTTCAACAAAAAAGAACAGTTGAAAGATACAGCAAATTCATTCAATGAGTTGATAATGAGTAGATTAGACGATATTTTTAAAAAGTGGTTTAAAGTCAGTGGAAAAAAACACAAATAAGGAAATGTTCGACATTTGGGGCTGGAGCACAAAACTGCAATTTAATTTTAATTTTTATTGTCCAGAAAGCTGCTCATCTTACCAAAAAAAAGAAGAAGAAAAAAACAGAAAAAACAAATGAAGTGTGCATAACGTACTCATATATCAGAGTTTTCTACCTGGCTATAACAGGCTTACTGTATCAAATTGTTATTTAAAAATACACAAAAATACAACACATTGTGAATACAGTGTTGATTTACTGCAGCTCCTATTGATCTGCCTACATTGTCCATAACTCATGGTAGTGAGACATATGCTGCCTGCTTATCATTTATGCGCACAGTTGATGCATGATTTCTTAACCATTGACTGATCTTTATCGATCTACATTTTTATCACTTCAAATGAGCAATTCAGGCAGCAATAATCAGTAAAAATGGCCTTAAAAGTTACCTCACTCCGCTACCGGAGGAAATAAGTCAGAGGGTGTTGTGAATTCAATAACAGCCAGAATAAAAACAATTACGATCTTTCATGATGGAACCTTGCTTGTAAACTCAACATCACAATATTGCTGGTGCTTCATCACCAAATTGCAAAGGAATCTGGTCTGGCTAGTCAATTTCTATAATAATAGATGTGTTGGTTTAGGGAAAATGCGTAGGGTATAAATCTACTTTAGGCTAACTGGCTTTTTGGATTATACAAAAGGGATCAGACCTGCATCTGCCACTGGTGTTGATTCGGTGTAATGTCTGATTAAACAACTTACCCTCCTGTCAGTCATAGTTGGGAACTGGGCTTGTACCAAGTCTGCTTTCTTATTGGGGATTTCTCAGTACTGTGGTCTCTGTGACTAGTAAACCATTTAAAGGTATGCTTTTACAATAATGCATCATTAAAAAGAGAATATAAGACAATACAATAAAGCTAAGCAATTTGTTTAATAACAATTTTAGTGCTTGCTTTAGGATCAGCCCAGAAGCTCACCATTGACACAGAGCTTCCTGTCCTGAATTAGCAGGAATATATAGTCTGTTTATGGAAAACTTCAATATTGTTTTAGTTGCTCAAATAGAAGCCTATGGAAGACCGACAAGTTTGAAACAAAGAGGACTTCTAGTAGCAGATGGATACCTGCAACTACATATTAATATATGGTAAATTTATTCATGAAAATCTTAGATGGCCATCGTTAAAACGTCTACTATTCAGAATCACAAGACCTAAGATATGTGCCATTTTCAAAAGCAGAATTACCATTTGTGTTAAAAGTTTTCCCAAGGTAAATTATTGCTTAGCTGATGTGATGTTTTGTGCCATACCTTTTTAGAAAGCTTATTTACATTATTAAAAAAACAGCACTGTAGTGTTTCATGCATATGTATATTATTCTTTCTTTTCCTGAGCAATGCACAAGGCACATAAAAAGTGTGACTGAATTGATTTATATGGAAAAATCATGGAGACTTTGCAAAGCAATCAGATTGCTTGAGACGTGTTTGACATGATTGTGTTTCAATCTCTGCAAAGCTAATTTAATCTATCATCCAGTTAAACATTCCAATTAAATTTCTTAGATTTTTCACCTTACAATTGAATTACATCAGAGTATCTGTGCATTACCAAATATTTGAAAAGCGAAAAGTGGGCCATGTAGCTGTAAGATTTATGTCGTTTCCGAAGTGTCTCATTTAAAACAAATCTTTCACATTTACTCACGATGTGTGTCTGACCGTACAAGGGCCTGTAGATCACTCCAGGGCTGCAGACTGCCTTTCCTAAATTAAAACTGAAGAAACAGTTCGCTCTAAATCTTCACAGTGTGAAGACAGCTGGAGTCAGAGATTCGTGTCAGTCAAGACTGGTCTTTGTGCTTGGGAAAAAAAAAATCAATCACTGGTAATCTGTCAAGGACGAGAAACTGACAGTTCATAATAATCTCGGGGGGGGGGGGGGTAGTAGATGTGTTAAAACCTCATTCCTATAATGCTCACTACTCTCTCCCCTTTCTTACTCCTCCTCCTGCTTTCTCTTTGACCCCATTACAAGCCGCGTAAAAAGCTCATTAAGAAGGACTCCTTGAATGGTAACTTTAGGAACACTGCCTGCTTAGCATGCAATACAGGCAGTGCCCAGGTTACGGACGAGATCCACTCCCTAGTCAAATATGTAGATAAGCCCGAACAATAATAATACACTACATAATAACAACAACAATAATAATAATAATGATAATAATAATTATCATCATGATCATACTGTATTAATAAAAGTAAATAAACACATTTCTGTAGTGTTCCTCGAGCCAACGACCTGCTTAAGCTGAGCAATGTTTTCATGAGTGTCACAAAGTAGTGTGTGTGTTTGTTATTATGGACCATTGTATTTATCTTGAATTTTTAATGCAATAGACTTTATGGCAGTCTGTTAGTAAGGACGTGTTGTCTGTAAGCCGGATGTTCTTAACCTGGGGACTGCCTGTAGTCATACGATAATAATGAAAAGTCACTTACCGAAGTATCTAGTCTCTCTGTTATATGTCTGTTGGCAGGAAGGTTTTTATTTGTAATCAATATCATATCTACAGTAAAAGTGGTCCTGCTAACTATATCCTACATCTCTGTCATGTCTGCTGAAGACTGACTTGCCAGATAAGGATGAAAGAGCTTTTTTTTCTTTCCCTAAGCCTTCAACTACATTAAAATATCTGAGGAGTTGGTGATGCTTCAAGTTCTGTAGTTTGGGTGCAATCTGGTTCTGGATCTGGATCAGTTGTACCCAAAATGTATAACAAAATTTTATCTTTTTTTTTTTATTGGTTTTCATTATAGTGTATTTATACATAGTTATACATAGCAATTCTCATCCTACTGACTGTAATGCTGTTTTAATATTATGAGGAATATGCAATCATGTGAAAAAGAAACAGAAATCAGAACATAAAAAATGAAGAGGGCAAGTAGCAGCCAGGTGTTGCTAATCAAATGCACTTGATTAATTGATCATCAGCGAGCAAGAGTGACCACCTCTATACTGTAAAAGTTTGGCAGTTTGCTGGTCTGGAGCATTCAGGTGTGTGTTAACACAATACCAAAGACATCAGCGATGATCTAAAAAAGCAATTGTTGCTGAGCATCAATCTGGGAAGGGTTTTAAGGTAATTTCCAAATAATTTGAAGTCCGTCATTCTACAGTGAGAATGATTTTTCACAAGTGGAAAACATCAAGACAGTTGCCAATTTTCCCAGGCATGGACAGATTAGACACTGCAATGCTCATAGAAATTGCAAAAAACCCTACATCTCATACTATACATGCCTCAGTTAGCAAGTTAAAAGTTTATGACTGTATAATTAGAAGAAGCCTGGCTTATTAGAAAGGGTTGACAGGAGGAAGCCTCTTCTTTCTAAAAAAGAACACAGCAGCACAGTTGCAAGTTGCTGCATCTGAACAATCTAGAAGACTTCTGGAACAATGTCCTTTGGACAGACAAGACCAAAGTAAAGATATTTGAACATAATGCAAATAATGTCTGGTGAAAAACAAACACAGCATATCAGCACAAATATCTCATACTACCTGTCAAGCACGGTAGTGGAGGCGTGATGATTTGGGCCTGTTTTGCAGCCACAGGACCTGGGCACCTTGCAGTCATTGAGTCAGCCATGAACTCCTCTGTATATCAAAGTATTGTAGAGTTAAATGTGAGGTCATCTGCCCAGCAACTAAAGCTTAGCTGAAATTGGGTCATGCAACAGGACAATGATCCTAAGCACACCAGAAAATCTACAACAGAATGGCTGAAAAAGATTGAAAATGATTACTTCTAGTTATTGCTGCTAAGGTGGATCTACAAGCTATTGAATCATGGGGTGTATTTTTTTCACACTTGGCTTCTCCATTTTGGCTTCATTTTTTGTTAAATAAATAATAACATGGTGGAATGTACTTTCTTTTTCACAAGTCTGTAGATGTAGACCTCAGAACATATGCAATATGTTCAATACCTGTTAGCAACTCTACAGTACATGAGCAACAACTATTACCCAGATTCTCAAGTTTAAGAATTGATGGATTGACCAATTACAGCAGTAAGTGAATTTCACTTTTCACAAGTCTAGAAACTGCTTTAAGTCAAATGACAGATCTCTCTAGCTAATTATATGAGTCCCATGGAAGCCATTTGAAGCATATTCCTCCCAGATAAGAGCATCACCCTTTTAAAACTGCTTTTAAAAATATGATTACTGTTCAACAAAATACCGTCCTTCATGAAAAGGAGCCAGTCCATTGCAGCCTTAAGTCTAAAACATACTAATATCTTACTAAACTTTTTTAAAATATGACATTTTCTCAGACTTTTCAAGTGGCAGGTCCAGAACGGGTATGGCCGGCCAGTCCTTTTTTCAGGCTGGGGGGTGACCCCCCCGGATCATCAAAGGAGGGGACTTTATACTCTGTGTGTACACAACTAAAGCAAGGTGTTTTTAGACAAAGAATGGCAACAGCAAGAGGAATATGTTTTAAAATCAGTGGAAACATTCTCATACATATGGTACATTTTTAAAGGAAGGTACATTGCTGTTGTAATGCTACTACCTACTACTACTGCAAATAAAAATAATAATGACACTTTTACTGAGCCCACCTTGCTCTCCATAACACAGAGACACACATGTAGCCTAGGTGAGCACAATGTTGGCAGTGAAGGGCAGCCAGCCACCCATAGCAGTAACCATGGAACTGCGGGTTAAGGGCCTTGCTTAAGGGCCGAGACAGAATGCCTTGATATGCCTGATATATTCCTTATATTAGCCAGTTTTATCTTTCATTTCAATGTTTGTGTTGAATCTTTGATTAGGTAAAAAAAGGGTAAATAAATGTTTGCATTGTTATTGCTTGGTCCTGTCTGTCTGTAGTAAAAATATCATTCAAGATGTGTTAAATGCTTATACAGTGATAGCTCAAGGCATGAGTTTAATCCGTTCAAGAGAAGAGCTTGTAAGTCAAAAAACTCATGAGTTGAGTCAATTTTTCCCATAAGAAATAAAGGAAATAGAATTAATTCGTTCTTGAACCATACATAACCTACATGACAACCATAATTGAGTCTCTTTGTGAAAATAAAACCATTTTTTGTAAAAAAAAAAAAACGAGTAACGAGTACACTAAATATACAGTATTATACAGTGTACAGTATTGGGTAATTGCAAAAAAAAAAAACAAAAAAAAAAATTCTGGCTATCGCCAGTGATCTGTCATTCCACTTCATCAATTGCTGGTGGTCCTCTAGACCTCTGTTTTTATGATGCCCACGTGATAAAGGGTTCATGTTTCGGTCTGGCGCTTGGGTATGCTCATGTGTAATTTTCAAGAAAGAATTGCTTGTAAGTTCAATTTCTCGTAGCTACACACACTTATGGGTTGAGGTTCTACTGTATATAGTGTGCAGAATGTTTGCAACCAAATTGCCAGAATTCTTTAAGTAACATTAAGTAGCATTGGGGCCATCAGATCACAGGAGTGACGAATGAATGAATGAAAGTTGCATTTATGTAGCACTTTTCAAGATACAGTACCCACAGTGCTTTACTGAAGTAGCAAGCTAATGTGTGGGAGGGTGAATATCTATTTCTCTTTAACAAGAAAGCTGCTGAAGGCCATAAAAATAATGTTATCACATGTTGATCTGCAAAACAGATTAAAGACTGCTGTAAGTGCCAGGCAGACAGCCCTGAAGGTTCTGGTGTTGGAGCTGAGTTGGCATTGGGAACTAAGGTCATGAATTCCTTAAAATGGAAACAAGAAAGTCGATGAGCTATTACATAGTTTTCAAAGGGTATGTGTGCAGTAAATTCAATAAAATGTCCAGAATCAGATTCTTATTCATCATCAATCATCATCATCATTATTATCCATCCATCCATTTTCTGTAACCACTCCTCATAATTGGGGATCTGGAGGCTACAGGCACAGAAGACAAAGAACAACACATTGCATTCTTATTATTATTATAGATGTGTACACTGATTACCAGGGAAATTCAAGGGGCTCACATGGTCACTTTTGAGTACTCCACAAAGGGATTGGTATGAGAATAGAATTGAATGTCTTGATATATGGATAAACATGAATTTAAAAATGGAGGAAAAGTGCAATTTTTATTTATATAGCAATTCAACTTTATTTATATAGTGCATTATCACAACATTAAATTGTCTCAATGTCTCAAAGTGGGAATCCATGAGTCCGTGAGTAAGTTCCAATCAGATGCAGCAGAAGGAGCCAAATGTGCAGGGAATGGAGAAGCAAAGGACCAACTGTAGACGGGAGGACCATCATAGCGGAATGATGTGTGATGATGAAATTTAGGTGATCAGAGGAAAAAGATGCATGCTTCATGATGGGGAGCGAAGAAGCAAAGGAACATCACTGTGACGTTCCAGGCAGGGTTTTGTACTAGTAGTCATCAAAGTAATTGCCAACCTGGCTTGTGGAGGAGTATAGCCTGGTGAGGTGCAGATAAATCGGAACTCAAGTTTAGCTGAGCGTCTCTTGACTCGAGGAAGACACAGAGTTGAGAGCCATGGCTGAATGAACTGCTATGAAGAGATTTTCCAACGCCATGCTCCCTAGAGTAAATGTCACATGTCTATAGACTCTCCAGTTCGTATTTTTGGGAAACTTGCCATTTCACCTGCGGTATGAACGAGAAAGTGCCTACAGATTTATTGATGTGTGCCGCTTCACTGGCCCTGAGCTGCAGGAGTGTGGAGCGACAGTAAAGTGAAGTCAGTGTCACAGTGGCAGCCAATCAGCATTCAGCAGTTGTGTCTTCACCTGTCATTATGTTTACAGTTTGTGAACACAGCCAAAAGAATGTGTGGGATTTTTTTTGCCAAGAACTCAGCATAGATCAGGGCAAGCAAAGCAAAGTAATGAACCGTAAAAAAAAAGACTGAAAAAAGGCATTAATGTGTATTAATAGTCCAAAACGTCCCTGTTGATCACAGGCTCATGTTTAAATAATAGAGTTAGTCCAATAACATCCAGTATGAGATCCATTACACGAGTGAATGACTGCATACTTTGGAGAGTCATTCAATTGTACTCCGTTTTTCCACCCATTCAATATTTTCCTTCTGGCGGCATCCAATATTATAACATATGTGGCACATAAAGCAATATTTCGCACTTAAAAAACTTAGATTACTTTAAATCTTTACAGTATTACTTCTTAGCTACTGTTTCATACTGAGATGCAATGACCAGGAGTTTGAAATGGCAGAACGCATCATTGCCCTCAAGGTAGCTCAAGAAAGGTCCACTCAATAGCCAAGATGGCCTTGTGCAATGGAGTCTCTCTTATGAGATCCAAAGACCAATAAAGCATCTATGAGCATTCAAGGATAACAATAGTTTAAGATAGAAAAACGAAAGCAAGATGGTGATAGGGGATCAATGGGGTGTCATTGGGGCCACACAGGGGTATCATTGGGCCATCATTTAGGCATCATTGGGGAACCATTTATGCATCATTGGAGAATCATTGCCTACCAAGAATAGCAAGGAAATCCAGCTGTCCTTGAAGAATCCTACAATATTTTGGAAAATTCTGTATAGTCACATTGTATTAGGAAAAAAAACTAGACCCACCTGGCTAAAGGACGCTGGGTAAAATCTGCCTGATTCAAGTGCTTAGACAGCATTTAGATTCCAAGAACTGTTCCATCCCAAATTTTGGGTCACTGTTTTTTTTTCCTTCTTTTTTACCTGTCATTTACAGATTCTTAAATAATAGATGGAAGAATCTGAAAGCCATCCATCATTTTTATAGGTAAAAACTTATATTTGCTTATTGATTATTATATTAGTATGTATAGTATAGTACTGTATAGTATAGTATATGATAAAAATAATGTGACTTATGAGCCTCTGGCCAGAGTTCCTGCACAGGTGTTTTTACTCTATATATACACACTATATTGCCAAAAGTATTGGGATGCCTACAGTATCATTGATGGTGATGTAAATAATTAGTTTGATGGGTTTAGGTTTGGGGTATTTGGAAGCAATGCTTCTAAAGTGGTGTTATTGTTGCCTTAGTGACAGTTTAGAGACCTACACTGGTCCAAGGTATTACTGGAGGTTGGATGGGCATGGAGGAGTTGATTGGGGGTATTCATGGTTGATGGTGATGTAAATGATTGGCATGGTAGGTGTGATGGGATTAGGTTTGGGGTATTTGGAAGCAATTCTTCTGAAGAGGTGTTATTGTTCCCTTACAGTTTCCACACCTGCATTGCCCCCGGATCTAGCAGACCGAATACCACCAGTGACATGTACTCAACAAAAATATGCCCCTTACCATGCTTGTTAAAGAAAATAAGGCAAGGACATTGAACCTCAGGTTGGAAAAAAATGTGAATACCACGGAAGGGTTAAACAGTGCAATATGAAAATACAAAACCAGTACAGAATAGATTATATTTTATTCAAATATACATTCTGT
>JAODKL010000034.1:15305961-15324938 GCA_026780765.1 Petrocephalus schoutedeni
ATGCATTTATGATCCAACTTTCTACACACATTTCCTGAGATTTCAAAGCAAATGAAATACATGGTCTTTAAAAGACAAATGACTCCAACCATGTTCAGAATAAAGACACAAAAATGTCTCTACAGGCTTATTTCCTTTTGGACCAGATAGGTTTGAGGAATAAGGTGACAGGAGAAATAGAGAAGACTGTCAGCTCAGTGCTGAAATAACTAATCATACATTGAAAAGCTCTCTAGTATAAAGGTTTAAAATACACACTCAAAATCTTACATTAGAAACAAATAGATTCCCTTATTTGTCATATATTGTATTCATACTTTTATATGTAAACATCACATCCTAAATTTATGCAATGTTAACATGCAGTGCTTACACTGAAAATCTGGCCATTTTTGAATTCTTGCATTTGTAGTCACAGCTCTGGATTGAAAGTAGTTCATCTGTCTCACTGCATTTTCCTTTTTAACATACTAAATAACAAGATGTGGGGCGTACCAAGCGGAATGAAAAATTAAGGTAAAGATGCACAGTCCCGCTGTGTACGTCCATGACAACACAAACATTTCCCTCCCTGTTGTCCTCTTTCGTTTAATCAACTCCAGCTTATTTATTTTTTTTATTTTTCCTGTTTGGGTAGCCACTCTCGATGCTTTGTGCATAATGTTCACGTTGTTTTCACACCACATGTCAAGTCAAATAAGAAGGATTCAGTCTGTGCTTGTGTGCCTCTGGCTCAGTCTTCCTGCAGTCGCTGAAAATGAATCTTAGGAGATTATTCTGGAAAAAGTCATGTCAATAGCCTCGTTCTATAGCTAGGAAGAGTCAACAAAAGATTCCAGTTTTAGTGTATGGTGTAATTTCTTACATTTTCTTCAAGATCAAGTCGAGTGATGTGTTTATTTAATATTATTATTGGTTATATTCTATTTTCTTAAGAGCATACAACAATTTATATTTAATAGCAAATACTATTTCTTACATCAAATAGTGAAATTTACTAAATTAGCTAAGAAAGAGGAAAGCTATGTGCATTTTTAAATGAATGATAAATTCTATGGTGTGCACAAGGTAAATCTAAGATAATACTCTGACTGCTTTGATCAAAATATGAAGCTGCCTTGTTCAGGTAATGATGGATTTCTTACGCATTTAGTTGCTGCTAACCTGAAATGACCGACACATTAAAACCTTACGCTCCAAAACTAATCTCATTAACAAAGAAGCATTGCTGTCTAAACCACCCATTCCAATAATCCTATCACAGTTGGTTTCCCCTTTCTCTCGCCTGAAAATCCTCAGGCCTAGATTACTCCCAGTTTTACCGTTTCCTCACACAGCTTCTTCTTTCCCCTCTGGCTCAGTACCTTCACTGTTTTCAGCTCTCTAAACCTTTCAATCTTCAACAGCAAATGGGACACAGGCTTCTCTGTCTGGGAATTTCTGCTTGATATTTGCACCTGTTCCAGCTCTAAGCTGACGGTACCTCTTTTTTTGTGCATTTTCCATTAGCGTTTTCTTTTGCATAAATTACAAATATTTCTTCTTACAAAAGAGAATAGTTTCTAAATAAGTTAATGCTGTATCTGTAACAATACACTTTTCTTAGGCTTTTTGAGATGGCGTACCAGTGATGCCCCTTTACCCCCCAAAAAAACAGAAAAAATCTGACATCACTTCCCCTAAGCAGTCTCGATGTCATGCATTTCTGGTGATTTTTTGACTGTATTACAGTGTGAGCTGACTAATAAAATTCCATCCATCTTCTGGTAGGGGTCACAGGGGAAGTCTGGAGTCCACCCCGGGCAGTGTGGTGCACAAGGCAGAGATACATCCTGGATGAGTCCATCGCCGGGCACGTACTGATAATGCCGAAGTACACATTGAGTCAGAAGCATTGCAAGGGCATGGATAGATTTACCCCCCCCCCCCCACACACACTATAGGGGCCCAAAACCTACTGCTAAAATATACTGAAGAGTACCCCGCCCTGCTCAGCAAATTTTATCTACCATGCGACCCATTGTTCTTCAAATGGCCAACCTGCTTAAGTGAAGGAGCCAAGGTGACATTTTGTCAGGGGGGGCCAGAATTTCTAGCTACACCCCTTCATATAGCAATGGTGGGATTTACACCCCCAGCCCTGAAGGTGTGAGGCATCATTGCTACCCACTGAGTATGAATATATGAATATTAAGAAAACTTATAATGAAGTGTTGCACACAGCAGTATAATTTGATTGTTTTAAAAGATTATATTTTATGATTGCATACGATTTGATAATCTTACTGTTTTTTGTTTCCGGTCGAAGATCATGAAATGATCCCTTAGAGTTGTACATCTTCAAGTAAGCTATCATACAAGTGTTATGTGACTTGTATGTGATAAAGGTAAACAGAAAAACAATTCATTTTAGCAAATATACATGCATCAGAAGTAGTTTAAGAGGGTTTATAGTTTTCATCATAATATGCCAACACTGTGGTATAATTCCCACTCCCTTTCCATTTTTTAAACATTTCTCGATTCAAAGGCAAAGAGGTTGCAAAACTAGTTCAGTTATAATCTTAAAACTATGAGGGGAATGCAGTGCAAGCAGCAGATAGTATTGTCAGAATAATAAAAAATAATTAATAAGTGATTAGTATATACCAAATCAAAAATATGCAAATGCACAATGTTGTTCTCAACAGCATTCTTATCATAAGCAGGCCTAAACAGCAAAAGATTAAAATATCCAAGATAGTGAAAATCTATACAAATGTTTTTCTATTTTAAATACAATATTCATCCAGCATTCACAGCACCCTTCAAAGGTTCTGTCCACCAGATCAACTGCACCATCACATCATCATCTGTCTGGTGAGGCCTCAGGATGTCCATGATGCACTGGAATGTGACTGGGTCACCATATAACCCAAAAGGGAGGATTATGTACTGCTAGTGCCAGGAGTACGCTTGGGATACAGAACCCAGTCTTTTTACAGCTGGCTGGGATCAGCTGTATGTAGTAGTAGCCTTGGTGTGGTTCATCATGAAAATGAACTTGGTGAACTTGGTCCACCCCAACCTTACTTTAGCTCACTGGCCCTGAGCATCAAAAATCTGTTGACCAGAGACACCTTTTTCAGCTTCATAAATCATAAATGAATATTGTTTTTTTTTTGGTTAAGTTTAGTTGTGAAACTGCACCCTAAACAGAGTTAGACTTGTTTTAAATTAGGAAATCTTTATTATTTAAAATTTGTTTTACAATCTTTTGTACATTGTGTCCTTCCACGATGTGACTGAGTGTATGTCCTTTACAATGTCACCACATACATTACACCCTCCGCCATCAAGGCGAATTCTTTCTCCCCCAATGTCAAACTCCTTCTGATGCCACTGGGCTCAACCACAGGCTGGGGCTCACCTTGAGTGATGTGCCTCTGGTAGAGGACAGAGGAGCACATATCCATGTACTGATCCATTATCTACTGAGACTGGGTTGGGAAACACTGTACTGTTGTACAGCACCTATTAAACTTCTAGTTCTGTCACCAAGGCACCCTAGGCAGTGGATTCCATTTTTTCAATCAGTTGATATGGGATTCCCTCTAAGCCTACCTCCTTCCTGGGTAGCTGACAAGCCCATTTCCTCTTCCATTATGTGGAGGTGGCCAGACACTTGAATGTAATGATGGTCATCAAAACCAGCACTCTCTAACTTAGATGGAACTCACAGGGTTTGGCAAATAGTTGTACATCCTCTTCTGGAGTCATTGGGCTTCATCCAGTTATACCAATGGCATCAAATTCCAAATATTGTTCCCTTTGATCCCGCACACCGTTAGATGACTGACCAGAAGGAAAAAGGTTTGATTTCTCACGCCATTCCCAGGCACACTTGAGCACTGGGGACATGGCAATCACTCTGTCTCTGACATGTGTCCTTCTCATGGACACCCAGAGAATGTCCAGGGCTCCCAGTGCCCAGGATTGCCAGGACCCTATTTCTCGGTTGGCTGGGCAGTGAGATTCATGTAAACACACATTGTAGGCAAACTCACTATGCTTAGGTCATCCAACCGTGGATTGGTTGATGTCCTTGTTCTGCATGTCACCTAAGCTCCTGAGTTGCCCTTCCTTACTTGTGGCTCCTGAGTTGGCTTGTGGGTTCTGTGTCTGGCCTCTCAGCAATCACCTCAAATGTGTTGAGATATGCCCCTAAATCATCATATAGAGTGAGATCAGTGAGGAGCCCATATAGTACATGCTTATCCACCACCTTGGTGCTGGAACTTGTGCAGTGTCACTACTTAAGAGGCAGGAGTGGCAGGCAAGCTCTGTGGGTGTTATGATGACAACACTTATTGATGCTCACACAATCTGATGAGCACTATACAAATTCTAGTGTAAGAGTCTTTCGCATGTGAAGACAGTAGGTCCTCTTTTAACGTCAGAATACAACAAACGTCGCTTTGTCTGGTTATCATACAAATGAAATTAATGCTGATGACATAAAGAGCCCTCTAATATATATATATATATATATATATATATCATAATTTCAAAAACTCTTTTGTAACTCTCTTTAGGAAATCAAATGCATCAGGCGGCTAAATTGAGGTTGCTCAATGTGCATTAGGTTGTGTTTGAACACACATTAAGCACTGTATGATAACTGTTTCTTACTCCCCCATTCTGTTTCAAATTCCCCTTTTTATAATGCTCTTCAGGAGATAGTGGTGTAACAATGTTTTGATAAAAGGTCCAATGCAATTTTAGATATATATAGTAACTGGGAAAGATTATTACAATGGATACAGAAGTATGTGCTTTTTTGTTACGGGGTGGGGGTTCTTGCTTCAGCTGCCACTACAGATTATGCTATGTCTACTACTGTACTATACTATGTCTTGAAATGATTTAAATGACTATACCCTGTACATGCACTGAGTAATGGGTTTTGCTGGTAAATTAATGCCACGCATGCAGGGGTGCCACTATAGATTTTGGGCCCCTTGAAAGCGTATCATTTTGGGTCCTCAAAAAAGACCAATCCAATTATCTTTGACATTTTTTTGGGCCCCTGACTGACAGGGGCTCTTGGAATCATCCTAACTTTCCCCCGATATACGGCGCCCCTGCTTGCATGTAGCACTTCACCAAGTCCATAGCTATTTCAGGAAGGCATTCATTTTCCAGAAAGGAGATGCCCTGCTTCAACATGACTACAAGTTATCCAATAATCTTCTACCCACTGATCCAGTACAGGGCGACAGGGAAGCTGGAGTCCAGCCCAGGCATCATCGGGCACAGACAATGCAAGGAGACACCCTGAACACCCTGAACAATCACACACTATGGACGACCCAACTGTGCACCTTAGGAAACATGGAGACTACATGCAAGCTCTACCCATACACAATGCAGGGGTGGGATTTGAACTTCCATTTGGAACCCTGGAGGTGTGAGGTGACAGTATCAACTACTAAAATCACCTTTATTTTGCCAAGTACAAGTATGTACAATGAACTTGTTCTGGTGTATTTGGTTAAGCATATTTGGAACATTAATTGCATATTGCAAGTAAATTATAATACACACAGCCAAGGCTGCCACTACAGACTGTGGGCTGTATGAACACAGATTATATTAAGGCCCAACCCAGACAAATCCAATTATGTTCTTTATAAGGAAACACAGAGACAACATGCAAACTCCCTGGAATCACCTTACCCTCCCCCACCTCCCCCAGACACACGACGTACAGACAGCATAACAGTATACAGTACACCAGGGGTCTCCAACTCCAGTCCTGGTGAGCTACTACCCAGAATGTTTTCTGTCCTACCTGGCTTCTAATGAGCCACACCTATTCCTGGGATTTTCCTAAGAATAGGTGTGGCTCATTAGAAGCCAGGTAGAAGAGAAAACCTCCTGGGTAGTAGCTCACCAGAACCTGAGTTGGAGACCCCTGTAGTACACTATGCTACCCACCTATAAACAAAGTGAATGAAATTACACCGATAGACCAACACATTAAAATTTAACACAGGTTTTAAATTGGTCAGCCTTTAACTAGTTTGTGTGTAATTGCAAATGTAGCCATTTCACATGCTAATTTGTCATAACATTTTGGCTCATCAGTGCATATATACTGTAGGTTATACTGGTTATTAGGACTCTGAAAGACATGTGTTGATCTTTTGTATCGTGTCCTAATTTCCTTGTTCACAGCCGCAAAACCACTCTTGTGTGACAGGCAAATTTGCGTCACATTGAAACTTAAATAAATGATAAATTGTCCCTATTAATATACAGAAGGATAATTTAGATTGTTGTGTTACATATGCAAATATAAAATCCAAAACTCAGACTTTAAAAGCAGGACAATCTGAAACAATCACCACACCTTCACTCGCAAAGCCACACAGGTTTAATATTTCTCAGCAAAAGCCTTTAACCAATTTGTGAGTAATTGCAAATTTAGCCATTTCACATGCTAATTTGAGAGCTGGTGGGAGGCACAGCAACGGCATAGGGCTGGGCTCAGTTCTGCATTTGTGTTTCCATGGTAGTTTATCATCTATCTGAAGCCCACACGCTTCTGTCCTAATGGAACCCAGATGGCCCTGATTAAGTAATTGACTTGTTAGAGTTTTTATGAGCTGGTCAGGTTGATGCAGTGGAAAAGTGTTGCTGTTCATGGTGTTTTGTTTTGTTGTTTTAAAAGTGATCATTATCATTATTTCTATTATGTGAATTTGTAGGTTTTTTTTTTAGCTTTAGGTTCTTGAAAATGGGT
The DNA here is from genome assembly GCA_026780765.1 of Petrocephalus schoutedeni. NCBI lineage: Eukaryota > Metazoa > Chordata > Actinopteri > Osteoglossiformes > Mormyridae > Petrocephalus > Petrocephalus schoutedeni. The sequence goes on from JAODKL010000034.1 coordinate 15,312,749, forward strand.
TGAATTGCACCTTGTAACGTCAAAGAATTCTATTCTCCATATGGAGATATACTGGGGGAATTTTAGGAAAAGTGCCATTACTGTTAGTTTTTTTATTTTTTAAGGAAGTGTTATATTGGTTGCTGCTTTCTGTCTGGCTCTAAGAGTCATATCTATTTACTCATAGGTAGTCACTCCTGTATGGGGATGCCATGTTGATTCTTACATTACAGGCTGACTACTGAAACCTCATCTGTGCTACCAAATGTTTGGTTTTGAAACCGTAACCGAAAGTCGGGAATTTGGTCATGATCAGGTACATTTGAACTAAATGAAATGGATAATCATATTAAGAATATTGCGTCCCAGTGTGCAACAAAGTTTGACCATGCTGATTGCTTAATGGAACTTGCAGCATGCAGGTTAATTCCTATCTAATACCCTTTATTAAACTGGGCCTGATATATAGGATTTTAGTAATTCTGACACACCGTTTCAAATTTGGCCATGTATACAATGTAAATTACCAAACCGTCTCAAATATTCCATCCTAGCTATTAACTCTGCTTCTCATAAGGGTCACAGTCTTTTCCTGATTTTGACTTTATAAATGTAACATTTTCTAAGCCAGAAACTCAATCCACAGTCCAAGTCCCACAGTGTACTTTAGTAAATCAAGATGTGCATAGTTATTTAGAAGTTCTTGGGCTCTGGGCCTCAGACAGGATTATAGGGTCTTGTTTATATTCAGCAAAATCAACTGGTCCTTATATTATCCAGCATCATCGGGAGATCAACACTGTTATTCCAGGCGACTCCCAAGAGGGGATGGGATGCTTAACCTTTGAGAAAAGGGTATATTTTGCCGCTATGAAAAGGCGAGCTGCAAAGCTAGTCTTGGAGATTTGTGGAATGTGGAAGTTCTGGGAGATTATATCAGAGACTACTGTCTGGAGAAATGTTTATAGTTGTAGCTATCGGCTAAACCATCCCTCAAGTCTGTGAATAAAGGAATCTAAGGGCTCAGGTACCTGTAAAACAAACCTCAGACATACTGTAGGAGGGAAAGTGCAGTGTACATTTAATATTTATAATTATCTCTTCAAGATACTGGTCTGGGGATCAACAGGGACAAAAATGAAACAAACATGCTCGCCTCGTTATGGTAAGGGTATGCAGCTACTATCATGTGACAGCTATGTTTCTATTAGGAAAGAATCAAGCTGATGACTGCATTGAATTGCTGAAGCATGTGAAACTTTAAATGGGGTAAAGCCCAGGGACCAGCAGAGACCTGTCCATGTGATCACATGACCTGTCCCATGCTACTGCTGACTGATAAATGTTTGGGCAACATCTGGCGAATCTTAAAGTGGGAAATGGCCCTGGAGCGTCCAAGGCTTGCTTTTTGGGGAATCTTTCTGCCGAATAATCTGGGAGCCTTTGTGGATTTCATGCCTGAACATCTGAGGGCTATCAGCCTAATTTCCTGCTTTTATGCAAGGTGGCATGAATCCGGAACAGGTGATGCCAGCTGAATTATTTTCCAGAAAAAAAGGGTCATTTGAATTTGTGATATTTTTTTTCATATCTGTGGAAATGGAAATTCATTGTGAATGGAATTTCAGCTCCTTAATATTAAACATCATTTAAGTATATTTAGATAACTGGTTTATAGCAAAGGCTTTGCTTTTTATTAACATTTAAAATGTAAATATTAAAGAAGTTTTAGTGATCAGATTTATGCTGAGTGTCTTTTGGATTAAATCAGGCTCCAAGATGCCAGCTCTCCTTGAGCTGTGAATTCTGTCATTGCATAGTATATGTATGTGCAGCTTATTATAATACTGTGGTTTATCTGGAACTAAAGCAATGCCAAGTGAGGGTGCATGTGAATAACAGGATCACAGTGCATAATGTGGAAAAGCTCAATAATTATGTCATTAGATGGAGCGGAGGGATTTATATTGTGTACAAAGGTTCCTCATTAGTGTACAGCTGATGTGTCGGAGTTCCCGAAACAGGGACAGTGGCAGTGTGCATAACTGGCAAGCTCAGCATGCCTCGTGACTTCCCAGCATCACTGGTGACGATGATTAACAGCCCGAGTGGAAGATTCAGAATTCTGTCTTGTTGATCCTTAGAAAGCTACATCGAGATACGGTGATCACGGTGATAACAGAACATTCATTGTTAAGCTTCACTGTGGGTCAAGAAACGATTATAATTAGAATTTGCTGCATTGCTTAAACATACACATACAAACAATGGCATAGGATAGAGTTTGATATTTTGGGGTTGGGGGGGGGGACAGAACTTCACAGGTTGAATACAAAGGTCTATGTTGGGGGATGAATGAACCCAAATTAAATACTGGGAGCGTCCCCTGCACTCCAACATACAAACGTAATTTTCTTCCAGAAATCTTTGTAACTTTCCAATCATACGGGTCAAACTATTAGTCTTTGTGGGAAATTATAATAGTAGCAGACATTTTATAGTAGAAATTATAATAATCAGCCCAAATCTTGAATTTTTGGATAACAAGAAATTAGCGTTAAGTAGCCTGATTCAAAAAGACACTGGCTTATGAAGCTCCTTGCTCCTTACTACCTCAGTGAACCCTTGACTCACCGTCTCACTCGCGCAGATCCTCTAATAATAACCTCCTTGCTGTTCCACACACTAGACTTTCCACCAAGAGTGGCAGGTCCTTCACTGCCATGGCCCCCAAACTATGGAACTCTTCCACAATCACTCCACGACTCTTCTTTCTCTTCATTCAAATCTGAATTAAAGATATTTCTTTTCCTTGAACGTTTCTCTGTCTCTTCCTCCTGTACTGATAACTTTTTTTTTTTTGTGTAAAGCGACCTTCGGGTTGTGAAAGGTGCTATATAAATGGAACTTATTCCCTCTGTCCTTGAACCAGACAGACATTTCTACGCTAAATTAACCAGTCAAAAGTATATATATATTTCTTTTTATTAGACACAGTTTGATCTGATAATTACCTCCTAATTGTTATGCAATAATAAGTTATTAATAAAATGACTGATATTCTATTCATGGTCCGTGTTGATGCTGGGAAAATAATTAACCTGTAATCTTAATTCACACGATCAATTGCTGTGTATAACAAGTGCTTATGATTGGATGATTAACATGCAGACGCTCTATCAGGACAGTAACAGAAAATAGCTAATGCAGTTTAGGGGTGCTGGTCTACGTAACGAGCTCGGTATCACACCTGAATTGCCGCTGTACAAATATACAGCCTCATAAATGCATAATATGCCAGACCTTTAAAGTGTGATCATCTGTTTTTGAATAAGACATGTCTACTAAAGGTCCAAGGATTGTAAACCAATGTCGGAGGGGAAAAACCTTCAAAAATCGCTTTGTAACTATATTTAATCATGAGTAACTCAAATTCGTAGCATATCGGTTATACATACTGACGTTTAAGCAGGGTACAGGCTGAATACTCAGTTAGACACCTAAACTATTCAATTTAATATCCAGTGGTATAAGAAAGTTAGAAGTTCGTCTAAGAAAGTCTAAATTAGAATTAAGCCGTTTGCCAGGCCTAATCACGTATTACAATAAAATGTTGTCAGAAACCTTTTTAAGCGCGACTCATTATATTATTCATTTTTATTACTATATAGTCCAACAATTACCATCATGATTGTCGCTGTATGTCTCTACTCAATTGTTTTACTTCAGTGATTCAGTAATAGCTTTATTTAATTGTAATTACAATTTAAAATAAAATCACTGAAATATAATTACACGTACATTATGCATTATTTATACTAAATGTATGCTATTAGACTGGTAACTTAATTCACCTTTACTTCTGTTACTGAGCAGCATCTCGATGACTTATTCAGAGTCACTTTGACACTTCCTAACCGCCCTCCCTCCGCCGCACGGTGTGGCCAATAGGAATAAAAGAGCGCACGACTCGGCAGTAATTTGGACACCATGCCAAGCTGCGAGCGAGCTGCGTGCCATAGCATGCAATATACCGCTACTTTTTAAGTTCGGCCGGAGTGCTTGACCGAAGCATACCGGTGTAAAAAACATTTCAGATTGCAGTTTTGCATTTTTGTCCTGGGATTGCTGATACAATGCACCTTGCGTCGCAGATGCGCTTTTGATAACATCCAAGACGGACTCCAGATGATTGTTCACAAGATAGATTATAATTAGACACACTGCCGTGTATGTTTCTTTATCATCATTATTTTGTTTTTCCTTTGGGAATCTACAGTACTACTTGGATGAGAAGCTGCTAGATGCTGTTCCCGTGCATTTTATGTTTTTTTTTTTGTGGGGGAATTGTGTCATTCCGCGTGCTTCTGCATAATGGACAACTGAATATATTCTTCTTTGCATCACTGACCAGCGTCAACACGGAGACATACTGATTTACTGCATTTGATTCAGCGTAGAAATTACTTGGCTGTGATGTTTCCAAACTTCACCGATAGCGATCTAAATCCAGAAAGCTTAAATCAGGTAATGTGCGTGTGCATCTGTGAGTATGTGTGAATGATTGTGTGCGCAAACAAATAACTTAAAAAAAAATCATTACACTAGCGTGATTAAAACGCAAGGGAATACGAATGGCATATATATAGCCTGCATTTTTTTCGCTCGGACACCTTGGTATTATGTTAAAGTGTACTGGTGGAATGTGGAATAAGGCTGCACACTTATCGGCAAGTTTGTATTGACCCATGTGAACAAAAGAAAGGATACTGCTTAAAAAAGGTATTATTTGAAACGGCGTGAATAAAACATGTTTTACGCGGTCAAGGGCACGGAAAGGCTGATCTTGACGAAAAATACTTGGAAATGCCGGGTTTTGACATCTGGTGTAAATGCAGGCGCATATTGACGGTGTCTGGTGCTTGCAGGAGGGTGCGCGGAAAGTTTCGGAAGAATGAAGAGATTCGGGGTGAAGTATGAGCTGCCGGGGCATGGCTTTTAAGCCGGCGCCGCTGCTGTGTCTCTGGGAGTGCGTGACACTGAGCCTCCACTGCTGGCTTTTCACCGCCGCCACCACTTCCAGCGATGCCGCCGGCCCCCTCGGATGGCTCCTCTCCGATAAAGGGCCCTTTCATCACGCTCGGCAATTCACGGAGTTCGTGGAGCGCTACCATCAGGGTTACACGACTAAGTACAAGATTTACAGGTGACACTGCTTTACTGCGCAAAGAGACCGATATAAATGCATTTCCTTTTCCATTAACGACCATATGCATATTTTTGTAAGATACAGTATGCCCAATGGTTTATGCATATTAATGCACGCATTGGTCAGATTTTAGGCCCATTAACAGGAGGAATTTTTGATGGGGTTGCAGTGGTCTGGTGCCAGTCTGCATTTTGCATAGCTGATCTTGACTGTACAGTAGCAGTGGTGTTATACGTCTGTCAGATTAGTTCATATGAGTTTGGGGACAACTGGATCAGATCCACTGGTCTCAGCTGGAGTCTCCATTAGGGAGTGAGTGACTGATCTTGCCTTTGGACATATTATATATTAAATATTTGGTTTAGTCAATTTTTGAAAAGCAATTTTTGAAAAAACTCCCCACCCCCCAACTGAACCAAGAGCATCAAGGGGAAAAAAGGAAGTTGATGCCAAATGATTTGAGTTTGGCTGACCCATGTTTTGGCAGACAGTCATCTCAGTATTGCCAGGCACAGATGGATGTGTAGCATTTGGGTTATACAGACCTCCTGTAGATCCCCCGAATATATTCAGATGCTCCATTGGCCCTTTTCTTAGGAGTAAGAGCTTGTTTATTTACAATTGCGACACGACACATTATCGCCCCCTATCGGTAAGAGCAGGAATGCACTCCGTCCTAATCTAACGGAAATAGCAACGTTATTTTTGTTTCTCTCATCTCATTAAAAATTGACTACTTCAGTTCTCATTAAAACAACGGTTTCTTGGCCAGCACTTCAGGAATATTGCATTGTCCATTTAGAGAATGGGACATTTAAAATGTTTTGTTTTTAATTAAGCTTATTGTTTGAATTATATAATACATGCTGCCTTGGTAGTTTTTATTATTATTTCTACCGTTAGATTTTTACACATCTGGCTAATTGTCATTGAAACTTTCCAGGATAAGCACTGTGGGGGGAGGGGGGGGGATGTTCACAGAAACAGGTTTTCTCAGTTAGTTGGGTTAACTTTAGCTAGAAGTTAATCATTGCCCAACAACAGCTGAAGTAAGGTGCATTTCTATCAGGACTTCTAGCTTACGTTAACCCAGCTATCTGAGAAATCCTGCTTCCTGAAAGCCCAACCCCCGTAATGTTGTTAGCTTTTTAGGCACATTGGTTGTCAAGTAACTGACACCTTTACTCCTCAATTTAATATATTACTCTGGCGAAAAGCCCATTTTCGACAGGTGTGAAATATGGAGATGAGAAGGCTGTATCATTACTTACCAAACCGCATCCTCAAGCATTATGCTAACCTATGCTTTTTAACTTAATGAATGTAAATAAGATAACCAATGCAGCAATTTAAATACCACAGGCATACAAATATATTTTTGAAAAATACTATGCTTATAGTATCCTATATGCAGATAGCTGATTGACGTTTTAAATTTGGCTGATTTCACTTCAGCCAAATTTAATTAGCAGTCTGTGCCATGGGAATAATACCTTTGTTTCTCAGAAACACACCTCTGCATCTGAATAATAGTAATTGTGTGAGTCTGTGTCATAAAATTTTAATAGAATATAATAACCGTTTCTTACTTTTATATGAAGTGTTTCATTTACTATGTGTAGTGTGTGCGAGGTGATAATGAATGTTTAAAAAATTCTCCATTGAGATTCATCCATTCATCCTCAAAATGATGACCCAGTGAAGAGACGTGTTGGGGCAGGGGCTTAAGCCTGTCCCAGCGGGCAGAGGGCACAAGGCAGGAGAACACCCCAGATGCCAAACGGAAATGCCAGGGCAGGCTTGCCTAGCTAAAGAAAATGATCACAGTAAACTATGAAATAATGTTTGCAATACTGTGTGTTTAACTCCCAAAAACTTAGTATAATAATTTATTCTATTTATTTAGCATCAGATGCACAAAGCATTTAACTCAATTGTGCTACACTTTTTATCCAAAGTCATTTACCGCAGGATGAGTTACAATAGACGTGTGCTCCTGTGTCTTTGATCCAGTCTAAATCCTAATCTAAATGTTGAGCTACGGGATGTCCACCAATGTAGCATCCACCTTCATGTACACAGGGTATTCTTGCACATGGCAAGAGCAGAGCATCACTTATCCTGAGCTATCCCATAGAGGGTTATGCTGATCAGTTAATGATATACCCGCCTGGCAGCATGCGTCACCTGAACTTTAAGATTTCCTGCCGCATGTGCTCAGTAGTCTCCCTGTCACAGACAACTCTTTACTCAACTGAAAAAAATGCCCTGGTACTGTTAGTGTAAGTGAACGGCTTTAGCTGTTAATAAAACCACATTTCTCTGCCATGTTTATTCCACTCTCTCAAATGTCAGTGCTTTAACGAGCCAGTAATGACTGGATACCAATGTTTAATCAGAATAAACTTTTGACGTAGTTAGAGTTGTCTTCTGAAGATCCTCAAGGTTCATTGGGATTAAAGTGAAGTAATTAGCCTGAGATTCCTATGCAGTGATCCGGCTTCCTGGTTAACGTCAAGTAATAACTAATAATAAATGACATCCAGCATCTGAATCATAGGACTATGTCTGGTCAGAGAATTGGTGAGGTTCTGACGGGAAGGGATTTATGCATATGTGAATGAATTGCAGCTGGTGCTGTTATATTGGTCCATCGCTACCTTTTATTTTCTTGATTTGTTTAGAGAATGATGTGTATCAATTTTTTCACATGGCATTAAGACCTTATCAAAAGAATTTTGTGCAAGACATTGCACAATGTCATTTGCATTGAGTAAATCTGAATTCAGTTATTCGTCTCTAACAAAAACAAAGCATATGAATTAAAATACTTAATTGAAGAAGTATGTTGTTTTCTGATGTCATGCCAACATCTCCACAACGCTTGGTCCATTTTGATGCAAACTGGAATTTCTGACATAAATGGACTTTAAAAACGTATGCGGATCAGAAATAATAAAGACTCTGATAAAATTCCAGTTATTGATGTTTTCCTTTGAAATGTGCCTTGTGAATCTAAGCACTCTTAGTTTTATATGACCCGCAGCTCTCAGCCCCCCCTCCCCCCCGACACACTTCTGATAGAGACTATGGTCTAAGTTGCCTCCCAAGCCAAATCATTCTTTTTTTTTTTTCTTGCTCTGATTGTGTTGCCCCAGGTCTGAACTGGAAGCCTGTCAGATAGTTCTTCACAGAGCACCCTCTATTCCTCAGCACAAGGGGCCACAGGTGGATTAGCCTGTTCTGGCCTGTCATGCAATACATAAATGCCCATCAAGCTTTACCACGAGACACAAAGTCAATCATGGTTAAGATCCCCTTTCACACCTCTGTGGCACGAGTGCCTGTAATTGTCCCCCATTATGTAGATGAACTGACATAAAACAAGGCATAATTAGTTGATTGTTCAATTATTTTTTTTTTTAGAACGGTTTTCATTGGGGTAATTTGATCGACGGCATGGGGCAGGGGAGTTAACTGCATTCAATAATCCTGATAATTTGCCAGAGGTTTGTTTACAGAACAACCACAACAGAATTACTGTAGAGGAGATTATGTACAGATACAAGCACGTATGATGTGCAATATCATTGTTTGACATCTGTCAGATAATTTTCTTATGTCTTTCTTCAATCCATGGAAAAGTAATTTGGAAAAACAAGTCTAACATGAATACTATAGTAAAATCATAAACAGTATTGCAGTACATTGGTAGACTAGCCATAATTAAATTGCCTTAAATATGATCACAAGAGTATATCATTGGCAGTGTTGTAATAACAATTATAATACAAATAGTGGCATAGGGTAGTCAGAAATAAATGAAACTTATGTTCGTGACTTGTAATATTGCAGTTTGAAACTGAACATTGAACATTGCTTTCATTGGACCTGGCTGTTATAAAGTAGTGTAAATGTGTTGCTGTTAAAGCTGTTGTCAAGTACAGCATGTACCAAAGAAATGTTTAAAAAAGAAAAGAAAAAAATGAACAGGGCACCTGCAAATATTCACTTTTATAGCTGGCACCAGATAACTCGCTGCCACCTCGTTAGATGTTTTTATTGCATTCACAGGAGAGGGCGTCTGATGTAATGCATTTTGTGTACTTTCCAGGGAGTTTGGACGTTGGAAGGTCAACAGCTTGGCACTGGAGAGGCTGGACAACAATGGCTTTGTCCTCCCTCTCGACCCTGAGTTTATGCAGAGTATCCGATTGCTTGGAAGAAGACCTAGCCTCAGAAAGATTACGGAGAATATCATAAAAAAATACGGCACTCATCTTCTGCTCTCTGCAACGCTTGGAGGTAAAAAAAAAAAAAAGTGTAAGAAGTCGATGGATTATTACGTAAAAAAAGAGCAAAATTTTTTGATCTTTTTAAAATTTGGAAATTTGAAAAAAGATTGGTCTAGCTGCCTGTGTTGTAAAGTATTAATTTCAGAGATTTGTTCTGTCTCACAGTGAGACATCTCACAGTTATTTGTCTATACGCTATAGCTTCGTTATTGCTATCCTCCTGACATCTAGCAAGATATACAGAGATGCAGTTTCTCAGACTTGCGCATCTCATTCCAATGTATGGTGCTCTGGGTGCACAGGTGAGGAGTCACTGACCATATTCGTGGATAAGAGGAAGCTGGGGCGGGTGGTGGACGTGGCGGACCCCAATAGCACAGCTGTGACCCTGGAGACTCTGCACCAACTGGCAGCCTCGTACTTCACGGACAGGGAGAGCATACTGAGAAAACTGCACCACCTGCAAATAGCCTCCACTGCCATCAAGGTAATATGAAATCTTTCTTATAGACACACTCAGCAACTAGCACAGTGGCTGAGGAATGGACTTAATGTTAAGGGAAGTAAAGTTTTACAGTGTTTTGAATTAAGATTAATTATTGATACTACTTGAGTAATATTAAGTAATGAATGTTAAATGGTACAATAAAACTGTTTTGGCTTGGCTTGGCTTGGTTTGGCTTGGTTTGTGTTTTTGTAGAGGTTTAATTACATAGCACCTCCCTTTGTAATGAGTTTCTTTGTGCTAGTGTAAGTTTGAAGAGGGCTGAAAGAAAGTGAGGAAACCAGCTGGTAATCTAGAGGAAAAATACTCACAGATGTTAAAATTTCTAACACCCATAATTTTCAAGTGAAAGGAAACGGTGACAGTATAGCCCACAGGAGACATCTCTGCATGTCAGTATCCTCCTGCTCTTCCTGTTAAAAGGAATTATACAGGATGACTACTTTAGTACAATTATTTGTTCCCCAACATTAATGGCATGAACATGAACAGATTTCTCGTTTTTCTGATTAAAAAAAAATGCAAAGGCAAAAATACCAGTGCTAAAAGATTTCATAAACACTACTAAAAACATTGTATAAAACGGAAGATCATGACCTCTTAATGACATAAATGGGTAGTTTTACCAGAGAAATTTTTACTGAATTTCCTTTGCTCAAGAGAAATGCATATAGATGCATGGCTATTTTGTCAGAAAGCAAGCTTGGACAGCTAGGCCACATTCATGGACTCTCAGAGTAACATTCACTAGTTCAGTAATTTGGCTCCCCCAGTAAGTGATTTTTGGTAACACTTTCTATGAAGCCCATATTCATTAAGACATCTGTTCTTATAATTCATTGTAACACATTCATAAAGTATTATAAACATGGCTATAAATATTTATGAAAAGGTATAACCCGGTATAGCCATGTTTTCCATGCAGTATGAATGCTGTATGAAGGTCTTTATGAATGCATTATAATGCATTATGAAGCTATGTGTAATGCAGTATAGTAAAGGGTTGTTCTTCATTAAACATCATAGATGGGGTTCACAGCTATACTGTTATAGTAGCTGATTTCTATTGTTTACTACAGATATTACTAAAAAAAAAAACAATGCACCAACTGGAGAATGGTTCAAAGTAAGCAAGCATGCGGGGCTAATTAAAATTATTAATGAAAGTAAACGCAAAGAAATCAACTGTTGATTATGATAATGTTACATTATATTTGCAATGCAAATATTAATTTGAATTAGGCAGCAGACATTTGTATGCTTAATGTATTTAAATATGCCTGAAGAGGTGAATACAACCATGACCGCATGTAGCTGCAATTAATATTTGCATTTATCGTTATTATTTTTTTAAGTGATTTTATTTATTTTCCTTTATTCCTGTGTAGGAAAAGCACACCACTCTGTGTTTCTGAGCTCTGGGGCTATGATGATATGGAGACATCATTCTCTCCCATTTAGTTGGTCGGGTGTTTATGTCCCCTGGGATTTAACTGCAGATCTGGAGGGGCCACCAAGCCAGATATTTATGTTGCAAGGTTAATAGTTTAAATGAATGAGCTGCACTTAACGTTTCTAAAAATTGAAGCAAAAAAGCAAAATAATTAAGTGGTGCCGAGGGAATTTTAGCTATTATGCTATTTTGGTGTAGATTTCCTGTTCTGTTCGTCGTTTCCCTTCCTGCCGATTGTGGCTTAAACTAGCTCAACAATGAGATGTACTATTTTCACGTGCATGCATGATTTTTTGCTTACGATACCCACATTCATTTTTAGCGTGTCCATCTTAGCTACTTGCCGGTCAGTGCAGTGACACCAATCTTATGGTTTAGCTGCAGCATATTGTCATTATGCATAACTGCTCAGATGCTTTACTCTTTTATAGGGACTCTGTTATAAACTACAGAAGGGACGTTTTAAAAAATTGTTTTTTTTTCCCCTTCCACCAAATGCTTTAAGCAAGACTTAAAAGGCTGGCTAGGCAACAAGAAGCATTTCACAGCTGGCATAGCTTATGGGGGTGAGCCATTCTGGCTGACTATCTAAAAAGACTATGATGATAGTGAGGCTAAAAGCTATGCTGATCTACATATTTTCATTAATTTCAAAATAATTGAGGTTTGGATCCATGAGGGAGACATGTCGTTTTATTTATATATATATATATATATATATATATATATATAATTTATATTTATGTGTG
>JAODKL010000034.1:15334179-15348909 GCA_026780765.1 Petrocephalus schoutedeni
ACAAAATCATATGTGTATATATATATATATATATATATATATATATATATAGTAATTTTATATAGAGATTTTCCTTTTCTACCATATGTCTGCATGTAACTCTTTTTATTATTATTATTAGATCTCTCAACCAGTGGCTGAATTATATCCTGTCCATCATGTACTGCAGTGAGAACAATCAGATTGGGACCTACATGGAGGAGACACGCAGTTGCTCCTGCCCATATGGACACTCGCCCTGTCAAGGCGTCATCCCATGCACGGTTGGTGACGGCACCTTCTGTGCCTCGTGCGCTTACGAGAATCGCACGCGTTGCGCTGGCTGTAATGCTGGCTACATGCTCAGTCAGGGAACTTGCAGGCCCGAGGTCCCCGATTCCACGGACCATTACATCAGCTTTGAGACAGACCTGCAGGACCTGGAGCTAAGGTACCTGCTGCAGAAGTGGGACGGTCGCATCGCCGTGCACGCCGTCTTTATCAGCAACGACGTGAGGCTGAACAGCTGGTTTGACCCATCTTGGCGGAAACGGATGTTGCTCACGTTGAAGAGCAACAAGTACAAATCCAACCGGGTGCATGTGCTCCTGGGAATCTCGTTTCAGATCTGCTTCAGCAAGAACAGTACCCTAGAGCCCGTGTTGTCGGTGTATATCAATCCCTTTGGTGGGAGTCACTCGGAAAGCTGGATTATGCCCATTGATCAAAATAACTACCCAGACTGGGAAAGGACAAAGTTAAACACAACTCTCGACTGTTACAACTGGACGTTGACTTTGGGCAACAAATGGAAAACCTTTTTCGAGACGGTTCACCTCTACCTGAGAAGTCGTATTAAGGTGACGTCAGTTCACGAAAACAGCACTGTCTATTTTGAGCCACTAGACTTCATGGACGAAGTCAAAAGCTTGGGTTACATGAAAATCAACAGTATGCAAGTGTTTGGCTACAGTGTACACTTTGACCCGGAAGCAATTCAGGACCTGATTTTACAGCTGGACTATCCGTACACTCAGGGATCAAGGGACTCTGCACTCCTACAGCTGGCGGAGATCCGAGACCGTGTCAACAGGCTGTCTCCGCCTGGGCCACAAATCCTAGACTTGTTTTCATGTTTGCTCCGCCATCGGCTAAAGCTGTCCGCCGCTGAAGTTGTCCGGATTCTTGCCGCTTTACAGGCTTACAGTGCCAAACAGCCGAATCCTATTGAATACGAAACGACTAAATTATGTAGCTAATGCGTAAAAAATTCTAAATAAAACATCTGTCAATTTCTAAATCTGACACTATTGTGGGAAAGTATAGCAGTTCTTTCAGATTGGTGTTGGACAGTATTGCTTTTGTCTTTGAAAAAAAGAGTAATTGTATAAAGAAATCTGTGATGTGAAAACAAAACATTTGGAAAATCATCTTTGCTGTTGAATGGCATGTAGATCCCATCGATCATACATAACTTACAATAACTGAAATATAATATATTTCTAAGTAAGAACCCTAACTTAATTTTCTAGCATGCCACCTCTATGTTGCTGATTCTTCAACATTGTTTTGATAATTATTAACCCAGTCCACTGTAATAAACTGTCACACGCATAGAGATCACTGTAGCAAATTTTAATGTTTGTTTTGTAGTTTTATGTACACATTTACTAATGTCATTAATTCTGCTTGCTATTAATATTTCTACCACTATTTGTAACAAAATAATTTTAAGAAAAATCATGCTGTAAATAAACAGATGGCAGTAAAGTTGGCAGTTGTACTGTGTGTGATATTTCTAGAACTTTTGATAACATGTGACAAAATGTGTGTATATAAATAAATTATATTTTTACCGGTCAGATTTACCTACAGTGCATGCCCATTTACTTATTATTAAAATTCAGTTATATATATTTCAGGTTTATGCCGAATGAGATGATGTATTACACGGAAGGCCTTAAAATTGTATCAATATGTCTAGCTCTCAATCAACAGGTAACGTTATATATAAGACATGGGAAGATGTGCTTTAATCTGTCTACCCAGTTACATTAGAGTAAATAAATGTGTTCTACTTTGACATTTGTGATTGTAACTTTTATTTTTTTTTTTTGAGGAAAAGGAACTCCACCAGTCTTTCGGGGTGGTGGCCCTAACGCACGGCTTTCTTTTTGCTGAAATCACCACATATTGCACATATTACATATTGCAAGAGCTAAGCCTGCGAGCGGAACACTGGGCATGCGAAACAGGGTGTTATTTTTGGGAATTCCCTTCTCGGGGTCTAAGAAGAAGAGGGGACGTGGGGTGTGGAGTGACAGAAGAAGGAACAAATAAATTAAATATTGGGAAATAAAAACACAGACCCTGTTCTAGAAAGCAGTTTGCGAGTTTCCGTTTATCTAGGGAAGCGCTGAGGTCTGGGGTTATAGTTACGCACTCACAGAAGTAGGCGTCTGGAACAAGGAGCATGTGGTATGACTGCAAAACACCAACCTGACTCACCTGCCCAAAACAGACACCTCCCACCCTCCACCACATACGTGTGAATATTTGAAACAACACATTATTTTTAAGACAAGTGATGAACACAGCCTTCATTCTACTTCCAATATAAATCAAAAGAGGAATGTCTTTTGTTGTACAGTATATAGGTGTACATCATCCTTGTATGATAAGCAAAATAAACGTTAATATTTTAAAAAAATTATATAATGTTTGATCTTAGAAGAAATGCATTATCTTTTATCAAATGGCAGCATAACAATTAATCACAGCTCGTTATTGCCCACGTTTCATTATTTTGATGATTAATCTTTGGTCGTACGTGTAGATATTTATAGTGAGGTCATCCTGCTCATCAGATGAAGCAGGACAGGCAGTACATGAACAGAAAATTGCTTTATCCGTAGGTCAACCAGGTCTGCAAAATCTAGTTTGCAGTGACAGAAGGAGAATAACCCGCCCCTAACCCACTCTGTCTTTTACATTTACATTGATGGATGGATGCCGGAGAAAGAAAGAGAGACACAGTATCACAGCCCATTATCTGAGATGCTTCTTTCACTAGCCCCCAGTCAGCTGCAATATGTGCCATCTTATTTCTTACTGTCAGCTCTGAAATAGAAGGATCTTACAGGAAAATCCCAGGACTTCAGAGTCCCCAGGTAGACAGATAGTAGTTAAGATTCACGTTATACTTAGAATGACAAATTGTTTCTCTTAGTCGTCTCCAGCGCGCATTGTTCTATCCAGTTACGCAGAGTGATTAGGTAGCCCTTCCCGCGCCGAAACGATTAATTACGAACGTTGGGCCCTTGTGAGGCAGGTGGCTGCCCCTCCACCTGCAGATAGCAAAGCTAAGCTAGAAGTTAGACACAAAATATATACGAAAAACAACCAATATCACAGGTCGTTCAGGCAGGTGTAAACACTGCCACCCACAAGCAACACACACAAATACACTTCAGTATTCTGTCAGCTGGAAACGATAGAAATTATATTAATGTACAGCTCTAAGTTTACTTGAATGAAGATTACTGATACAACCACTTGGAGCTCTATCCACCTGATCAAACACCTTCTACAAAATTTTCTCTGGCATTCATTGCACTGTTTCTCGTTTATTATTTATTATTACTGTCTATTAATGTCTAAATGTCTTGTTTAATGTGGAAATGTCTACTATAATGTGTTACTATACACCTGCAATTTTCTTTGTAAATAGTAAAGTATCTATCTATCTATCTATCTATCTATCTATCTCGCATAATTCTGCTGCACGCTATTGCTGACAATGACATCATCCAACATGTCAGGAATGTTCTTGCAGGTGTATATTATCTAGCCAGTGCAATTGATTCTCCAACCTCTCTTCCAGCATGTTATATTAGCCTGGTAAGGTGAATAGTGCAGAATGTGTAGAAAGAGATGCTGTACTGCATACAGTATAGGTCAGTGCTCTGGGTGTATATCATGACTGGCTTAAACTCTAAGGACATGCAGGGACTCTCTCATGTGACCCTGGCTTTGGATAATAATTGGACCATATTTTTCTATGTTCTCTGTGTAAATGACTCATTGTGGATCAGATAACATTTAAATTAAATTTTCAGCATTCAGTGTATGGTACAGTAATCATTTTGTTGTTATTCTTAATTTAGTTGTTCAGGCTGGAATTGCACATGGAAAAGGTATCTTGCAATAACCTTCCTTTCTTGCAACTTATTAAAACACTGCTTGTGAACAGTTCTTACAGTAGTGGGAGGCTAATCTATATTACCGCATGAATTAGTGTCTCAAGCTTCACCTCCCTGAAGACATACAGAACTTGTTGAAAGAATGTTACCAGGATTTTAAATAATTTTTAAGGGGGGCTCCAGTATTCTCAGTCAATACAATCCAACTATATTCCTTTTTATGCATGCCTGACATCATGGGAAGATCTGTATACTTTAAAATGCATTTATCTGATCACGGCATGGTGGATCTGTCGTTAAGGCCATCCTTTTGTGGATCTGATTCCACCTCTGCACAGAATGTGCATGCCCTCTGCTGCTGCAGATGTATAGAAGTATAGAAGCAGAGTTGCCATGACTTTAAATGGATAAACACTGACAGAAGATGAAGAACCCCATGTAAAGTCACTCCTCACTTAAGGACCGACCAGTTTAACGACCGCCCGGACTTACGACCAGCTCTCCGATCAGTTGGTATTGTACGCTATAGAGAACTTAGGTCACGGAGACATCGGCGTGGCGTCTCAGCATCAAACACCGCATCTCACATCACCCTTTCTCTGTCTCAGGCTCGTTCTCACAGTCCGTCACTACTCATTACACCAGTGTTCATAATCTCCAATACTACATATTTTGTCTATAAAGATCGGTAAGGTGCGGCTCCTCACTTATCGGCTGACCAAAGTTAGCAACTGTGCAACTTGTCAAATCATTTCAGCTGTGGTGTTTCAGAGCAATGGACAGAAGCAGCAGTGCTCAAGCCCAGCTTGCCCTTAAGAGAGGCCCAGGCACCAGCCGGCACCTTCAAACGCTGACTTCCCCTGCACAGCCGACGGTGGGTGGAGCAAAGTGTTTCGGAACAATGAAACGTTTGAACCCGTAGCTTCAAGAAATATCCAGTGGTTTGAAGTATTTGAATCCTTCCCATCTGCTCTGTCTTTTTTTTGATGTATTAAAGTTAGTACATATATCAGGCTTCTGCAGTAGCTTTAAACTTTCAACCAACTTTAAAAACATAAAATAATACTGGGGAGAAACTTCAAAAACAGTGCAGTTTTCTGAATTACTTGTAGTAATTTACCACCACTAAAGATGGATCGTAACAAATGGATTACCAGCAGTTTTAGGTTAGAAAAGATGCATGAAATATTGCTTTAATCTAGACCGTATTAATAGCTATAGTTTCTGATTAATTCCTGTCTATATCCATGTATGTATTTTTTCACTTGTATGACAGTCATTACCTTTTGAGGTGAGAAACAGAATTGTGCCTGATACCCGTAAAATAGATAACTACGGTGCACATATTTAGAGAAATAAATTGTTCTGGCACCATTTTACTGCCAAATACGGGAAGCGAAACTAATCTGGTGGCAATAAAATTAAATTAATAGGGCCTAGACATGCGAGACCATAAAGAAGTAATTCTCTCTGAAAGCTGTGTTAACATCTAGGGTATGTAATTGTGAAAAGGGCCCATAAAATAATGATTTGGTGGGCTATATATAAACAGCTCTTTCAGGGGAAGGTTCCAAGTTCCAAATCTAGCCACCAACATTTCAATTAGATTAATCCAGAAGCAGAACTGGCAAAGTCATCAGACGTGATATGTTAATTGATCCTTATTGAGAAGCATGACAATTATGCTTTAACTGTGATGATCACGTGTAACAATTTCATGTTTCGGAGAGTAATCGCTACACAGTACAGAGAGGGTGGAACGAGCAACTCAGTATTCTGGGGCTTTGCACTTAAATGAGCCTAAATAAACATCAAGACTGAGAATAATATACCGCGCCCCGTTAAACTGTCCAGGTCCTTAATGTGATGTGCCTTTGTTATTTACAAAATGATCCACACATATTTCTTGAATATATATAAATCCCTGCCTTATTTCTCAGATAAAATATGAGTAATACTCAAGAGAGAAAAAACAGTATTATTGCTATTGATGGCAGTTCTGTTAGCTAGAAATTTTAAACTTTTTTTCCTATTAAACTTTTCACACCGGCATATTTTTCAGTTTTTCATTATTTTTGACATATTTTCTATAGCAGTCTCAAGCTGCTTAGGGATTATGTATGGGCATTTGTTAAAAAAAAAAAACTTTATGCAATTTTAAAGTAGGCCTTGGCTCGTTATAGCATTTAGAAATCTTTTGTAAAAATGTAAAGCCAGCTGGCCGCTCACTGCTGGGCTGTAAGCAGCAAGTCATTTTGAGTTCGAACAGTTAAGCTTCACTATAATAAGGTCACGGAGTGGGCGCTACGTGTATAACCCAGATCTTGGAGTCTAGGTCAGCCCATGACAGCGAACTCTCTTGTGCATAATTGGCATTGTTCCACTAGGGGGGTTGAAGATTAATGTCAGGCTGTGTATCTTGTTTTATTGCCTGCATCAGCGACTCCTAAGGACAAGTCAGGAGCTACCTGAAGTCCATTGGCTGTTTAACTGCCTGTACAGGAATTGGGACACTTAACTAATAAACCTTGATATAAATAAACAAATTTTTAATAAATAAATAAACCCACAATGAAGCCTCAGAACTGTCTGTATTCTTCTGCGTTTTGTGTAATGTGTGTCATTAACATAAGCATATTGCTGTTTATTACAATGCGGCATTATTACAAAAAAGTGCAAACGCAGTTAAAGATATTCACCGAAAAAGGCATCGGTCGAGTCACTTAAGGAACCCCGAGCGAGCCAGCGTGAACCGTCCTGCCCATGGCGCCGAGCTCAGGTTGACACCAGGGTTTTGCGGGAGAGCACAGACATCGTGTACCGGGAGAGAGTCGATCAGATTATGCTTGGTTGATGGAGGTAGACAGCACCGTCTCAGGCGACGTGGGTGGGGGCGATGGCATTGTCTGTCCTGAAAGATATACCCCTCCTAGGTGGAAAGGGAGGCTGAAACACCGGGAGAATGTGATCAGCCCATAGCGTTAAATATTGATTCGCACTGACCTCAAGTTCGAAGGCAGCGGTTCCCAACCTGGAGTCACTGAACTACTTTCAGATGCAAAAACCAATTCCAGCACCCTGTCCTGCTCCCTCCCACCAAAAAGGCACCCACCACATAAATGCAATATTTTTTTAATTACACTGTAAAACAGCCACACTGAAATTCTAAGTCTCCCACCAGTATACATTAATGCTAATATTAGGTTACCTCTGCTGGAAGTGGGCCGTTTATTTTTGGAAAAGGCTTTCCCCTAGGTTCCCTTTTTCAGTTAAATTTTTCTTGTAACTTCTTTACTATTTTACAGACCATGGAAATTGGGTTGTATATAAAAGACTGCAGACTACTAGTTGTAGAAGCTGGATGCAGAGTCCATTGCTTATGCCCATAGCTATAAACAACATAGTATTATACCTTCTATATAGTCTGCATAATCTCTAAATTGCCTCTAGAGTATGATTGGTTGTAAGTGTCTGGATGTGTTTCTTGTGATGTACTGCCCAACCCCATATGACACTAATCAGTCTAATATCATGGCCTGTACTTCCTGGAACAGATTCCAGGCTCGGCACCACCTTGTACTTCTTAAGTAGTATAGAAGAAGGATGGCTGGGTGGAACCCTTGACTTCTAGACCCGTTTATTCCGAGTTGAAACCACCTATGCACTCCTGAATCATCTAACCACATTTCTCCACTGCGCACTAAATTTATTGCCTGTGATTTTACCGCCAAGGTTTCTGTGCCGTAACTCAGCTAAAACCCCAAGCTCCCAAACTGACTGCTTGTATACCAGGTTGACATTTCACCTCGTCCACGATTGCTTGCCTGTTTTAGCTCATGCCTGAAATTACTGCCCTGGGGTTCATGCTGCTGCCCCTTGCTGACCTTTGCTCGATTCGTTTCCTTTCCCTTCTCTCTCAGAGACGCATGCCTACATCGCTTTGAAAAGCATTGTCTGTGAAAAGGCAAAATTAGACTTTGCCGTCTGCTTGCTTAACCAATTGCCAACAATTTCTTCTCCATGAAGGTTAATGAGGTCTCATATTTTAGTCACGATAACCTAGCAACAACTTGAATTGCTAAGAGACTGGGGCAGCAAAGTTGTAGATTTACAACTTTACGGTTTTGACTGTGTCATACTGTATTTAGTAATCAGGATTACTTAATAACTTACAAAACATCTTGGAAATCAGGGAATGTGGACAATCCATTGATCCATCCATCTCTATCGATTCACTGTCGCTAGAGAGAGTGGTGACGGCTGCGGAGAAGATCATCGAGACCTCTCTTCCATCCATCCAGGACATCATGCACAAACGCTCTCTCAGCAGAGCCCATAACATCATCAGAGACTCTGCCCACCCCCACCATGGACTCTTCTCCCTGCTGCTCTCTGGGATGAGGTCTTGCAGCATCAGGACCAGGACAGTCAGATTTTGTAATAGTTTCATTCCTCAAGGCATTAGACTCCTGAACTCTCAATAACTCAACAGCTCATGGAAGACCCTCCCCACCCTCTACCCTACCCTCAGCCTCTCTCTGTACATGCACAGGTCACTTTGCTCTTTAATTTTACTGTATATGTTGCTGCTATACTGCTGTTAATTTATTTTATTTATATTCCATGATATCCCACTTTATATTCTATCTTTCATTTATATTTTTTATTTAGATTTTACATTTTTTAAAGTTATAAGATTTTTTTGTATTAATATACTTCACTAGGCCAATGGTGAGTAAATGCAATGAAATGTAATTCTGATGTGCACAAAACCAGTGTACGTTTCTGAATGACAATAGAGTAGCTATTCTATTTTATCCATTCCCTGCGTGTATCCTGGGTCGGGTTGCAGGGGCAGCCATCTAAGCAGGGAGTATACAATGTGAGTACTTTTTTGTGGTAAAATACACATTAATGTATTAATGTAATTAATGAATTGACAGAGATAGTCACATGAATGATGACTTTGGGCCAATGGAGAACATCAGTGGCATCAAATTAAGCCAAAGTCACATGCTTCAAGTCTTGATGATTGTCTTCTGGAATATATAAAACATATTATTTGAATGATATAAAATTATTTTGTCCCTATTCCTTAGGCAACAAATGTCCTTCTGCATTACATTACAAGCAACATAAACTTAGACCCACTTACATTTATCTCACTGTTCAGTGCTATTGCTTATAGTCTCGACATCCTTTTGGGAAGTGCAAGACTCATTTAGAATATCATGCATATATACAGCGAGGTTGCCAACCTCAATTTCCCATTTAGTATTTCATTCTGACTGCCACCTCCTGAGCCTGACTCCGCCACTGGGCTGCCGATGTGGCTGAGGCAATTAGCAGGGTTGTGTCCCACACCTGCCGCATCCCCAAGTGACCATGCCCCGCTTCATGCTTCCGTGCATTACCGCGAGTTACCGTCCTCACGGTGAACCTTCAATCATCACAAAGCTACGGCCTGGAGGAGCGTTTGACTGATGTCCCCTTACACGACGGACGTATTCCTTCAAGATAGGGTGCTGTCCACATTTTACACACTGTTTCTTAAAAACTACATTGACAGAATATAAATTGTCCAAGAAAATTTCCATTAAAGTGAATGAGAACACTTTGGAGACTTATTGGGTTAACTAAGGATGCTTAAAGTCAATCCTAGAGATAATAAAGGTTCTGTTTTGGGGAGGCAAATATGTTAAATGACCATGGAAAAACATACAGTTTTGATCCTTCTATTATTTTATTTTATCCAAATGTGAAGAAATCTACCAGTCTTACCTATCCAAAGCATATTTTGATATATTTCTATGCATGCACAACATTTATATAATTTCAGCAGTCTTAATGGGCTAAATTCTCTATTTCCCTGTTCCCAAACTGGCCCGCACCTTCAGTCATGAAAATGGTGTATTTATGGTCAATTCAAATCATCACTATATCAGTTCTGGTGTAATTAATGAGCCACCCCAACGTTCTGTGCCCGCAGCCTTTCTGAAATATAGGATTTCCGGTGTGCTGAGGAACTGGATACAGGCCTACAGGTTACTCTGAAGCAGAAGATGTTATAGAAAGCCAGAGAGAAATCCAGACTGAGGAGACCCTTGGCTAATGAAACTGATGTATCTCAGGCCACTAAACTTCAAAAAAGGATATTCCCAGCCTTAGAGAGAGTTAAGCACAGCGAGACAAAAATGATTCCCAGTCACAAAGGGTCTCAGAATCTAGCTGAAGGGGACAGGACCTGGGAATACTCCTAAATTCTGTGGGGCAAACATTTCATTTCTGAGCACAAGGAGCATCGCTGCTCTTGTTTTCACAAAATTTTGGCCAGGAATGTGAAATACGGAGCCGTACGCATATTTATTGTAAAATAAGAATAGTGCAAATGTCTGCTTTATGGGGCATCAGAATTGCTATGCTGTGAGTCTAGGAAACCTAAAATGCCTGTGTGTATGAGAAACAGGGAAGATACAGTGAAAATAGCAATGTTTCGAGGAAAAAATAGCAATGTTATAGAAACAAAGACAGTAGTTACACCAGCAGTGAGTAACCTTGTGACAACGGATACCACCTGGGCCACTCGACAAGCACAGTATGGGGACAGGCAGTGCGGGGCGGTGACGTTTGTTGGCTAGTGCCACATGCAGGGATAAATGTGAGAGGAGATCGCAAACGCTGGCCGGACAGAGAAGCTCTCCTCCGTTACCTCTCCTCTCCGTTCTACCTTGACAAAAGCAAACCTGAAGGCTGCTGCGACTTGACCTGCCGGTCGACTTGGTGCTCGAAACGGCCCATCACATTTCCGGACTGCTGTCCGTGGTGCTGAAGTTCCCTGCTGCGGCAAGAAAGGGGAGCTGGAGGAAGCCAGGCAAGATATACAGAAGCAGGGCCCGCCGGGCCCTCTTATAAATATTACACAGAGCTCAAGCATGAAATAGCATTAGCCATGATTAGCCATGTACGAAACATTCTCACCTGGAGGGAAAAAAATCAGCTTATTATTAAAATAACATAAAATAAAGCACCAACTTATATGTGATGTATTTTACTCTGTAATGACTCTCTAATCGTATTTCCCCGGCTAAATTACCAGTCTACGTTCTTGTCATTTCATTCTTAAGGAAACTCGTGAAAGGCATAATTACTTGGAAAGAAGTGCCTTAAATTGGAAATTCAAGTGCTTTCATTTTTCTTTAAGATTTTATTATTAGTATAGCATTAAATCTATTTATTGACAGTAACAGCAAAAGTTTACCTAGAAGCTGGTAATAAGAAGTTAATTAGCAAATAGTCTGCTTAATAAGTGTCAATAAAAATGCTAATTCTGAATGTAAATAAATACATTATGTACTATAGAATAGAAAAATAAATGTGTTTGATGTAGCTTTTGCGGCATACCCACGACTTGTTCACGAAACATGTAGTGTGAGTTATTGCTGGCACTTTTATTTTTACTTTTTATCAGTCTCTGTTACATTCATTGTTAATTATGCAGTGATTGCATAAGACACACAGAACACAGCTAAAATGCAAATGTAACAGTTTTCAGCAACAAAGGTGAGAAATATAGACACTAGGAGTCTACATGTTGGCTGTGCCTTTTTAGAAGTCTACAGTTGAAATCAGCAGAATATCAAAAACTGAGGTAGAGAAGTTTCAGAGGAGCAGCTTGTTAGTACATAGTTCTCAAACTGGCCAACTTAGCAGCCCAGAAGCCTTGCTTGTGCTCAAAAGGATTTATGTCTGCCTTTGTTTCTCTCTACTATATGGCTCGCTTGTCTGGAAGGCTCTTTTTTTGCCGGCGTTGTTGTCCTTGTACATTTTTGTTCTATTGTGGAAATGGTCAATAAGAAGGGAAAACTGGCCCACTGGAATGCCACATTCGAGCACTCCAGAGGCAGCTACTTTGACGGCACGCACTGCCAAAGCTGAGTGTTTTTTTACGCGCATGCGAGTCACCGCTACAGTGGCAGGTTAAAAGAGCAGCGGGTTACTTAGCAATAAAGCCTTCTGTGCCGGATGCGACACCATTAGTTACAAACAAAAAGAACATCACGCTTTCCTCTGCACGCACATCGGCACGCGAGGCCTCGCAGACCTCGGAATCATCTCGTAATTTATGCACGCTTTATTTATGACACCCGTTTCTTTCCGCTGTACAGACTCTGCGCATAGTCGGCATCCGCTCGTTATTCTCATCCTGATGCCAGCCACAGATAATGAGAAGGGGGACCGAGGATGCAAACTGCAGATTAATGAATATCCACAGTGCAGGATAAGTGCACAGTCACCGTTCATTAGTGTGTTCTCACACACTAAAATACCGCCCCCAACACAGCATAAAGGTGAGCGCGAGAATATTCCCCTGCCCAATATCTTTATCTGCTTTTTGCTGTGTATATGTATTACTGTATATACTATCTATCCATCTAACTATCTATTGTCTCTCTGTCTGTCTAAACATCCATACACCCATCCTCCCTGCTGGAAAAACCAGCATGACCGGCATAATGCACGCTGGTTATATCAGTATATGTTGTGTTTTCATGAAATGCTGCTGGTGGACCGGCTTCATGTGTAGGTTGACTAGCACTGCTATGCTGGTCCATCAGCTACACCAGCATCAAACCAGCACTAACCAGTACCAAACCAGCATCAACCAGCATGGAAATCATGCCAGTCAATGCTGTTTTTTTTATTCAGTAGGGCATCTATCCATCACACAGTTTCATTGCCTTCCTCACATCTAGACATTTTTACTTATTACAGTTTTGCTTTGGAACATTTTGCAAATGACAAGTGTAATCCCCACTCCACGCCACTTCTGCACAGCAGAACATTCCCCTGTGTTTTAGTGCATATATGCAAATGGTTTTGCACAGTTGAAATCATTTGGCACAATTTTCAGTTTTTAGTCTTGTTGGTCAAAATGGATTACATAGTTTCCCATTGTAATCATTTTAGGCCCAGAACTATCATCGTGTTAGCCACCACATGCAAAACAGTTACCCAAGCTTTCAAAATGATTCAAAAATATGGCATTGTTGTGTTTGCTATTTTATTGTGTCTTGAGATCTGAAGAAGTTACATGTGCATGCAAGTGCTTTCTCTTGCCAGTGAACTTCACATACTGTAATGTAGAGCCCTGCAATGTCGAAAATTGTGTCTTTGACATGAATAAGTATCAGTTATCAGTTTGAAAAATGATCAGTCAGTGACAATGAGAAAGTGGGAACTGACTCTCATTCAGAATAGTGGAGCTCAGGAGCATACTTATGCTGACACACTGACAATATATCTAAGCATTCTGACTCTCATTGCTGAAACAATGCTGATTGTACTTTTCATTTTCGTGGCACTCACTAATTCATGGGTGGAATTGTTTGCTTTTGAGACTTGAGTTAATTGTTTTGGGTAAGTTACAGGCTTTTGCAACTAAACCATGATGTTGCACTGCACGCATGAACTGTTTTGAGGAGCACTCTCAAAATCTTGAGAATGTTTCATGAAACGTGCCCAAGCAATCGAGAAAAGCTGCAAAGTTGTTTTGCTTGTTTTCGTGACACGTTCCGCTTTTCACCTCCTTCATTTCCGCCGATGTCGCCAAGCATTTTCTGATGCAAAACGGTGCTTCGATATGACGGATGCTGCATTCTGTATCACAGTGATGAAAGGCTGTTTTATCTGAGACCTTAAATTCTTTTACCTGCTTTTATTATTGCATCATTCCAGGCCATATTAGATAAGTCAAACCGCTAGCTTTTGTACTACGGTAATAAAAGCACCTTTTATCTGCGGCTTTGAGTTCTTTCACTTGCCCTTATTTGTTGCCTTTCTCCTTCAAGTGATAATTCTTAATTCATAAGTATTGATTTTGCAATACAAACAAAGAATCAAGCTCACAGAGCCATTTGAGTTATATATCGACCCCCTTCTAGCGCTTGGCAGAGGAAGAGAAAGCGTGCATTATTTGGTGCTAATTTATAAAGGAGGCGGAGGTAGTAATTTATTGTTACTGTATGCTATTTTTCTCAGCCATTTGCACGGGATACTTGGCAAAAAATCAAAATAAGCCTGTAGACTGTAAAATGTTGCTCATTTCGTAGGTGAGGGGGTAGGGGTGGGATGCAGTACCTGAATGTTGGAAATATGCATTATGCTCTAAATTGATACTGTCAACACCTTGCCAAGGAGTACCAAGATCCCAGTACTCATCTACATTCTAATAATGAGGACCCATCCCTCCAAACCATATAGTTGAGTACAAGATAAATTATGCCCCCATCCGAAATGGACCATTTCCTTAAATACCTGCTATGCTAACGAGCTGCTCTTTTGGGGAGCGGGTCTCACTTGTCTCTCCATTAGCGGCCAGGGAGGGTGGGTGCGAGCAGGTGGACTCGTGTGCGCGCTGAGTGATTAACCGAACCTGGAGGCTGACAGGCCTCAACCCTCCAAGGAAGGCTGAGTTAGACTAATATGGGTCTCTGTTTAACAAGGTTGGTAGGAGAGGAAGGGGGAAGCTGGGGGGGGGGTGAGGGCTTAA
>JAODKL010000034.1:15354329-15365489 GCA_026780765.1 Petrocephalus schoutedeni
TATAAGACGACCCCCCACTTAGGAGCAGAAATTTATGGTGTGAAAAGTCGTCTTATACGCCGGAAAATACGGTATATTGGTATGGACCATAATCATTGTCTTGGGTACTATAGGTAGAATGTAACATGTATCATCCATCCAGTCGTCCATCCATCTTTTCATGGTTTATTTTTAAAATTGTTAAGCACATGATGAAATAATTATATTGAATTTTATTCAAAAACCTTATAAAGGAAAAAGCAAATTTGTGCCATTTGTGTCTCCATTCATATCCGTAAGCATTTACCCAGGACAGCAACACAGTAATCCTGGAGTCTATCACAGATGGCAGGGGACACAGTGGACTGGATGTCTGTTTATGTAGCATTCAAACGTAAGTGCCCTTTACCTATCTTTATACTGCAGATTATGCTGATATTGTAAACACATATTTTTCATTAAGAGCACAGCCGAGATGATGATCTAAAAAAGACTGGGGAGGGAGAGCTCCTGGAACAGGGTGAGGTCAGCTGATAAATACAGGCCTGTGTAAAGCTACTTGTCTTGATAGTAAGTCTATATTTGCTCAAAAAAAACATATAATTTATCAGAATAAATGCAAATAGACAGTAAGACAAGTCCCTGAGATCTTGGTGGATGGCGGGATGGACAACACTTCTGTTGCCAAACCTCTCCACCCGGGCACCCCATGTTTTCCCAAAACGCCTGTCTTGACCCAAAGTCCCATTCCAATCCTAAATATAGCCCCTATGTCATTCCTCCATCCCTATGTCACATGGTTCTCTCAAGTGCAGGGCAAAGCCCATGTGAAGCCCTGGGCTTCCCCGCTTCGCCACTGATGTGAAACAATGATACATATCCTTACCTTTCTATTGTAACATACCCATCTAAACAGACTGTGTGACAGACCTCTCCATTCTTACCTTTACAGGCTACATTGCTTATCTTTTTATATTTCACCTTTATGTCAATTCCAAGAACATCCATATCTATCATGCTCATCTTATAATCACTGATATCATTAACTGAATATCTATGTATCGTTATAACATAGAATCTATTACAGCTAGTATCAGCATTTCCCAAATTTAGAACCTGCTTCACTTGCTTTTTTTTACTCTCCATCCCTTTTGAATAGCTGTGCAATTCATGGTTCTTTGTTTTCTGAAACACAAGTCGAAATAATTGCAAAAATGATTACAAGTTGTTTTCTGCTGTTATTTGTGCCTACACTTCCACGTCCTGCATATTCTATAGACGACATGCATAATTGGATGTAACGTTTATTTCCCAGTGGAGAGTGCTCTAGATGGTTAAGATTTCCAGCACTACCTGATAAACTGCAGATTGTATTATTAGGCTTCCCAAATTAATGCTCTGCATGTGTGGCCTCATCGCAATCAGAGGCACCTTGGAATTCTGCAGGGACGGCGTTGGTGTGACTGGAGAGCCTTGATGACCTTATACATGGGCTTTCTCTGGGTACTCCAGTTTACTCTTGCAGTCCAAACACATGCGGTAATTGCTCATAGTGCATGAGGGTAGTGTGTGTTCCCTGCATTGGACTGGCATCTCCTCCAGTGTGTCCCCTGCCTCGTGCCCCTGTGCATTCTGGGATAGGCTCCAGGCTTATTGTGACCCCACACTGGATATGTGGTTATGGAAGATGAATGGCTATATATATTCAGATACATTATAGCTCTTCTTTAGACAGCTAAAAGTGGAATAACTGAGGGGCAATACATTTACATTTTTGTCGAGACTCTAATGTAGCGCAATCTCCATTCATTATCAGGAGTTCAGACAGTCACTTAGCCCATTTGATACTACAAATGGTATCTTCTTGCCTTTCCCTGGAAGGTGCCATTGCTAATACATCTGTGGGAAGTAAAAAAACACCTGAGTGATACACATGTTTTATCCCATGATTAATGAATACAGTTATTGCTGCTCGCTGTCTCTCTTCTGTGCCTGCTGAGAGATCAGTCTTTTCTGTCCTGTGCTTTAATCCTTTCCACTTACCAGCCAACTTTACTGCCAAACAAATATTGGTAACACTTTACTTAAAGCAGTCCTAATACTGCATTTCACATACATCTAAAATGCATTATATTACATTCATAAAGTATTATAAACAGGGCTATAATTGTTTATGAAAAGGCATAACACATTATAGTAATCTGTATTATGCATTGTGAATACTCTAAAGGTCTAACCTATAATGTATTATAAACACCTTCATAATGCAGCACCAAGCATCCTTAATTCTTATACTGACCAGTATAATGCATTATGAAGGTATTTATAGTGCATTATAGATGAGACCTTCATAGAACATTCATAATGCATTAGAAACATGGCTATAATGTATAATGACTTTTTATAATGCCTGTTTATAGCCATGTGTATAGTGCTTTTTGAATGTGATTTTTCCAATTGTAAGAACAGTTATTAGGCTTTATGAGTATTGACTTCATAGAAAATGTTACCCAAATACTCTCAAGCTGAGTTATAATTTTGATGTAAATGCTGCTTAGCTTACAAACATACAAGCATATAAACATGCATAAACAAAACATTTTGATCTGTTTTTTTCAAACCTATACTACTGTACATAACCAAACAACTTAATATTTCAAGCACTGGCTGTATCTGGGCAATTTTCCAGTACCTATGTGTCATTTTTCACTGTTTCCTCTTAATGTCTGATTGCGCATCTTATGTGACCACCTGTCTGAGTACTTAAAGTTCCTCTTCCAGAATGATTATCGATGCCGCTAAATCAATAAGCATGGGCCAGACAAATGGTGCTGCCGGCTAATGTGGATCTCCAGCCAGCCTGCAGGGAGCTATGGGTGATGTAAAACAAAAGTGTGGAGGTGCATTTGCTCATCATATTTTGATTCTAAGTCCCAAAACAAGAAGTAATGATGATGCAAACACTGGCTGCAAATGTGAAACGGCAGCCATGCAATCACTCGGTCCGTTCTGGTCCCCCAGCAGTATTTTTGGTCAATGATGCAATAAGAGATTACAAGCTTCTGTCTGTTACCTGCCGGATGTGGCATCTATTAGTGATGACATCGACAAGACAAACCTTCATTACACTTATGGAAAATACGTATTTTAAAATACTTATTCATGTTGTCCATGCTCACTAAAAATAATGCTCCATGTTTCCCCTGTTAGAAGCATTTAATTTTAGAAATTAACCCATTATTACTTTCAAATGACGCCATCCTACCTGCTCTGACCTGACTTGAACCAAGTTACAGGTACCTCATACTATGTGTGAATTCAGAATACACCATGGGGCTCCTCTATTGTCACTGCATATCAAATTTCACCCCCAAAACAGAGCAATCCAATTATGTTCCAATTTTTTTAGGAACCCTATTACTGAAAGGCCTTTGGTATCATCCCAAATCTCCACCCTTTATGGCTCCACTGTGTAGTTTGAATTAAAAATAAGATTAAAATTAAGGGAAAATGTATAGGTAGTAAGTGCTAGTATTATGTGCAGGGCCTTTTTTTATGAGTCAGGCTGTATTTTTCATACTTTGCGGCATAGCAGGTGGGAGTTCTTTAAAACTGGGTCACCAATGGCCACAGATGGCCGGCAGAGTACACGTTTGACACCCGAAGAACAGCAGAACACACCTGAGCACGGCCAGAACTTCAGATGACCAGTCGCTGTGGGGCTTTATATAGTAAGGTCTGTCGGGGGGGAGCGGATGCTCATTTGTCTCTCAAAATGGTCACCGAAAGGCATAATAAATGACTGCACCTGTATTTGTCAACCATGTCTTAAAATTGTCTAAAAATAAGAAAAAATGCTCATAAGACATATTTTTGCAATATCACGCATACCTGATATTATTAGCCCTGCAACGGTCTAGCATATCCTCCATTGTGATGCCTCTACCTTCTGTATCATATCTAGCATAGAGTCCTGCCCTATAGGGGGTATTATTTTTTTAATTACTATTATTATTATTGTTAGAAGTAGTAGTAGTAGTAGTAGTAGTAGTAGTAGTAGTAGTAGTAGTAGTGGCTTATGAGAGTGCAGAATGAAAAGTGATTGGTCCAGAGAGATAACCAATCAGATCTAGTGTTAGACGTCACCAACCAATCAGATGTCTTGGTCCCACCTCTGTTAGTTCCATGGACCCACCTCCTCTACTACATGATTGGTTATCTTTCTGAACCAATCATTTTTCATTCTGTTCTCAGAAAATGTCTGTCACAAGGATAGTAATGGTATTAGAAGTAATAGTAATAGTGTTAGTAATAATACTAATTATAGTTGGCAGCCCACCCAGAATGCATCCCAGCATTGTGCCCTTTGCTGTGGAAAGCAAACATTTACATATTGCTGTCTGAGAGAGGCTCTACCCCGCCCCCCCCCCCCCCCCCCCCACACACACACACATACACACAACCAAGACCTGGACATGTTATTAATGCCTATACTAGTGCTGGTGGCAGTACAGTTAACATTATTTGATTTTATCTCTCCTAAATGTACGCAACAAAGAAATTAATCTAATTTGTTCTCCAGACACTAAAAATATGAAGCTGCTCCTCCATTTTGCGAGGGAAGTTCAGTGTAAAAAGGCAGGTAAAGTGGGAATAAAAGTGGGAGTGCAGGATAGAGGGAAAGAGGAAAGTCTGAAGCAATCTGAGGCTCTCTTTGTTTCTGAAAACCGGGTCCCTCTGCACAGCTGGAACAAGGCGCTAACCGGTTTAGTCTAAATAAATGTGGAACTTACATGTCTTTAAATTAGCACTGTGGGGAGAGTAAATTTGCAGCCTGCTGTGAGGAACTATGCCTTAATCATGAAAATGCCCTAGATTTATAAATAAATCCACTAAATATTCCTTATAAATAAGTCCTTTTTATATCAAATTGTATTTTAATAGTTCACTCTTGCTGTAAAATATATTAACATGAAAATAGTGCTTTCACATCAAATACAAACAATTTCAAACAATACAACAATGTCATTAATCTGATCCTTTTTTTAAACATGATAAATAAAATAAATGAATAAATAATAAATGACCATATACAAACAGTAATTAGCAGGGCTCTGACACAGATACTATGTTATGATTTACATTACTGAAAAGCTGCATTTAGAGACATCAAAATAGTATTATTTACCGTTGTTTACTTCCCAACTGTTCATAAACGCAATTATATAATATTATTAAAATTCAGATCAGGGCCTATATTAACAGAGGTTTGCCAAATACCCTGATTGTCTCATTAATCAGTATTTTTTTTTTCTTCTTAATAAAGAAGAAATTGTGTGTGGTTTACATTCCCGTTAAGAGCTTGGGTAGAAGACTAAAGGTAACACTTTAGTTAAGGGGGCCCTTTGTGAGCTGCATGACACCAACATAAGCCCTTCATGGCAGCCAACATAACCATCATAAGCATTTATAAAGGTTTATGTGTTACGTTCCCTATGTCAGCATTTTGTCAGCCACAAAAGTTGGATCAAACCTTCATAAAGGAAAGCTTGGGGTCAGAGCCAGGTCAGCCAGCATCCAGAAGCCCCGAAGCAGATGGGGTTCAAGGGCCCAAGGGCAGAACGATGATGCGTCAGTGTCACGATTTCAACCCAAAACCTTCTGGACCCAGAACATAATCCCTAACCCACAGATACAGTACAGTATATGCCACCAATATATTCTCAAACACATCATTTCAACTAACAGTCAGATGATATTTTGGATTTTTTTCCTTTTTATTATGAAATTATAGTATGCAGTTCTGCCAATTTAGCTATCATTCAAATTTTACAAAAATGTATTTACATTTTTAAACCCATATATCTTATGTTTTTTGGTGAGCACTCAATTACTTCAGCAGTTTCTGAAGGTGCTGCAGTGAGATATACTTTATTTTTCAACAATGCGATGCTACATGATTTATCAATAGATTCAAATAAAGAATCCGTCACACTGCACTCCGTCTACCTGATCCTGGACATCATTTTCTTCCAACTTTCTTTTAGTTTCAGGAATCACCTGCGAACATTTGAAAGACAAACTCTTTGGCCTCATCCTGCACCGTGCAGCTTCCTGCCCATTTATCAAAGATGCAATAGCAGCGTAATCAGTTATCCTGACACCTTCATTGATCTCATCCCGTATGATTTGCTGACAAATTACAAACCACATTACTTAATTTTCTTGGGTTTACTTTTAATATTTTAAACTACAATGAAGAGGGAAATATTAGACTCCAGGCATTTAATTTATGAATACCTAAAATAGCCAAAATTTAAATGTCATCTGATGCCACTTTCAAGAAAGATGATAGATCTGCCTCTGGGCACAGGTAGGGAACACTCTGGGCATAGACGAGGGACACTCAGGACACAAGCATGGGACACTTTGGGCTCAGGCAGGGGACACTCTGGGCACAAGCAGGGCACACTCTGGGCTCAGGAGGGGGACACTCTGGGCTCAGGCAGGGGACACTCTGGGCTCAGGCAGGGGACACTTTGGGCACAAGCAGGGGACACTCTGGGCACAGGCAGGGGACACTTTGGGCACAAGCAGGGGACACTTTGGGCTCAGGCAGGGGACGCTCTGGGCACAGGCAGGGGACACTCTGGGCACAAGCAGGGGACACTCTGGGCACAAGCAGGGGACACTCTGGGTACAAGCAGGGGACACTTTGGGCTTAGGCAGGGGACACTCAGGGCACAGACAGGGGACACTTTGGGCTCAGGCAGGGGACACTCAGGGCACAGGCAGGGGACATCCTAGTTGAGATTCCAGCCCATTACAGGCAACAGGCTTGCACGCAATCACACACCATGGGTAATTCAGAGGTATCGATTGACCTAATTGCTTAATTTTATAATGTGGTAGGAAAACTGATGGCTGGAACCTTAACACTAACCCTGTTAAAGGCGAGAGAACATGCAAACTACTCCCACATACAGCCAGCAGCGGGAGCAGAAATGCAGCTGGGAAGGTGAGAGGCTGCAGTGCTAAGTACCGAGCTACAGTAATGCCCGAAATCTACAGCTACCATCATACATTTTTATCAGTGACATGAACCCTTCAGATGAAATCTGGGGCACATGATGAAGATGAAATGCTTCGTATTGAGTCCAGCCTAACCCAATGATTAGCACATGAACTCTACACAATTTCTGCACCAAAACAAACATAGAAAGACAGGTACTTAGCTATCCATCCATCCACACTGAGGCCTGGCAAGGCTTCTGCCATCCCTCGGTGTGAACTGAGAGGCTCAGAAGGAGCGCCAACCCTTAAGCCATCGGATTACTTGATACTTAATCCACAATTATAACTTAATGCTCCCTCCTTACTCCTGCACCACACGCTGTTTTTGTACTTTTTTTTAACTATGTTGCACATCTCTGGACTTTTTTCAGTTTACTTTTCTATTCCTTGTTTGGTTTACGGTTATTACTGTATACTGTTACTTTTCATGTCTCATTATTTTCACTGCTTTTAATGTGGTGGAGTTCACCATCTCTCATTCCACTGCAGGTTACAGACTGACTGCATACCCTGCATATGATAAATAAACCAGTGAATTCATCCATCTATCCATCCATCCACTTATCCTAGTCAGGGTCTTGGAGCCATCGCAATCTCTATAAATAAAATTTATGATAGGTTCTCCATAAATCTGTTAGCCTCCAAACATGTTTATTGCCATTTAAAGAATGACTAAGTATTTTTTGACAGCATAATAAACACCGTACAACATTTATTATTGTATTAACATAAATAATTTATATTCATTTCTGCATACCATAATACTTCACATTCCAACAGTAGTAGTTAACATATATTTAGTTATGTTTTATTACATAAATCAATTGTTTTATTACATCATTATTACTCACTACCCATAACATGCATTTTAACAGCCATTTTAGTTTATATAAATGAAAGTATTAAAATACTTAATATATATATATATATATAAAATTAACTTAATTTTAATATGGAATAAATTATAATTATGTAATTATCTATATGTTGTATATATTTTCCTTTTCATGACATCCTTCAAAGGCACTCCATCCCAACAGGATTATGGCTGATCGGCCAGTTTTTCATACTTCAGCAGATAACAACCAAATGTGCACCACTAAACTGTGCAAGAACTCTCTGGAAAGTGCATGGAAAGTGAAGGACAACTCAAACTAATGGCCAGGCATGTCCAGGATCCAGACCTCAGTCCCACAGTGCTTGTAAAGGACGAGCTGGACAGAAGAGTCAAAGCAACGCAAGTCTTAAGCACCTTATCTCTGGGAATTGATTCCCCATTGAAACCTGTTCACCACATGCCATATGTCTGTGAAAATGTTAGTTATTAGCATTTAACTGTCATCAGAAAGCCCCATTATTTTGCAGAAAAAATATTTTAAGTAATAAAATAAATATATCTTGAACCCTGCATATAAAACTGCAAGCATGGCAGTTATTTAGTACATGATTTTCAGAAGTGCATCCCTGATAAATTCATATTATTATACTAATTTAGAAATCCAGTTAGAACAGCATGACTTATATGCATTTGGGACAGCAAACCGTATGCGATGCTAGTTTTTGGAAAAAGCCTCCCAAAAAAGGCATTATGATTCACGGGGCTGGGGGAACATTTATCAAAGGGCTAGAACTGGAACCCAGAACTAAATAGCCAGAAGACAAAGGATTGCCCTTGTATTCGGGCTATTTATGGAGCCACCGTTCCAAGTTATAGTTCCAGCTTTTGGCAAAGATGAGTTAATTTATCCTGTAATAGATAAGGTGTGTGGGACTGCATGTGTGACTAAAGACTTATAGTATTTCAGAAAATCCTAAGGCTGAATGACAACAGAAGAAATGCAGATTTATAGATCTTGCTCCACACGTCTGGTCCTAAAATGTCATTTACATTCCCATTTGAAAAACCGCCCAGATGAAACTCCAAAATTCCACTGATTCCACAGTCCACTCACTTTGGCTGAGTTGACATCAGCTGACGTCACTAAACTGAAAGTGTTAATCCGTAAAATGCTTGCAGTTATTTTGCTTTGAGACACAAAAAAGAAAGCAATATTGTTTTGAGATTTATTAATTAAGACTTTGCAAGGCAAGATGGGAAATTGCATTATATGAAAATTGCTGGAAGGACCTGACTTGTAACAGCATAATAATCTGTGTATTGATCAAAGCTGAGTTAATTAATCTTCTGGGAAAGGTTTGTGCATTTTCTATTGTCTGCCAGATAAAGGAGATATGTTTGTTATAGCAGGTCAATAAAATGTTTATTGTAGTAGATAAACCAGAACAAGCAATGTACCTGCACAGTCTACCTGACAAATCCCTAAAAAGTACTATCTGCATTTTTCCATGCAATGTCTTGTCTGAATCTTTCCCTACCATGCTCCCAACAGTGTAAGTCTTCTGGTCCTACAGGCTTGATGCTTAGTACAAGACTGGGCTTTAATTAATGCTTATAAGTATAATATTGAGTTATCCTGCTGTTTATTTTAAATGAATTTAATATATCAACAAGTTAAGATGTCATCTGTCGATTGACCTAAGTAAATTAAGCTGAGGCTGCTGAATAATTTAATTGTTTCTCAAAACATCTGTATGGATTCAGTGTTCGAATGAAACGGCTGCTTCAGGTTTTAGGTTTTTTTAGGCTTTCCGGCTGTAGTGCTGACAGAGTTGCGGCACTGGGAAGGCTATTCTCCAGAGCAACGCTTTGAGACGTTATGCTTGGATGATGCTGTTCTGTTGGCCGATGTCTCATTTACTCTCTGGTTGGTCTGTGTCCCTTTAGCCCACCTTACTGTTTTCTCTCTAAGTACATAGCTATGGAGACAGAAACCGAATTGGAAAAGCACCATAATGTTATATAAAGCTATGTTTTAATCTATATTTTCTGTCAATGCTCAATAACAAATGCGTAAACACATTTGACAAACTGATTTCTAAAAGGAATATTTGTAGATACATTATATTAAATTAATTTACCAGTCACCACCCTCCCTGTTTCAAAAGTGGTGGAAGTGATAGAGAGCTCTGTCATTTCGAATGGCTTAATACATGTGTTCATGTTAAATTGTCCTACAATTTACATGGAGTATCAAAACCTAGAGTACACATCCATAAACAGTAGATGCTTTTTTATGCCGAATTTCTGATCCATTTGAAGACTGCTGATGGCTTGACAGTGCCATTGTTAGCAAAATAAAGCTTTTATGAAGCTCTGCATTTTGTAATGAGACCTTGTTGCGTTGTTGCATTTTGTGTTGCGTTGTTGTGTAATTGTGGGCTTGTTTACATTGTGTTCATTACGAATTTAACCCAAGAGGTTACACTGGACTCTGGCACGTGTCTTGATTTGGCATGGCGGTATAGCAGCCCTAGGCCAAATCAAAGGAGAAATCTTTTCCAGTAACATACAATGAACCCGAACAGACTGCCCTTTTCTGGTCATGTGTTTGATCCAAACTTTTACTGCGTCGGATCTCATGTGAGACCCTGGGAAGCTTATCAGTCATCTGGCCCAGTTCAGATGGCTTGCCATGGTGAAAAGCCAGCCAGCAAACCATTTTAGCGAACAGCCAAAAAAGAAAACTGATCCTCATAGAGACCATCACCCCTCAGTCACATATCTAGCCAGGCTGGAAATCACCCCGGAAAGAAAATCAATGTCGAAGTTTCATATAAAATACATGCTTCCCAATCCAGTTGCAGCCTTATCAGAAATTAAGCTTCAGTCAGCAGTCTTCTTCTGTCACACTGATTCAGCATTATGAGTCTTATCCAAGTGTGCAAGCCAGAGCTGTAATTGAGTGCAGCTAATAATATATACGCTTTTGCAGAAATATGGATGAGTTTCTACAGCCTCTGCATTGACCCTTTGGGCCACAACTGGACACCTAACCAGCAAAGAGAAAAGGATATACACATTCCTGTGAGGCACAACTTGAGCGGCCAACCAAGAAGATCCGAGACTACAGTGCCCTCATATATTTTTTATTATTAAAAAGTTTTCTAAAATATTTACTTTTTCCATGCCTGTGTGAGTGAATGGTGTGTGAGTGTGCCCTGCGATGGGCTGGCCCCCCATCCTAGGTTGTTCCCTGCCTCGTGCCC
>JAODKL010000034.1:15365589-15385047 GCA_026780765.1 Petrocephalus schoutedeni
TTCCGGGATAGGCTCCGGACCCCCCGCGACCCTGAACAGGATAAGCGGGTTGGAAAATGGATGGATGGATGGATTTACTTTTTCCATCCCTGTTCCACCAGGTGTCTATTAATGTCAAGTCTATCATAAGTCATGGGACAACCTTCGAATTGCGTTGAACTAGATAAGTATGCTTGATTTGCAGAAGGTAGTCAGTTACATTCCAGCTTGGGTGCTTATTACTGCTTTAATTGGTATGGGTTGAAGCCCGTGTGGTGCCTTGGGCAAGCTTCACCGCCCGTCTGAGGCAAAGTGAAATTGGCTTGGAGCCCCCTCAGAATTTGGCACCCTAGGTGGCCGCCGTATATATACACACGGCAGTGCCCGATGCCCTTTGTCCCGTGGCACATTACTACTACCGTATGATAATCATGAGAATTATCTGCCATTTGTGTCACAGGAACCCTTCTGTTGGTTTGTACCTGGTGGAATGGCCTTCGTTCACAGCTCACATCAGCCAGTCTTTCTCTGCCCAACGCCCTGTCAGCAGATCATGGCTTCCCCCGCCTCTGCCCACTCTCAGCAGGTACTCACCACAGCCGACTGTGAGCACCCCACAAACCTCGCTGTTTCAGAGATGCTCTGAACCAATCATCAGAACACGATGATTTGGCCCTCGTCTAAGACACTTAGATCCCCATCACTGCTCATTTTTTCTGCATTCAACATTTCAGGTACAAGTACCTACTGTAATATTATCTGACTGTCTAATAAATCCTAGACCTTTCCTGCACCATTTTTACGAACTAGTCAACATAATTCGCTTCACATGGGGGCAGTTGTAATCTTTGTTTCTATCTATGTTTCTATGTTTAATCTATGTTTAACATATTGCCAGGCACGCCAAGATTGACTCATAAGTACATGTTCTAAGATATGCATCTATCTTAAGTTTTCAGCCCTGCCTAGTTCTGGTAAAGCCCCTAAAAGTCCTCTGTCTGTCTGCAGTTCCGCCAGAGTGATCGCACCCTTATCAGCCAGCGGATGTGTTGCACACTGTGAGTCATACGCCACTGTAGAGGGTAGCTACAACACTGCCAAGTGGAAGCGCAGCATCTGGCGATGTGCGCGGCTGACAAGTCCCTCGGATGCAGCCATGTAGAGGCCTACTGAGATACTCCTTCCAAACTCACACCTCCCCAGACTCCCCGGCAGGGAGACGTGCATCCTGCCACTGCAAGCTTCTAGTCAAATCTAACATGTCTCAGACACAAGGCAGAACTCCGTCGACATCCAACAGCCCCCGAGACTATATATTTACTCACTGATGATAGCACGAAGCATGTGATGGCTTTGATGAAATAATAACGGTATACCTTTTTTGCACGAAGATCATGTAAAACTATCTATGAAGAAAAATGACAGAGAATGCAATTATGAGAACGCAAATGGGAAAATTGATTGATTTTTCTAGGAGAAGCCAGCATGTCAAATTAAGTAGACCACATCCTGCTTTTATGCAAAACAACTGATCTAACATTACAGGAACTCAGACACAAGAGCTTGAAAGAAAGTGAAAATGTTTCACAACAAGTCCGACCCTATTTTTATTTTGTCTTGTTTCATTTAATAAGAATTCCTCAGCTGAAGTTAAATTGAAAAGAAAAAAAAAAAGTAATTTCAGTTCTCCAGCGGATAAGAGACAATATGTATTAAGGTCATGTATTTTTCAGCGGGTGAGATTGATATTGGGGCAATCATGTTTTAATGGTTAACAGGAAGTATGTCACTCCGAGTCGCTCAATATGTAAATTAGGTAAAAATTACTATTCGTCTGATAAAGTGTGGGGTTGTCCCTGACACAGTTCTCTGAGTGTTAACCCAAGATGGGCCCAAGTGATTTCAATGGAAATAGTGAATGAGGAATCTTGATTATAATTCATAACCATCAAGCAGCATCGGTTAATGGACCCAAAGATGCAGGGATAATATTTACCCACAACACCCGGGGAATTGCTTCTTGGCAAATTTGTAGTTTGCAGTTTCTCAGCTCTTGTTGTTACATTTATTACATTTGACACCTGACTCCATTTTTTGGGGGGGGTGGGTTCTTCACAAGGGGGCTCCCTTATATTGCTCCTGCCAGACCAGCGTGTGTGTGTGTGTGCGTGTGTGTGTGTGTGCACTCAGTTTCTCATCTCTCTGTAAAAATTGCTGACAACCTCAATAGCGAGAAAGAAAGCTAAATTAGTTCAGTCAGGAAACTAATTGGTTCAGCCAAGAGCCTAAGTGCTTTAGTAAAATGGAAAAGCTGCATTTACACAGGGCTCAGGGACATTTACATGGTAAACATGAGTACTAGTGTTCTGTAGTGAAAGGAGGGCTCAGTGCAGTGTTACTTTCCTAATCAACTACCAAGTTGTCCATGCAAAGAGCATAAATCGATGAAACTGTCTGGTGTTGGTCATGCTCCTGATCTCCTCGAGCTGTTCGTGTGGTTAAGGTCTCTCCAAGAGATAAAAAGCCAAGGGCTGCATAAAACCAAGGTTAAGAAGAAGCACAGATGCCTTATCAAGAATCTCTGCAAAGCCCGCTGCACATAAAACAGCGAAGATGACAGAGCCTTGCATTTTCTGCCGTGTGATTGAGGCATAGCTAACTTCAAATAGGGCTTTCAAACTTAACAAAAAAAAAAGTTTTTTTTGGACTGCACTACAATTCATTTTCAAATACAGGCTATCTTTATATCTTGACAGAACAGCTGAAAATGATACCTTAGTGATTGATGCTGAAAAGATTCAGGTGCTGTAATCTATACCTACTGTCATATATACTCAGTCTAATATATACCCAATTCCTTCAGTGGTACCCAAGAGTAATAACACAGTTTATCAACAGACAGTAGTTGTATTAAAATTCAAAAATATAATCAAATTTCCTAGAGCATTTGTGTTTAGTTTCTCCTCTAAAGTTTTTAGTTTTCTTCAGAAAAGGAGAAGTTGGTACATTTCATCACATGTTCTTAAAGTGGAGTATAATTCAGATAGATATTAATTTATATCTAGGGACACTAGATTAATACTAGTATTGCAAATAAATAAATGAATGTCTTTTTATATAGTTTATTTTTTCATAATTGAGTGTTATGGTAAAAGAACGAGCGTCTTTTCATTTGAGAAATTGTTTTTGGAGAGTTTATTTTGAAGAAACGCCAAATGACTTATGATATTTATCCTCTCCCTCAGGCTTATAGCTGGTGGAAAGCAGGGCAGCCTTTTTGCTCATGTATTTTTACTTCATCTGTATGAACAACAGCGGAGGTGCCAAAGTGATTTGTGTCTTTTTCATGATCCCGGGGGGAAGTGCTTCAAAGTTATAATGGCTGTAAAACATTTCCCTGGAAGAGAGACATGTGCCTCTAGAGGGTATGCAATGGAAACGCTGTCGTCTGAAAACCTTCCTCGCTGGCTGATCATTTTTACAACAACGCGCATCACATGAGGACGTTAGCGTGCCTCAAAATTATTTAACGTTGGTGTTACTGTTTTGCTGTTTTGTTTAAAAAATAGAACACACTCATTGTGATTTTCCTATATCTAGTATATGTGTCTAAATACTCTCAGACTAAATGCTTTATATTTAAGTTTGAAAGTGCTCTATTTAACAGCATCCATACTACTCAGGTTAGGGAGATAAAACTAAAAAAATTAAGTAAACTTGAATGGCATTGTATTAATACATCCATAAATTCATCGTCCATACAGGAAGCACCTGGAAAAAGTTTGGGGGCACACGCACCATGAGAAGCACGTCAAGCTGTTCCTCAAGGAAATCTGCGCAAAAACAGACAGAGATGGGGCATAAATCCCAGACCTGGATGTGCCACAAAGCCACAGTGATGTTTTTGGAATAATAATGATGATGGTGATTATAATAACGACAAGAACCACAGCAACAACAACAGTCGTAGTGGAAGTAGTTTCATGTCGTGATCACTTTTCACAATTTCACTTGAAGAGCACAATTTCTCATAGCACGACAGGAACTATTTGAAAGCACATTTTAAGTTCCTACTCCTTATTGTGCCTTCAGAACAAGGCCAGGTCTTTTTTTTTGCATTCTACACTGCAACAGATTGTTTTGGAGGAAGCAAATATTTTGTGCTCTGAAGATTGACCCAATATATTTCAGCTGTCTTCCTTCGTCTGTTATACGTGACCTGGTAGCTAGCTTGTCTCTTTTTCCGACGGCCTGGTGTAACCCCCCCGATACGCTTATTCTCGGTTGCAGGGGAGGGGAGTATGCACTTTATATCCAGTTTTGAGCTCCCTGCGCTGAGATCAGCACTTGCACTCTTTTTGTGCGGCCTTTTGTGCACCAGCCATGTGCTTTCAGACTGACCCAGGTCAGTTTAATTCTGTCACTGCACATCACTAATCTCCACGGGCTTAAGGGTATTGGACAGCTCCCACAGCCAATAGATGTGCGGGAGAGCTTAAATGATTCTAATTTGGCGGAGTACCCAGGGGAATTCCTCTAATGGATAAAATATTAGGACGGGAGGCTGGGCATAATTTTTCACGGACCACCTTCTGCAGCATCTGCTCGAGTGTCTTGTTAAAGTGCCTCACCAGCAAGTTGGTTCACAGATTACACGCGGGTCTGCAGATTCGTTTCGCATAAATGGATGCACGGCGGTCTCTGTTACACAGCGGCGTGCGTTGGGTGCCCTTTTATGTCAGATTATCTTTGGGAATGCCAGCCTTAGCTGGCAGCTCCGGTGCGGACTGGGGAAATGTGCTCTCTCGTGAGTAAAACGGTACCGCTTGACAGATGACCTACGAGAGGCAGAGTTGTATATTAAGAGCTAGAGAGTGGTTAGTAGCATTATAAAACTGTGGGTGACGCGTGGCTCTGTTGAGTAGGACTGTCTCAGTGCCTGGAAGAGTGCTGGTTCAAATCCTGTAGCGGGCAGAGTGATTTTACCATTGGGACCTTGAGCAAGACCCTTAAGCCCACCTACTCCAAAGACCGCTTGACTCTGCTTTCTGAATTGGATAAAACCATCAGCTAAATAAATAAACTTTACCTTATTGCTAAACTGCTTGATAAATGTCAATAGAGGATAAATAAAACTGTTACTCGTTTAAACCGTTAAGGTCATTTAACCTCTGTGAAATGTCGACAGATCTGCCAGGCTTTAGACACCAACTCCTTACGTAAGGGACTTTCTCAGATAAAGAAACTCTAAGTCTTTCTTGTGCAGTGTGCAGCTTTCAATGATCTTGTTTTTTTCCCCACATCATC
Organism: Petrocephalus schoutedeni; assembly: GCA_026780765.1. Classification (NCBI taxonomy): domain Eukaryota; kingdom Metazoa; phylum Chordata; class Actinopteri; order Osteoglossiformes; family Mormyridae; genus Petrocephalus; species Petrocephalus schoutedeni. Next base: position 15,370,876 of record JAODKL010000034.1, read on the forward strand.
AGGGTCAATCCAAAGGGGAGAGGATGAGTTACGCCCTACCTGAGCATCCCAGACCGAGGACCTTTGTCAGAATGGGGCCATTCCATTTATCTCTGTCTTACGATAAAACCTGGCCTCCTCTGCTCTGCCCAGGTCCATCTTCAGAAGGCCTTGGCTGCAAGCAGCAGCGTTTACAAGTCAGTCATTTATGGTTTCTATTGGCCGCCCTACTCTCTAAGCATATTAACATTCAGCACGTTTATACTTGACGCGTAGCTCAGTGGGCTAAACTTCTGTACCTGTTATCTGAAGTTTCCTAGTTTAAGCCTGGCCTTGGCAGAGTTGTCACATGTCTGTGGGCACTTGAGCAAGAGTCTTAACCCCTGGGTGCTGCAAGGTGGCCGCCCCTTTGCTGTGACCCCATGTATTCTCTCACCTGTATGGAAGCAGGATGGTGTACAGTGAAAAAGGGAATTTCCCCCTGGGAAAGCATCACTATTCTTACAAAAGACGTAAATCAAGCCATGGCTTACTAGTAAAACTAGCAAATACTAGCAAATAAAGTTGTATATTAATATTGATAAGCTACCGTTAATATATTAATTAGCTACTGTTTCCATTTGGGTAACTTAACTACTTTGCCTATTTACAAGTCATAGGAACTGGAAAACAAACACGTTAACCCTCATTACATTGAAGGTGCAATACCAGCATATTATGTTTGTCCACATAGTGTTTATAAGATTTTGAAATGGACCTTTCTTTCCTTACTTATATGTATTTTGTAACTACAGTCAAACCTCCCTTATCTGGGCAGAATGGGACAAAGGGGTGCCCATAAGTAAGAAATGCCCGCAACTTGGAACATGAACAGTACAGTACAATGTACATTTGTACACATATAAACTACATGATATTTATACGAGGGATGTTATTTCAGTCGGAGCTATAGCGAATCATCCCATTTTATACTTGCAGTGGTCATCCCGTTTTATTCTTGCATGATTTTCACTTTGCTCTTGTACTTGTACTTTCGCTTTGGTTTACTTGCTATTTGGTTTCGAACTCTCGCCCGGTTTTTGGTTACCGTCTTCGCGCCCCTGACACTTGGACGCTTTGATCTCTGTGTATGCTGTGTGTGTGTCAGGTGCATAGGGAGTGACTGCAATTTTTGTTTGTGCGAGCTTATGTTGTATGCTGTTGTTTGGATAGGAAGTAAGGTGTAGAATTTGTTGTGTTTTTGTTTTCTCGGCACTTAGGTAAGTTAGCTTTGGGTTGCGTTTGGAAGCTGAGTTTTGTTTATTGTTTTTGCTATAGTCAGTCCTGAGTCCTTTGCACCCGGTTTATTTGTTCTGTGTTGGTGATGTGTCAATAAAAACAGAAAAATTATTTTTAAAATGCCCCTTAGTCCATGTGTGTTACCTTGTCCATCGCACCCTATCCTTCCCTTACTCCACGTCCACTTTCCCTTTCACTCTGTTACACCCCAACCCTAGACTGGGGCTCGTAACAACAGCTGCTGGTTGTGTAAAATTAATCTGCGCATGCGCGTGCCTAGAGCTGCCCGGTAGAGGGAGGTGCCTGTATATTGGAGGCAAATGAAAAGAGGCGTAGCTTGTGAAGTCCCGCGTCTCACGGCGAGCGTCCACCGGCCTCCAGAATGATCTCTCCCTTTTGTTATCGCCGGGGACCCGTTCGAGAATACAAGAAGTCGAAATCCAAGGAATAAGAAGTCAAATAAAAGCGCGGAGCTGTAAAGTAATGATGGATATCCCACAAGTGTCAAAGAAACAAAATTCAGCAGGACATATTTTTAATAGAAAACATACAGTCAGCTGCCTTTTATGTACATGCAGCACGTTTTTCTTTGGAAATGTAGTTGTCTGCAGGTGGGAGAAAATATCCTGGGCTGAAGGAATACTCCTGTTTTATTTCAAGAATGAATTAATATGGAAAATCTTGTATAGACTCTGGAGAAGGTCCTGAATAAACTAGGATCATGTCTTTCACAAATTAATTATTTGGAAAAGAGCTATGGTCACTGGCGCGCATATTGACTGATGTACATTGAAGCTTACTAAAGCTCTTTTGATTGTAAGCTCATGTCCAACAGGACCAGAGGCCTAAAAGGCTGCGCTGTATCACTCAATTCACCATCAACATTTTTCCCAATACCTCCCAGCACTGGTATAATATCAGAAAATGTATCCATAAATATCCACAGTATGTGTGACTCACAAATTAGCATGTTTTATGAAGCTTGTTTGTTCACCTATTATGAAACATGAGGGCAATGACTTCCTGTCGTGACAAGCAGCCTACGGCAGTATATGAAAATATATTCTACAAGAAATATATATAATATATATAATATATAGCGGCTGGAAGATGGATAGATGGGTAGAAGAAATATGTAGCTTCTACAGGGAAACCATATGAGTTGACAGGTATAATATTTTTGAACATAATGTATGCAGTGCATCGTTTCCATGGCACCATGGTTTGGGATCCTCCAATCCACTCTTCCGCAGCTGTTGTTCACTTAGTGTATAATTGTCTCTCTTTGGTCTCTTAGGGCAGTTACTCTCAATCCAGTCCTCGATGTCACACAGACGGTTCACATTTTTGCTACCTCCAACCTCCCCGGGGTGCTGGGAGGGACCAGAAACATGGACTGTCTGGCAGGGAGCTGGGAGTGAGCAAAAACGCGGACTGTCTGGCGGTCCCCAAGGACCGGGGAGTTAGGGTTATCCTCTCATAGCGAAGGTGTCAACGTGAGGTCAACGCTATCAGAACATTCCTTTGTATGCCTTTTTGAATTCCACAGAAGAAAGCAAGATGACAACAAAACAGCTTGTGTCAAATTAAATTGTCACTTAATGAGACATTAACCACTGACATTATCGTCATTTGTTCCCGTTACAATGAAGTAATTTATTAATTGTCAAGTGTCAGAGTTGCCTGTGTGTCTAAGTAAATCCATTAAAAATGTATCCGTAGCTGTGGCTCTGTGCTTGCTGGGAGGAGAATCCCAGTTCTATTTCCAATTAAACTCTATAAATGTAGGGCACAGTGTCCATTTTCAATTTTGGATAAACAAAACAATTTGTCTAATTATTGCCAATTTGTCGAATTATTTGTTCGATGGGACGGCATGGTGGTGCAATAGAAGGCATTGTAATCTAACCCCTCCAGGGGTGGGGGCTCAAATCCTACCTCCACAGTTTTTGTGTGGGGGGAACATGTATATATTACATTGTGGGCACCAAATGTCTCCACAACGTAATAAAAATATTTCGATCTCTTTTCCCCACAAGGGGAAAACTCAATTTTATAAAAGTCTGTGACTGCAATCAAAAAACTAAAAATACCAAAAGTATTGTATTATGTTTGGTTACTTATGGTTAAGGTTGGGGCAGAGGTTAGAACAGAGGTTCTGACTCTGTGAGGTCATAAAAGATCCCTGGGCATCCTTCGAAAGAGTAGTGGTGGTACCCTAATGCCCCGGCCCTCTCAGATACTGGTGCAGAATGGCTGCCATCGCATCATACAGGAATGGGCCACACAGTGGTGGGGCTTGAAGTTGCTCCCCATTGCCTCTGCAAAGTGCTTTAGGTACCGTGACAATTGCTATATAATTGCAACATTCATTCATTCATAAATTATCAATAATATTTATTTGCAATCCCCATTGCCTAAATATTTTAGCTAAATCATACTGTTGTATTGTTTCACCTTAAATTTGGGCCCATGTCCCCTTGTGTTATATTGTTTTAGCTGAAGGGTGACCCACACAGGTACTTATGTTACAGTGTCTCAGTTAAACCCCGAGCAATCATGTCTGATAAGGATGTTTGAGACTCAAGACTATGGTTGGTCTGTGTCAGAATGACACAGTTGACGTGATGCGGTTATCTCTGCTGCCACACAGAGACGTCTCTCTCTCTCTCTCTCTCTCTCGCAATCCCAGGTTGATGTCGGAAACGTGGGTCTGTGTTGAAAATTCAAATCTGGACAGCGCCAACCCTCCAACCTGCGCAGAAATGAGAGCCTTCATCAGCGGGTGCTGACTGCGAAATATGCAGTGTTTTATGGACTTTTTCTGACAGCAGGCACCGCGGGAAGAACCGTTTTCACTGTTTTCAAAATCTCTGGCAGCTAATGAAATCGGTGCTGACTGGGGTTTGTCAGTGGGCCACTTTTTGTGGATCTCATGGACTGATTTGGTAATTTTTACCGCATCAGGACGCTGATCTACAAGGAAACTATAAATTATTCTGTAGTAAGGAGAATATATAAAACTGGTTTCTTTCCAGTTATGCATGTTTATATATATGCAGGAATCAAAAAACATCTATACAAACTGATTTTGTGTCAACTGAAATTTGTGTTTAATAATCTTTATGTAGTGTCTTCCTGGTGTTTCTCATTTTTGAGAATCCCCGCCAGGATTGCGAATATGAAAACAACAGTTTATTTGCATTACATGTACTTTTTATTAAAACGCTAAAATTATTTATTTTTGAAAGGTAGCTAAAAGCGGAATGACGCAGACTTAAAATGGGAGAATTCAATTTATCACCGTGCCACTTTGTCAAGGAGAATATTGTGAAAGAGCAATGCAGTCAAATGGTTATGGGATGAAGCAAAATGTTTAAGACACATTTGCTTAACCAGGCAGCTCTTACATATTCATTCCTGGCACAGGCTTTTCTGCATAGTTTAAGCATCTGTCTGTCAGGTCACCCAAGAACTTATAAATATCTCCTCTGTAAAAACCGTGCCTTCTTAAAAACAATGATATTAGCCAGATCTTTGTCTTTACTTTTCCACTTTTAGATCTTCTCTATAAATCATAATTTAATCAAACTGCTAGGCATGGATTCCGTGGGTGGGGGCACGCCACAAGTAGGGCCTACTGGTGCTTAGATCAACCTTCTGTTTCATCTCATTGCTCTATAACCTGGTAATGATTTTTTCCCCTTATTTAATCAGACTTAATTAACTTGCTTGACCCAACTCCCATTTCTGGAGTCAAAAGCATCTTTTAGTTAAGCTATAATTAAATAAACATAAATGTATGTGTAGGGTGGAGGATTTCCAGGAAATGGATGGTTACTGGTTAGATTATTACTTTGGTGTTTTGGTCCATTGGTTCACAATTTCTACAGTACAGTACCTTAAGGCTGATATTGTAACTTTAATCAAAGTATAACTAGCTGTGGAATAATTCTGGTTGTTATTTCTCTGAAAATAAAAGAGGTTATTTTAATGGCAAGGAGTGCTTAAAATTCTTATTCATTTTACATAAAGGTACTTTAAGTACTCTGGGAAATACGCAAGGGATTCCGTTTAGGTAAGACCGTTAATTAATTCAAATAAAATGTTCATTTATATTTATATTATATATCTGGAGCAGTGGATACGTGTTCTGTGGAGTGACGAATCACGCCTCTTTGTCTTGCAGTCTGATGGACGAGACTGGGTTTAATGGATGCTAGGAGAATATTACCTGCCTATCTGCATTGTGCCAGCGTTACAGTTTGGTAGAAGAGGGATAATGGCACAGTGTTGTTTTTCGGGGGTTGGGCCTAGCCCCTTAGTTCCAGTGTAGGTGTAATGGCCAGGTGTCCCAATACTTTTATCTGTATAGCTGTTGTTTAAATACACTTAAATATGTGTTTGTGTGTGTATAAACATGAGGGATGTTTATTCTGAGCAAAGTACACAAATACACAATCTAAATATAAATTCATTTTCAATAGACAATTTAAAATCAGCATTACAAATAACAGAATTTCCACATTACATAAGCATATACAATTTTTAAATTATCAAAACCACTTATACAAAAATGTAATGTAACCAATGTAAATAAATTCTAATAAAATAGATAGATATTGAGGGATATTCTGGCACCAGTACTAACCTTGAATGCTAGCTGCAAATATAGCAGAGTTCACTTTTAAGGTGTTTAACCACTGGCCTCAGCATGCTGTCATTTTTACCCAATACAATTGGGGGGACTTTATGTCCACAAAACAAATGAAAACTTCACCCTGGCCTTGTATGAAGTATGGCACTTCCAGCAGCATAACTCTTTGAGACATTATAGGCCAAATGATGAATGCAGCCAGGAACACTGTGGTGGTTCCTGAGTGGTTATGGGGCATTTTCAAGGTGTGAAGATTTTCACCTGGTACACATCTGGGCCGGGGGGTGTTGGGGGCCAGCTTTTAAAATGAATCATTACCTGTGGCGTTACATGTGTCCCACATACAAACAAAAACCCATACGGTCTATCCCAGGAAGTCAACGCCAGCAGCACTAACGGACCAGGAGAAGCAGAGAGATTTTCTGACACATTTTACGCATATAGGACAGTTAAAATAGTAGTTATGGAGCCAGACCTGGAACTGATTGGCTGCATGCTGAAGTCCCAGGAGAATTAACTGCCACTGCACTACTAAGCAAGGTATTTCACCCTTAATGGCCTAGTAAAGCTGTTCGACTCTATATACAGACACAATTCTGGCACCACTCAATTGTAAGTACAGAATGTAGAATATCTTCAGAAATAAATGCAAATTAACCAATTTCGTTTAATCAAAATATTTCATAAAATGTCCAAAGTTATCAAAGAACAAGAACAAAAGCTTGCACATAGTGAAATAATTTTACATTTTGTATATACATTTGATGGGTGTGAGTAATTGTGACTGCAAGTTACTCAACTTTATTAGCTTTAGCTAATAATACTGACTCAATGTGTGTAAGATAATGCGAGTGATGAAAATGGGCAAGCCTTGATGCCAGATTACATATCTTTTTTTTGATCCAACCAAGAACCATGGTGGTCTTTCACATCACCTTGAAATCCCAGAAAAAGAAAGTTAAGAAATTAATGGCAGAGTAACTGAAGAAAGTTCTAGATAAATAACGCCTATGGAATTCTTGTGAATTTCCAAGCCCTCACGCAGAGCACAGAATCCATCGCTTGTTGATTCATGTCAGGTTCAACAGCAGGAAAACATTGTCGTTATGGAGACAGCCAAGCGGCCTGTGCTAGCAGCACATATGAAACAATGACAAACATTGCACAAATTTCTGGTTTATCTTCATTAGACACGTAGTAGCTGTCATAAAATTTGTTAATGATGTTACATGGAGTGAGCAAAAGCAGATGTCTGTCTGTTTTGTGCAAAATTAACCATTGACGTTTCGGTCTGACACAGGTGGATGGCTCTATGGGTGGCACTCTACATCACTGCCGAACATTCGAATCCTATCTCTTCTCTTTGTTCGAGGCGTTTGCAGGCTCTCGTTGTGTCACGTGGGTTTCCCCAAGATACCCCAGTTTCCCTCCAATGAAAAGCTCTTAAGCTAATTGGTGTCTCTAAATTCCTTATGGTATAATATTCTGTGTATGCGCCCTTTGATGTCCTGGCACCCCAAACAGAGTGTACCCCTGCCTCGCTCCCTACTCTTCTTGGGATAGCGTCCAGGCCCCACTGTGACCCTGGCAGGATAAGCTGCCAAATGACTGTCTGGTGTAGTAATTACAATGACAATGAGCTCATAAGAATTCTTCAGTAAATCTAATATAAAGACAATACATTGTTACTGTGTGTGCACATAAATAATACAATACAATGCCTAAAGCACCAATTCATTGAAGAGCAGCTTTGGGCGACTATGAATGCTTTTGGGGACATTAGCAAAGAAAACTTCCAATTTAGTCTTTTCCGTTCTCTGCTGAACTTGACTCCAATTCTCACTGGAAATAGGCCTTTCCCTCCGGTTATTAAGGCTCATTGACCAAAGAAACCAAAACATGGTGATTATATTTTTCAATAATGTTAGCATGCCCAGGGGGGTTGGGCAGCCAGTTGAACTTGGACCCCCAGTTCCAGGGTTTCTTTCTCCTCACTTGGGAGCTTTTTGCTCCTCTCCTCCATCTGGCTTTTTCTTTCTTTCTTTCTTTGTCTTTCATTTGCCCTATTTTGCATTGTTCTCTTTTAATTACGTTGTGATGTATCACAACACACCCACGCAAAGCACCTTAGGGTGACTTTGTTGTGAAATGCGCTATATGAAAATAAATTGAAATTGAAAATTGAACATTGTTCCCTTACCTCCAATCACCTTCTATTAGCTTTCGCTTGTGTAATAATTTCCCAAAAATCCTCCCTGCACCACATTAAAAAATATCATTGGTGACCTATATGTTTTCTGTTTTACTTTCCCTTAACTGGCAAACTGGCCTTGACTGAAATCAGCTCAGAGAGACATCATGGGACCTAACCAATGTGGGCAGAACGGAGGAGGTGGCAGTGTCTTTTTTTAGTTTTGGCGCTACCTTGACCGTTCCTGTGTTAGAGGCTGCTGGTTAAGGCACACTGAAGTGAGACACAGGAAGTAAGTGGGTCACTCAGCACTCAGTTCGGACTTTTATCAGGTGCCAGAGTAATTAAAATCCAATAAACCTGTTGTTATGAGCATCTGTTTTCCCAAGGACCGATTACCTCATGAAAACAAAGACACTTGGGAAAGATTAATCACTGACAAAAGATGACCTCTGCCCTCTCCCAGAGGAACTAGAAGTTTCAAGATGGACTTGTAATAGTCGCTCTTCTCGAAAAACTACAAATGTAGGGTACCTAACAAAAAGTATCCTTGTGAATGATAAAATAATACCTATCCATTTCATCCAATTTCCAACCACTTATCTGGTGAGAGTTATGGTATAATAAAATAATACAGGATTAAAAAATCAGATCTCTTAAACCTTCAGATTAATTAAATTGGATGAATTCTTTTAATAGGATGTAACAATTTAATTAAGATAATCAACTCATCGTCAACCTTATAATTAGTTAAATCAGATACACTCCTACGCTAAGTATATTGAATGGAAAGGAGTGGAGTATGGAGTATTTCATGAATGTTTTGAGACGGGGAAATATTAATATATTTGCCTGTAATGGATTGGCATCCCATCCTGTGCCCGCTGGCAAGACTTGTTTGCAAAATCTTCCTTAGATAAGCCACAGTCTTGTGTTTAAGGAAAGCAGCTGTGTTTTTTTTGCATGTCCATGCATCCATCTATCCATCCACCCATCCTCAAATTGCATACTGAGTACAGGGCTATAGAATAGTTTATATGTGTTTTTTGGAACATTTAAACAACATATTATCTTCTGTATTCTAATTGCAAGTGCTACCACTAGCGGAGGCACAGAAATAAATGGATGGTGGGTTAAACAACCCAGATTGTTATCTAGAAAGGTAATAAGATTTCCCTGCTCTGAAAACCTGCAAGCCCTCCCCCGAGAACCTGTAATTTATTTTTATTTTTTTCAGTCAGTGTACTTTGCTGCCCTGCAACAGAAATTAGCAAACAAAACTGAAAAGTAGAGCTAAAGATTAATAACTGTTGGTTGCATCATTAGGAACCAAGGCGTAGTCTGGGTAGCTGTGGAAAACAAAAGAGAAACTTTCTATAAAAATTAAACTAGGGTTAAATGAAACTGTGGGTGAAACTCATCCATCCATCCATTTTCCAACCCGCTTATCCTGTTCAGGGTCACGGGGGGTCCGGAGCCTATCCCGGAAGCTACGGGCACGAGGCAGGGAACAACCCAGGATGGGGGGAGATTATATTACACACCAGCTAAATTGCAATTCAGTCAGTACATTGGTAGTTGTTGGTATTGTTTCAAATAATTGGGGTGATTGTGTTATTGTGTCGCGAACCTATTTTGCCCTACTGGCAGTCTCCAGGTTAAGAACGTTTGACTTTACTAGGAATGGACTGCCAAGCTTATTGTATTAAAAATTAGGGTTAAGTACATTGGTTTGTAATAATGAATGCACGCAATACATGCTTATTGACGCTTGTGAAAGCATTGCTCGGCTTCAGCAGGTCGGTTTGTAGCCCATCTGCATCAAGGTTTGACGTGCTGTGCATTCAGAGATGCTCTTCTGCATACCTTGGTTGTAAGGAGTGGTTATTTGAGTTACTGTTGCCTTTCTATCAGCTCGAAGTGGCCGATGAGTGTATATTTAATACTATTCTAATTTACTATATTATTATTTTTCTTATCAACAAATTCAACTTAAAGAAAGACTTAAGGAACATAACATGGCGACCACCTGTATCTTGCAAATTTACTTCTTAACTATTTTAACTTTTATTTCTGATACATGTCAAATGAAGGTGAAGTTAGGCCAGGAAGTGGCTTTGATGTAGTAGTTTAATCTTAGCCATTAGCCTAAGGCTCACGTAATTCACAAACGCAGATTACACGGTATCTAAATACAGTGTTAAAATGCCAAGTCTGAAAGATGAATCACTTGTTTTCTCTTCTGTTAAAAATCTGCAGGGCTTATCAAAATAATGGATTCAAGATGTGAGGAGACTGTTTACAAACCGATGGACCATTTGTTTCAAGTGCTGTAGTGGTATGCAGCCCCCCAAGTGCCCTTGGTATTCTGAAAGACTACATGCATTGTGTTTGCCAGGTTTTTAATCCTGACACATATTTGTGTTTTCATTCTGTACAGTATTTCCATTGTCCCCCTGGAGAGGATAAATCATCAGAATTAGATTAAGTGCCATGCCTTCCACGAAGTGTACACATAATTCTTTGCGAATCACACATATCCGCAAGATGTTACGAGTGTCCACTTGTGAATTCCTAAGCACTCCTACCTTTTCATAACAAGCCAACAAAAGAGACTAAGAACATCTAAATATATTACATTATGCACTACAAACTGATAATCCACTTGAAAAAAAAATACAAGGCAATGTCTTCTATCGAGGATGGATACTATCCTATTCATTGAATAAATCATCACCTATATAAGTAACACAAACTGTATCATCCATAGCCCGCAATTACACACTTTTGTCCTTCGACAGAGATAGATTATATTTATTTTCCAATATGCTAACATTCAAATACCAAGTGAAATATTAGTAATAATTTAAAATAGTTATTTGAAAACATGAAATATATACTAATCTTAAACCCTGATGCTAAATGATGTTCCTTTCATTTATCGTAGCTTTGCAACATGTCAACAAGATAAATGTTGAGCGAGAAGAATGAAGCATAAGAGCGCTTCATACGCTAATTTGGTAACTGGCGGATGTTTGATCAGCATTCTGTACTGCTTGTTCTAATGATGCAGTGTAGATATAGAGATATAGAGAGGCCATTCCCCTACAGCAGTACTTTGCGCCGTTATGTTTGCATGGTGATTTTCCGTAACATTTTGGTTTTTTGTTATTCAGACATCTGTAGGCTCTCTTCCCATCCCGCACTTACAGTACACCTTTCCTTCTTTCTCTACATTTTGTCGCAATAGTAAAGGGCAATACGACAAAAACAGTTTGCTGAAACATTATATTCCTTGAGAACGGTAGCCACCAAATAACATGCTGAAAATCGTCTATGCTTGAATATCTATAAGGGCTTTAGACTGACACCAAGCTGGTTTGAACACCGATCTGATGGGTTACAGACATAACAGACAGTCTTATGATAATCAGGTACAGTCTGCTCACTGCCACTGACCCGTCTCTTCAAACTCAGATTTGAGTAGGTGTCAACTGATAGTAAATCCACGAGGGCGAACTTTTGTGAATTTTAAATATTCAGGATGCAGTCAGCTATCATCTGTGCAGCATTTTGAAGGCATTGACAACCCAGTAAAATGCAAATTTCATTCTGCGGCTCGTCCAGTGGAGATCGCAACCCAGCAATGTTGCTCTTGGCATGCCTCTCAAGCACCTGCTGCAGTCAGCTGGGATTGTATGTCAGCAACTGTTTGGGTCATGAGTATGTTACATAAATGCCATATCAGCCACTCCTGTATTTCCCATGAGATTTATTACACATAATAATACACATAAACCACTTCAATGTTACATTACAAATATGCGGATATTAGATTGTAAATGTTTTCTCTGGCAGCTGACCACTGTCCATAAATGATCACTTACATGGTTAATATATGCATATGATATACAAACTTTATATAGTATTGGCACTCAGTGGTTTGTTTGTTCATTTGTGATCAAAATGGTTTCCGTAACTCTTTACATTTACTGCACCTTCATAATGCATTCATCATGCATTCATAGAACATTCCTAAGCAGTGTGTAAGTGTACCTTAACATCCTAACATACCTTAACAGCTTTAATGCACATTAATAACAAACATTATACGATTATACAAGTATAATGTTTGCTGTAATATCACTCATGTCTTCTAGCATAACTTTTAAAGACATCATTTATACTTGCAAAGCATTTAAACATGCACCTGACAGTAATAATTTTGTTTGCTTTCACATAGAAACTTTTTTTTTTAGAGCTTAAACAAGGCTGCGTAATTGTAGTCTAGTTTAAAACCTTTAATAACGGAGGAGATGGAAAGCCACGCTCTCAGAGACTGAACCCATCCTTTCTCCTAATGAACTATGCTCTTGCTGTGTGGAAATCTCCCTTTACATCAGGCCACTCATTAGTAATAATATCACAAACCATTATACTAACTCGAAGCATAAAATGGCATAGCAAATCCTTCATGTAGGCCTTTGCTCAATGCACATTCTCCAAACAGCTTCCAAGTCAATGACCTATATTAGTCATGTGAATTATTCTGAATTTTTTATTTCACCGCAGTAACGTTGTGGCAGTTTTATAATGATCCTTTAGACTGCTACATCTGTTACTATATCTCAGTGCAATTATGGACAAATTGCCTGCATCATAGTGTGATTTGTTTGGAATGCCGTAAGAAATCAAAATGCCACCGACTGAGAATGAATGGGGATCTTCGAGCTGTTTCTTTGGGCCTCTGAACCCTAATACCAGCCCAAGTGACTCCAAGCAAATTGTAAACATATCACCCACTCACTGGCTGGATAATGTTGTTTGGGACAAATGACAGGAAAGGTGTATTTGTCCAGTAATACTCTAAATGTGCTCATATAAATCTGCCATTTTTCAAATAAAAAATTAAGAGTAATATTATTAAATTGATGTTCTCCAGTAGTGCTTCTCAGCCCAGCCCATCGAGGACCCCCAGACAATCTTCATTTTTGTTTCATCCCAGCCTCCAAAGCACCTGTACTGGGTCTTCTGTCTTCTGGGAGCTGGGAGGGAGCAAAAATTTGGATTGTCTGGGGGTTCCCAAGGGCTGGGTTGTGAAACACTGAAGTGATTGATTATTTGATTTTTTTATATAAGGGTTAAGTAGTAAAAATGTGTGTGTTTGTAGGTTTTACAGCTGAGCTTAACGTCTAAATTCCATAGGCAAGTTTCTCTTGGGCCGAACCATGTATCTTGTACCTTGACCTTCGAACATAGCTGGAAAAAGGTATATCTCAAATGCATGTCTAGTCCTCAAGCTCCACCTACCTACAAATATTTTCTAACATCATCAATGGCACACTGTACCTTTTCTTCTAACAGAGGTGAAATTTCTGTTTCTACTAGTAGACTTAAGTGTGTCTTTGACACAGTATAACAGTGGATTCCTTCAAAAATAATAAAACTACTGAATGTTCTTCCTGCTAGACCTAGATTTTCCTCATGACATCACATGCCAGACTTTAGGACTTTGCTTCTAAAAATAATCATGGTGTTTCACATGATTCGGTTGGGGGGTCACTTTTCTGTTTACTCAATGCCACGTGGGAACTTATTCATTAGTCATGCAGTGAATTTTTAATGGCTAAGCTGATGAATCCTGGATAGTACTTTAGACATATATAATACGACTGCGCCCAGGAGTTAAAACTTTGGCTTGACTGTTTAAGTCCATGGGGGACATTAAATTAATTAATCTTAAAAGTGTGATTTTGAAAATATACAATCCGTGAAAAGACACATGTGCAAATAAAGTTTAATATTTTTATGGCTTAACAAGAGTGAGTATACATATCCAAGAACTTATCATACTGTATTACCATTCCTTTCAGAAAAACAACTTATTTATATACACTCACCGGCCACTTTATTAGGTAAACCTTGCTAGTACCGGGTTGGACCCCCTTTTCCCTTCAGAACTGCCTTAATGCTTTGTGGCATAGATTCATCAAGGTACTGGAAACATTCCTCAGAGATATTGGTCCATATTGACATGATAGCATCACGCAGTTGCTGCAGATTTGTC
>JAODKL010000034.1:15385147-15401314 GCA_026780765.1 Petrocephalus schoutedeni
TTGTCATGTTCAAGAAACCAGTCTGAGATGATTCAAGCTTTATGACATGGTGCATTATCCTGCTGGAAGTAGCCATCCATCCATCCATCCATAACTGCTTATCCCATTCAGGATCGCAGGGCTTCCAGAGCCTGTCCTGGAGGCTATGGGCTATTGGCGCAAGGCAGGGAACAATCCAGGATGGGACGCCAGCCCATCGCAGGGCACAGGCACATACCATTCAGTCACACACTCATTTAAGTCAAATAATAATAATGCTTCTAATAAAAACTTGCAATCAGTTACATGTATTGTTACTAGTTGTGTTGATATCTGTCATTTTATTACCAGAAAAAAAGCTAAAAGAGCTACATACAAAATGAACCAGAAGCCTAAACATATTACTTTCTCTGTTACTAGAAACTGACTGGCAAATCGCAAACATGGTATTTTCCTGCCATCAACTTGAGGCTGCTAATCGATTTCTTCCCAGTTCATTGAGCTGCAACCCACCCATGTTCCACTTCCCCCGTATGGGGTCACGGTGAGCTGGGGGCTTACCCCTAGAAGCACTGGGCAGAGGGCAGCAGATCACCGCAGGGCACAAGGACGGGGGGAGACAGCATTTTACCAAACCCAGCTCTTTTGGAGTGCAGGAGAAAAGAGAAACGCCCAGAGAAAACTCTCAGAAGAGAGAGAGAGAGAGCATGCAGAACGCTCCACAGTGCTGGTTTTGCTGCAGCTTTTCGCTGGCCTCTTTTTATTGTTTCTCTTCATAATCAAAGCACCGAACTTAATAGCTTATCATACACGTTTCTGCTACATTAAACATTTATACATCAATAAATGTAGCATATCATTAATATGACAGTGGTTCATGAATATTGTGCGTGTTACTCTCCATTTTATTGCACTTGATAATCAGGCACAACATTTCCACACCCCACTCCCAGTGTGTCTGAATTACATAAATTAACATTTAATATTTGCAATTTCCTAAATCGACTTTGAAACATTTTAATTAGCAGGCACTTTGCACACGACACACTTGCAGCAGATGGACGCTCGTGTCAGCCAATTTGAGGAACCGGCAATTAAGAACTTATTTGCATTCATATTTTGAGAATTCCCTTCAAACTGGCTGGGTTAAGAAATGCTTTATATTAATGCCAGAGAAGCCGCTGTTGCGGGAAGTCAAGAGCTTATTGAAAGTGTCGTGCCCGGCTCGACATAAAGCTCTCCTTCAAAGGTTAAATATTGGACTGCGATTCCCTGGGTAGCTTCAGTTCTGCAGTAGAGGGAGAATTGTGAATTAAAGCTCTTAAATGAATGAGAGTTCTATAAGTGTCACTGCGCGTTTTTTTTTTATTTCTGGGGTCTGAAGCGAAACCCTGCATAAGTCAGCCAGTTTCCCCCAACCAATATTTTCAGCCCGGAGATGCTGTCACTCTTCTGAAATAAATCTTTCACCACGAAAAAGGCTTATGGATCCACTTTTTATGAAGTAAACCTTATACATCTAAGAGGTATCCGTGTTTTCCGTCTGATGTTTTTTTTTTTTTTCAATTTTATGTTAACTTTGCTTAATGTAGGTCTACTTCTCTGTAAATCTTATGAGGAAAAGAAGCACAAATCCTGGTTTTGACACTACGTTGTTTGCTTGCTGGAAAGGGACAGTCACTCTGGTATCTGTCATGTGTCATGTGCGTAATATATTTTTTTTTTTTCTTGGATGGGCTCCGTGGAATAAAGAACCGCAGAATTCCCCTGTAGGATTTAAATACTTACTTGACTCTTGTGAATGGATGAGGTTTTATGGTATTATACATGTTTTATACATTTATACATTATGCATTTGTGCTTAGTTTTAAACTTCTACAACAAACTCTTTTGGTTTTAGTGGCAATAACCACTGCAGTACGTCATCGGCGAACTGGGTCAGAGGCAAACTGCCAGCGATCCAAACGCCTAAACTTGGCACATTACGTTGTCCACCTATATTTTTATGGAGATAAAAACAGTACCATCTCTAAAGACTAATTTAAAAAATAGCATGGAAAACAATCCGTATATTTGCATGGCCATCAGAAAAATTGCATGTTATTGCATGTTATAATTAGTATAATAAAAACGAACCAAAAGAGAAAAGAAAGCTAATAACAAAATCAGTGCATTTTATAATGTACGTAATCCCTATGATTCATGTAACACAGCAGCTTGTACTCATTTTATTCTTTAAAAACATAAGTTTGATTATTGATGTATATCTTTGTCACGATCTGTCTCCGCCTGTCTTGTCCCACTTTACCCTAATTCTCTGAGCCTTGTACTCAGGTTAGCTGAACCAGGTACCCACCGGTCTGTATCTCCCAGCCTTTTGTTTCGACCCCTCATGGCTTTTTTTTCTGCATTTGTAAATTTTGTTTCAAACAAAACGCCTCCAATTTCCCTCAAAGGCTACACATGGATGGTCTCTCCTTGCTGTTGTGAGAATCCTCTTAAATATGTATTCTTTATTTTCACCATTTTAGACTTTCAGTAAATCCTGAATCTTAAGAAGAGGGTTATGTTGTAGGGTTACTTTATTTATTTTTGCTCAAAATGCAAGCAAGGTAAAAAACACATATGGAGAGTAATACTTTTTATCTGTCATGTGCAAGTATGTGGAATATAAGGGCCTTTTGTGATTATATCTTAGTTACCTGGAGCAGGACTTGATTAGGTATGGAGGTCTGGCTTCAGCCACGCGACCTCAGCCGCTGACAGTGGAATAAGCAATCAGCAGTTAGACTCTCCAGAAGCCACTCGGGGAAAATTGATTCGCTGGTGGCCTTTTAAAAAGGAGCCATGACAACCTTAGCTCCGCGCGTCCTTGCCTTTAACCTCGACGGGAAATAGATTATCTTTAGCGTCTGCTTGCGGCTCGTGGAAAGAAAATGCGTCACAATGAGAAGTGCCGCTCAGCTTCAACCTACTGCTGTATGATCAGGCCCGTAGCTATCAATAAATTAATTCTGTGGGCTGGGGGGCCTGGCAACACTTCGTATATTTAGAAATTGTTCAGAAAGGAAGAGGTCTACTTGGGGGGTACATGAATTTCACTGATTGGGGGAAGTGAAGCAAATTTCTAGGGGGGGTCCAGACTCTTAATATTACTACCTGGTTATGTGCCAGATCGGTAATAAAAAAAAAATTTAGGGAGGGGTCCAAACTTGTTATTTCACTACGTGGCTACATGCCTGTGTTTGATGGTTTGAAGAGAGGAGATGAACTGGGCATAAGCCCTGGAGAGAGCTTGCTCCCAGAAGAGGGACTCTGAAACACTGTTACTTTTACTGACTTAAAAGCGGCTGCACTTTAAACAACCTATTTACAACTTGGCATTGAATAGAAGCAGGTTATAATACACCAAGGTACTAATGAATATTAATGATGCCCTAATTTTGATGCATCGCAGGCCTGTAATTCATAAACACGGAAAGCTAAAAATAATACGGCTGTCACACATGGTTTTTGGCACTAAACTACTTCCGAAAAGTTGCATACCAATGTACGCAAATTGCACCTTCTGATAATTAAATGTTGCCAGGATGATTACATGGTTGCAGAACAAATTAATAAGATAACAGCAAACATTGATTTCCTCTTAGCGAAGGCCTTGTTCTATAATAATGAAGACGGATCAGAGTACAATTTGCATGACCTCTTGAGTCAAATATTTGACTTCACCTAAATATACACAGTAACAGCGAGCGGCATAAAGCCAATGCACAATGTAACTGACATCATAAGCTTTGATAGCAAAACAGGCCATTCTCTGACAGTACCTTATCAGTTAATTGCCTTCTGTATTGCAAATCGAATATTGTACTGGAATTTTAGAGTGCCTAGCAGGGGCACCATAAAGGGGAGGATGTTAGGACAATTCCAAGGGCCCCTTAGTGACAGGGGATCTAAAAATCGCATTGGGTTGGGGGATCGAGATGATGTGGTCTCATAGCGGCGCCCCTGGTTCCTAGCGAATACAAAGTGAGGCCAGGATAAGCAGCTAGAAAGATAAGGTATATGATGACTGGATAAAAGATGTCAGTTATGGTTAGGAGAACTGAATTATTGAGATTTAGTATAACCCATTTAAGACTAACATTTATTTGGTCTTTAAAGAGGATTTGAGTAACATTCATGATATATTTTTGAGGATTGTGTTATAAAATCCAGTTTTTTGCATTACTGATATGCATATTAATCTGTACAGAAACAGTCAGATCCAGTCAGATATGGGGGATTCTTCCATACTGCATAAAAAGTTAACACAAAAATGTTTTTGTCTGCATATTAGATTCAAATCAGAAATTCGTAACACCGGTCCCCAATGGGATTCAATAAAAAGTGTGATTCTGACACTTTCTGGCAGCAAGTGATGTTTCTGGGTTTCAACAGCAATGTGTTAAATTAATAGCAAAGTAGGAACTGGATTCTTCTGTAGTTGGTGCTCTAAGCCAGTGTTTCTCAAACCAGTCCTCGGGGACCCCCTGAGGGTCCATGCTTTTGCTTTCTCCCAATTCCCTGGGAGTTGGGAGGGAGCAAAAACATGAACCGTCTGGGGGCCCCCAAACCCAAGACTCTATAAGACATGAGCTACTAATTGGAACCTTTGAGCTTAATCGTTTACCAGACATGCATTTGTCCACACTAAATATAATGATTTTTTAATCGCTGCTAAAATGGTAGATTGAAACGCAGTATGACTTTTAGCCTCGGCCTTTGCACTCCAGCAGACAAGCGCTATAAGAGAAGCGTAAATCCTCCTGAGTCTCTTACGTGTCACTGATTCCTTTAAAGCTCTGCCCTACCTTTTTTCCTCCATCAAATCACACTATAGCCCTCAATCCTCACTAAATCCCTATTGTGGCCACAATCCCAAATCAGCTTGTAGCCACGCTCAACACTTGACCCAATGTGTGCCATTTCTGGGGTTGTTTTGCGGTAAAAATCACCGATGCTTCAAGGAGAGGTGCTGGTGCTAAAGCGTTTTCACAGCGCTGCAGCCCGTAAAACCTTTTTAACTAGTAAAGCGGAAAAGCCCCACCAGTATGTGGTCAAATTTTAATACGCCTTTCCCGGTAAAAGGGGGTGATATTACCACAGCCAAACAGGTGAATTAAACATAGTTGATAGTATGAAAGATTCAAAGAGGTTTTTAATAATGGTACTATTGAAATCAGTAGAATGAGAATGATTTTTAAGACCGTATATATTTAGTTGGAATGTATAGAAAGTCCAGAGTGCATAATAATAGGTGAATTTTCAGAGGCAAGTCTTGCATCCATCTACCCATCAGTCTTATAACCACTAACCCTGCTCAGGGTATCCTAGGTACATGGGGCTTTTTTCCCAGCTCAGGGGCCTCAGGCCATTGCCTGCTTTGCCTGTCCTGTCGCTGCGCTGTGCTATGTAATCAGCCGCACTCAGGGGCCCCCTCCCAGCTCGTGGGCCCCAGGCAGTTACCTGCTTTGCCTGTCCTGTCGCTGCACTGTGCTATGTAATCAGTCGCACTCAGGGGTCCCCTCCCAGCTCGGGGGCCCCAGGCCATTGCTAGCTTTGCCTGTCTCCTCTGCTTACATATTAAATACTGCATATGCAATACATGTGTTCATGTATGACTGAGCTGTCAGGACGTTCCTACACATCAGAAAACTTTTAGCTGAGGTTTAGCTAAATGATTCTTCTTCTACGTATTTCACTACTTTGGAATAAATGCAAGTAGGCAGTTTCAGCATTATTGGCTTTAATGCATCTCTGCCTTGGGAATGGTGCACAAGACAATATACTCATATCAGATTTTTCAGTGATAAACTATGGGGACCCCCCAGCCAGCACCGCCCAAGGTAATAAGCAACAAACGAATACCCACATTCTTCTCTTTATCTACACCATGGGACCAAGGTTTGCCTGCTGTTACTATAAGAACTGTGAAATGCCCCCAAACCTTTACTGCTTCCGTGAAACACCCGACAAATTTAAGGTTTGCATTTAGCAAGCCTTTCACTCAGCAAAGATGGCGTCCCTGATTATTTTATCCGATACTGAAACTGAAATTATAATTCTTCTAATATGCTCCCAAAACATTATAACCAAACCATACTCAAATTAGCGGGTGCTACACTAACAAGATCAGGAAAGAGGAAAGCTTGCTGTCTCAGCATTAAATTGGGGTTATTCTTCTCTGACAGTCTGCTGTAAAATAGCAGGAAAGGAGAGTCCCAAGCTGAGCCCCATCTCGAACTCTGCAGTTGCCTCCTGACTACCATGGAGACAGACATCCTGCATTGTTATATCCATGTTTTAGCCAGAAAGGTGTCATTGGGGCACTGACAGTTTAGGTGCCTATGGACTTTCGTCCGGGCAGGTGTTCTGGAAACTTTTACGTCCTACCCCATTCTAATGCTAGAAACTTCCAAGCAGCACACAGATGGGGTGCCATGCCTGCTGGAGATGAGAAAATCTATAAATTAAGGCAATGTACCCCCGTACATCCCCAGCTGCCTGTTAATGTCCTCGAACACAGTACCCATGTTCCTCAGTCAAATGAAGAAGATAAAACCACCATATAATCAAAAAGTAACAACACACCTGAAGTTTAATTATGCCTGAAAGGTACTAGGGGTGTCGTATAAACCAGAAAGATATCATTTGGACTCAAAGTGGCCTTTACGGTCACCCTGCATTAAACCAGACCTAGGGTACTAATGACATATGCTTTCATTTGCTTACTATGGCATATACTGCTATGGCATATATATTGCCCCTTCCCTTTGTAAGTCGTCTGTGCTCACTTTTTGGCCTTCTTCTGCAAAAGTATCTTGATGCTGGACCTTTTGCACTAGGCCTTCCTGCTGCAAGGCTTGCTGCCGCATATATTGGGAGCATACTTTCCCCGTTGCGTGCGAAGGGGCAGATGGGTTCATCCACACCACACCTTGCACCCTCCATTTAGATTGAAAAGCATCTTTATAGACATTTTATAGACAAAATCTAACTATAGATAATCAGTATTGGGCATAGGTAATACAAACCTGCAGGCACTTATAGAGCAACTGAAATTAATGCTCTGGAATAAAAAGAAAAATTCCCTACAGAAGCCATACAGCCTGTATGTAACATTGGACTATCACTTCCTCTATATTAACAATCACCTGAGGGCATGTGTCCCAGCTAGATACACTGTTTCAGTCCTAGCTTAGCGAACCTGGGTGAGTTGAGAGATTTCCCTGTCTGAAGCATGGCACTGCAATGCAGTAATAATACAACTCCCTGATTAGTGACTGTCTAGCCCAGTGTTTTCCAATCCCATCCTCGGGGAGCCCCAGACAGTCCAGGGAGAAAAAATGTGGACTGTCTGGCAGGGACCTGGGAGGGAGCAAAACTGGGGATTATTTGGGGGTCCCTGAAGATCTCATAGGGAGCTGGGATGTAGCAAAAATGCTGCCCGGTTGAGGGTTGGAATGTGTTGGGAAACACTGGTCTAGCCTGGGAAACACTGGACTAGCCTGCCACAGCACTCACAAAGCAAAGCTGATCCACTCATTTTCCTAGCAAAATTATCAATTCATTGACTCCTTGTACATGAAGCTTCTAGGTACCACTTTACAATACGACTAACCTTGTAAAGGGTTTATGGACGGTTTATAATCAGTTTGTTAATTAGGTTGTAACACTTGGTAAATTATTAATAGCAGGGTTTGCCAGTTTTTGTTAGCCGGCTGGTGTGAGATTTTCAATTTGAGACATGTCTGCACGCACATTTACATGTACGTAAGAGTTTTACTACCTTGTAAATACTCAGTAGGCTTTGCAAACTACTGTACAAACATCCAATTGCAACACTTTTGATGTAGCTAGCTTTCAGTTTATAATGCAGTAATATAGATTTGCTGTAAGATTTCTTACATGAGTGTGAGAGTCTGAAAGTATGTGTGTCATGAAATTTGGCAACCCTGTTAATAGACATATATAAACACAGCATAACACTTTTTTTTTAAATTATTGAGTTAATTCCATTTTTAAGAGGCAAAAGCAGGCCTGATTGCAAAGTGGTACTGGCATTTAAAGGTGCCCCAAAATAAACGTGTTATATTTTTCGTTTTCTTTTTTTTTCCGGCAGAATCATATTGTTGTAAAAACTCAAATTCTATATTCCTTCCTTGTTTCAGCAGTCCCTGCTGACTGCACGAGCAAAGGGGTCTTAATTGGTAGGTGCACAGGACAAGCTCACTCGACACTTGGGAATGACAGCTGCATATATGAAGTGCAGCAAAGGAAAGATACAGCAAAACACAGGCTGTCTAGGAGAGGAGCACTCCAGAGGCCCGGCTTTCAGCGATCTCGCACTTAACTGGCCAAAGCTGAACATACCATCCGTGACTCTTTCTGCTGCCGGAAGATACTAGCGAACATGCCAAATGGGTCCTTGGAGTGGCCGCCGCGCATAAATCGTATGCTAACGCCGTCAAACCTGGACGCCCTCCCATATTTCCCAGACCTGAGGTGTGGAACATTCACTGTTTGCAAGTGTCCATTCCAAAGTGAAATTTATCCTTCTTGGCGAACAGTGAGCAGCATGGAAATTGATTGTCGTGATGAAGACTGCACTCAGTATAGTGCATAGTGAACAGTGCGCCAGGACACTATACATTTTAGCTGATGGTTTGTTATTATTAAATTTAATTTTTTTATTGAGCGTAAACTTTCCTGCTATTCCTGCTAAACTATTTCCTGTGCATCACTTAAATGATAGCCATTGAGATGCCTTAGGTACAAAGCAGTTATGTCTACTGCTATTTCTTTTATTACAATGCCTATAAGAAAACACCGGAACAAACGAGAATGAGATTCGATTCTGTCTGTCGTACAAGTGAGGAAAATATATTCATAATAACCTTTCACTGGCCGTAAATAAAACTTCAGTCTATGGGTAAACAGCATCCATCCATTACATCTAAAACAGGTAACAAAGTGAGTGCAGTAAATTTTGAAATCTAGAAAAATTGAAGTCTTTAAATAATATGGGTGCTGTGCAGGTTGTTATGAAGTCAGTGAATGTTTCCAGTTTCCATCGATGGAGCAGCACCTTGCTATAAAGTCATGCAATATTGGTACACTCTTCACAGCCCTGCGCTCAGTGACACTGACTGAAAAGCCAGTTCCCTTTTAACATTGTCTCCTTGGCCTTCTTTATTAAAAAGTGCAGGCATGGTTTTAATTCCACAAAAAAGGTGGATGGTCTTAAGTGCTTTTTGGAGTCAATGCTTTGGTGTCAGGTCAGATCAGTAAGCATCTGTTGACAAACCTGGGCGTCCTTTTATCAGGAAATTGAGATTATATTGTTCGCGACGTTAAAAAGTTGTCTAACTGGTAAAAAGGCATATAAGATGTGACAGATTCACATCTCAGTGATATTAAGAATTAATGCATTCTGCAGATGGAGCGTTGTTTTTTCATGCTGATTCTAATGGCCTCATGGTTTTGTATTTAACTGTTCATGCATTTACAAGATGGCAGGATTACGCATGAACATAAAAATAAAATTTCCTGCCTTTTCTCATGAATGCATATATTTTCTCTTTTATTTTCCATTTAATCTGTAAATGACCTGAGTTTTTCTTGTGTGAGAACTCCTATGATTTGCCCCAATATTTTAAAGTGCACTTTTGCATTGCAAAGCACAAAATTTGTATTTGTCTCTTCCATTCCGTGTAAATACAAAATACCCCAGGATAAATTCTAAAAGAATTAGACACACACGGATTCTACACACCTGATGTTTCACAGGGAGCCCTGATTGTCAGCAATCGCTTCAGTCAATCCCACACATGAGTAAAAATCAATTCTAATGATCCTTCATTATCTGTAAACACCATTCATCACAAATAAAACACCCCTTTTCCATTATGGGCATATAATTGTCACTTAAAAGTTACAGTAGCTTGAATAAAAGTTATAAAAGAAAATAAAATCCTGCTCTAGATGTTTTGCTCACAAATTTACCATTACACTGGTATAGAACATAGTTATCACTAGAATATAGCTAATGGAAAACAACCTTGCAAAACTAATAAAAACTTGATTAACTGCACATGGTTGCCTGCTCTGTATGCCTTTGAAATACCCCTAACTATTATCTGTAAGTGACTGAAGATATGCACTGCTATCTCATACATATTGCACTAAGGTAGATAAGAATTCACATGAGCCTATTCCATCTTTGATATGATGTCTTCTTCATAGTGCAGACTGCTGCAATTGCAGGAGAATCTCCTTGATCTCTGTAATTTGACAGAGCTCACTAAACTGTAAGTATCATTAAGGGTAACTTGACTGCCGTATTTCTGTGGAAATACGTTTGTTTTTTTCCCCCTTTACTTCATAACTAGTTACATTTCAGCAAGCAGGAATATCTTAATCTCCTCTGTGAAAATGCTGAATATCTGCATATTCTATTAATGACTAGGCCTATACGCATACTTTGTTTTTATTTATTTGCCAGACTCTACCATTCTGTAAGTTTAGGGTGGGTTCTCATAGAATTATAGCTAAGGTTAGTGCATTCAAATCTGTAGAATAGTACCAGTAAATTTAAACAAATTTTACCATTAATGGTTCTTGTATAAACATATAAAGCTGTTTAAGTTAACCATCCATCCATCTCAATAGCTGCTCTTCCGAAACTGTTGGCCATGTGCATGTTTCTGGGTAATTATGTCAGTCTTAATTACTGTGGTGAGAAATTCTATTATAGCATACAAAAATTGAAATAAATTAGCTACATACAGGGGAAGGTGGTATTTTGCTATAAATGGTAGTTGATACGTGGGCCTGTTTATGTCGACAGGCTCCGTAAGTGCTCTCGGGGGAAGGGGCATATCTAAAAGGCTGCCTGTTATAAAGCCTTAATTGGCTGATTGGTCATTGTTAGAAAGCAGTCCTGTCTCATGAATGGATGGCCAATAAGCCCAGCGTCCTCCTGGGACAAATACCGACCTATTAAAGGCACTTTTCTGCCCAGCTGAAGGACAGAGCACGTGACAGGAACCCAGCAGAGCTTCCAGTGGCGATCTCATAATCTCCCCCGAGCAGCAGCGTGTCACTTCCGGTGCCTGCCAGACCTTTTTGCTCTCCCTTACTTTAAATATGATTTTTGAAATTTCACCACTGGGTCACATCAGCCGGCGATATATTTCAGTCATTAAGAACGGCCCCCATATGCTGAGCCTGCCAGATCCCCCAGCTCTACACTCGCATCCTCTCGCAAGCTTCACTGTGCAGAGGATTACCGATCACACCGCTCTGCATTTCAGCCATTGGCTCGCCACCAGTAAGGAATAACAAAGATTTATTTCCATTTGGATGCGGGGTGCCTCAAAGGTCAGCTGAATTTTATATGATCCTATTAAATTACACATTTTCCATTACTCTGGTGGCCACCTCTGCTCATAGCTTTCCTAAATAGCCTCGAAAGGACAGGCACACAATATTTCCCGTTGTATATAATCTCTTTCCATCCCAACTGATTGAGAAGAACTGAAGACACCGTGATGTTTCTCTTTGTGGGAGATATACACCCCAGTGTCTTATCTACCGACACGATGCCTCATTTCTGACCACGGCAGTTTTTTTTTATGGCGGTGAGAGGTTGGGGGGGGGGGGGCGGGGGGGTGTAGGCTGTGTTTGCCTGGCCACTGTGACATTCATGATGATGTTGTTCTTCTTAAATGACCTTTCATTGACCTAAAAAAAATTGTGGACCGTCGGTGTTGTCCAATTCTGTTCATTATGTGGGTTGGAGGAGAAAAGTATTTAGAGATTGTGGATGATGATTTTGTTTCTCATTTATGGTTTGAAAGTACGGTTGTCTTCCTGGGCCTACAAAGTACATAGTTTAGCATTCGTCGCTTGCAGTGTGTCATACATACAGCGAGACTCGTTGCCTTGATGAAAGACTTTGATGATATTCTCAGTCAGAAAACAACTATTTTCACAGCTGTGTCCTTAGGGCAGTGTTTCCCAATCTGGTCACTGGGGTCCCACAGACAATCTAGGTTTTTGCTCCCTCCAAACTCCCTGCTAGACAGTCCACATTTTCGTTTCCTAATGGGAGCTGGGAGGGAGCACAAACATGGACTGTCTGCCAGTCCCCAAGGCCCGGATTGGGAAATACTGCCTTAGGATAAAAGAACAGCCAGAGTACCTTTAAAGTCTGGGAAGAAATTGTTACCTGAAAAAGGAAACATAACACATGTTTAAGAAAGTCCATAAAAATAAATATTCAGGAGTACAGCAGTGATAAAAATTAAGTAAATAAGGATTATTTTAAGAACAAGAAACATGCATAAGAAATTAATTTAATAATGATACTTTATTTTGCTATTTGCACAGGATCATACACTATATTGCCAAAAGTATTGGGACGCCTGCCTTTACACACATATGAACTTTAATGACATCCCGTTCTTATTACATAGGCTTTAATATGGAATTGGCCCACCCTTTGCAGCTATAACAGCTTCAACTCTTCTGGGAAGGCTTTCCACAAGGTTTTTGGAGTGTGTTTATTCTTCCAGGAAAGTATTTGTGAGGTCAGGCACTGATGTTGGACATGAAGGCCTGGCTCTCAGTCTCTGCCCTAATTCATCCTAAAGGTGTTCTATCGGGTTGAGGTCAGGGCTCTGTGCAGGCCAGTCAAGTTCCTCCACACCAAACTCAGTCATCCATGTCATTATAGACCTTGCTTTGTGCACTGGTGCGCAGCCATGTTGGAACAGGAAGGGGCCATCCCCAAACTGTTGCCACAAAGTTGGGAGCATGAAATTTTTAAAATGGCATTGTATGCTGAATCATTAAGAGTTCATTTCACTGGACCTAAGGGGAACTGAAAAACAACGTCATACCACAATCCCTCCACCACCAAACTTTACACTTGGCACCTTGTAGTCAGACAAGTTCCGTTCTCCTGACAACTGCTAAACCCAGACTCGTCCATCAGGATGCCAGACAGAGAAGCATAATTCTTTATTTTTTTACATATCCCATCTTATGGCCCTATGCGATACACAAATACAAGGGTTATACATTTTTAGTCCATTTTGATTACAAACCATTAATGTACCACATATTAAAAAGATATTGTGCAAGCAGGAAACAGTACCAGAATCAGAATCAGAAACCTTCTATTTTCTATGATCAAAAAGTACAAGGAATATGTTGTGGTGCAGACATTTTAATGAATCTTAAGCTTATTTTAAGGATTTACGAAGGCTAAGGCCTGCTTCCTTCTTACTGCAGACATTGCTGTGGTGCGGCACACATGCCGTAATGCTGGACTGGCAGGCCTGGGGTAGCGCTGTAGAGCGAATCCGCTCTTTAGAGTGAGCCAGTGTCGGCTTGAGTAATTCTCCCTCAGATGTCGCTCTAAACAGCTGCACCTGTCCCACATTCCCTGTTAAGTCTATGAATGGGCATGGCAAGTGCAGGCGTGAGAAGGCACACTGCTTCCACGGGCTGACCTTCCCTACGTATCTGTGGAGGAAACTCCACGAGGAGAACATGCAACTCCACACGCATGGAAGCTGGGCGGAGACCAGGCCCAAGAGGTGTGAGGCAGCAGTGCTAGCCACAGCAGCACCATGCCGCCCCACCTCGACCTTTTCTCCCCTTATTATCTTATCGCGTGGCCTTATGCTGAAATGGCAGGCTTCATCATTCCCTCATTTTCTGTTCCTTTTCTTGTCCAAATGCTGTCCCACCATTGGGAATCGGAGTTAAATGAAGAGCCCTGACTCACTGCCACCTGCTTATAATTCTGTTTGCTGTACTGAAGTTCTCTCACTCTTCAACACTAGCAATAACTGTCCTTTAATATATGGTGTTATTATTAATGCCCTCAGCCTATTACATTAGGGAATGCACTGAGCATACTACATTTAATCTTTCTAATCATATATGTGGCTCCAACTAAGAGCATCTGCATAGAGGGCAAAATGTAAATGAAGAAATATTTGGAATTTTCTGAGCTTGGTTCGGTGACCTTGACACGGACTGGCAAAAATACCAAATATGAAATATTACCTTAGACCAAGTAATAATTTTGGTCTTTTCTAGGATTTCCTGGATCTCATTTCAGCGGCCAACTATGAATTTATTTTATTTGATCAAGACGAAAATTATTAATTCGCCTTTCCAAATAAATTATACAGTATAGATTTTCATGGATGTCCGTAAGAGAATTCTTAGAGATCAAGGAGCCAGCTATATTTATCTGTCTAAATATCAAACCATTCATTATTTTCCCCAAAGTATCATTCTCAGTAGAACACTTCCCTGGAGTGTTCACAGTATACTGTTATCAAAATAAATTGCAAACGTACAGGAGGTAGACAAAGCAATGGAAGGCACCTCACAATATATAAATATCAAGCACCTTATAAGGAGTAGGGCCACCATTTGCTTTAAGCAGCTTCAATCCTTCTTGAAATGCTGCCATACCAGTCCTGAGCTGTTGGACAGGATATTGGACCATTCTTCAAAATGACTGTTCTTCAAGCCTCTAGTTCATTGGATGATGAAGTACAGGAAGTACAAGCTGACTCTGTATTGTGTGCTAGCAAGCTTCCCAAACAGGTTCAATGATGTTTAGATCTGGTGATTGGAGAGGCCATAGAAGATGGTTTACTTCATCCTGGTGTTCGCGAAACCACTCTTGAGCAAGTAGTTTTTCAAATGAAAGCCCTGCCATGAATTCCATTGTTGTAAAGCTCACGATTTATAGTTTTCATTGAGACTAGGTCACAGAGGGACTGATTCAGCTCAGTGATGATTTTCCAGGCCAAACCTTAGTGGTGTCACCTATCCTTGTTGCTGAACTCTGTTCCTCTTTGCGACATAATTTGTCTATGATCAGCATCTGCTCAGTTTAGCAGTTTCCGTGACGGAAGCACCTGCAAATTGGACACGGACTCTTTGGTACTCCGTTGCTCATGTCGTTTTGAAAAGTTGGATGAAAACTGTTAGGTGGCCCATGCTGCTAACTGGCATTCGACCTAATATGACTCATCTTCATAGCAGCAGGTTTAATGGTGACTTAGTTGCTTCAAAGTTAAAATCCTTTTTTATGTTCTGCATGTCCTCCTTGGCTTCTCGCCACTTCCAGCCCATGCTGTTGGTGTGTGTGGAAGAGCTGAGCCGTTTTTTTTTCTGGTTATGTTTTCTAACTGTAATTTCCAATTAACCTCTTGAGTGAGCAAGCAGAGAGAACTCCTGAATGCAATTTGGTCATGGTGGCCAAAACTAAAACTGTTTTCTGTTTTTTTATCTATCTGTTATTTTTTATAGGTACAAAAATAGAGTGAGCATAAACAAGCAACTTCTGAGCGATACAGAGGTGATAGCCATGGTCATGGAATTACTCACACCTTTGAATAATTGCCTTTAGAAAGCACGTCTGAATGCAGACACTGCAAGGATAGCTGAGCACAGAAAAAGAGCTCAGGCATTAGATGATTTGGACAGAGATTTTAGGGCTAATCCTGAACAAAATCCTTACTGGATTCTTTGTGTACCTTGACAATACCCAAGGTCAGCTTTTTCCAACGGAAAAACCCCCTAAAAGACTCAAATGGGACCATTAGCAGTCACCAAAGTGCCATATTATTCACTTGACAAGTGAACAGTCACTTTCATCTCCAATGTGTCCATTGTGGAGCTGAGTCATGAGGTTATGGTCATAGATAATGTTCTTTGATGGACAGATGATGCCCTGAAAAACATCACTTGAATCTTTTTTTTTTACAGTTTAAAACAACTGAACTTAGAACAGATAGTCTCAGAGTATTAGTAAGGTTGGATTTATTTGACACGTTTTACCCCTATTGGAGTACATATCAACTTTTAGCTCATCACCAGGAATGTGGAATAACAGATTTATCTCAATTTGGTTGCCCGGTGCCTCAAAGGTCAGCTGAATTTTATATGAGTTTGGCATAATAACCAAATTCAATTTATAGAAGTCTGTCTACAAATATGTGACAAAAATAATTTAATTAAAAATTTAGGACCAGGGCGGCACGGTGGTGCAGTGGGTAGCACTGTCGCCTCACACCTCTGGGACCAGGGTTCGAATCTGGCCCAGTTCCA
>JAODKL010000034.1:15401414-15412762 GCA_026780765.1 Petrocephalus schoutedeni
AACATGCAAACTCCACACACATGGAACTGGGCCGGATTCGAACCCTGATCCCAGAGGTGTGAGGCGACAGTGCTACCAACTGCACCACCGTGCCGCCCTGTGAATAATAATAGTTTCCGTTAAAAAAAAAGGTGTCAGGAGTACTTTTACACATTACAGTGTCACGCTAGATTGTTTACTCGTGAGCAAATGTATAGTTTTTTTTTTTTATTGGAAGACAGCTCATAAATAGAAAGTTTAATATCATGGCTAGTATGTCTTATCTCGATCATATTATTCAAGGCAAAGAGCACATCAGCAGCAGTCAGCACATGTATCTGTAAGCCTTGCAAATGTGATTCCTTTTCTAATACCTAATGCAAATATAATTCCTTTGCTAGCCAGATAATATCAGATTGTGCAATCAGTCTGAGTGCAGGCTGGAGATGGAGAAAAGCCTACATTATAATATGTTATTTCTGGATAATTTAAGCCAAGTTGTTATGCACGGATTGCTCATTTATGCTTAAAGTTCATAATAGGTTATCATTGTACTATTGCCAGAAATTATACGTTATGAATCAATATATTCATAATTCTATGGCTTAAGAACGCTGTAGCAAAATTACTGTTACAACTGCATGCAGTATAATAACACCAGAATGATAAACATAAATGTGTATGAAAAATTGTACAACAGTTAATATTACAGCATAAATCAAAAACTATTTTAAAAATGAAAACCTTGCAGGATGAACACCACAATCTCTGACTTTTTAGAAACGTGTATTTCAGTACATAAATCGCAGTCTGTGTGTGTATACATATATGCGTATATTCTTTTCGATATGATAGTCATAATGACTGTCTGCCGGGGTGGCTATGAAAACTAGCCTTTCAAAGACTAAAATCCATCAAAAAGAGGAAAATGCGACACCCCAAGTGGCATAACATTAAAAATTTGAGGCTGAAATGCTGGCAGAAGATGTTGCTGGTTCAAATCTTTCCATGTGACATTTTAACTTAAATGTAATACTCAAAATGAATTACTTCATCACAAATATGTTTAAAAATAGTCTTACAGGGTGCCGTTTTCAGCCTGGGTCTTCTAGCTTCCCAGTGCCATGGTGATTGTGGATGGGGAAATGAGCTGCCTAATCACATCTGATCATTCTCTCCACCTTCAAGAAACACTTCAAGACCCATCTCTTCCAGGAGCACCTCTACTAGCCAACAACACTCCATACACACATGAGTGCAAGCTTGGCCTTGACGTGCAGCCAGCTCGTGCAGTGCCCTGGGAGCTCAGGAGTGACGGGCCTTGCTCAAGGGCCCACAGATGTGCAGCAGCTTGGCTTGAACCCACAGCCTTCCAATTACAGGTACTGAGGCTTAACCCACTGAGCCACACCCTGCGCCCCAAACTTGGTCATCCCAATGGATTTCCATCATATCGTAATAATATAAATGTTAAAATAGAACATTAAAAATACGTCAAATTGACTCTAGAAACAGCTGATGCTTTGATAGATTTGTTTGTATAAATTATGAATTGTAAATAAATACATTGTAAATTAGGGTTTCAACGTTTTATTACATTAAGAGTGTTGATTCACGTCATTACAATGAGGGTCTTGAATTGTGAAATTTCTATAAATTATAAATGCTTAACAACTATGAGAATTTAGTGTATTAGATTGAACAGGCAGTGCCGTGGTGTGGGGAAGGGCAGGGGGACCCCACACCTCAAGGACAGGGTGTGTGTGTGCATGTATGTATGTGGGTCTGCATGGATCACATTTGATGACTAAAATGTCCCCAATGTGTGGTAAAATCTGAAATGTTTGGGGACAATTTCTTCAGGTCCCCATTTGGATAACCTCGGATAACCAGATTTTATAAGAATCTATGAATGCAATCAAAAAAGTAAAAATGTCAAAAGTATTGTATTTGGGTTGGCCTGACTGGGATTAGGATTTTTCCAAAAGAAATGAATAGATGGTCCCCATTTAGATAGGTCTGTGTGTGTGTGAGTGTGTGTGAGTGTTTTCCCTCTGATGGACCAGCGTCTTTGCCAGAGTGTCACCTCACAGTTCCTGGTATATGCTACACACAACCCTGTATTGGGAATTCAGTTACATGTATGAAACATATATGGATGTATTCATCAAATATACTCATCAAATAAGTTATAAATATCCCATTCAAATGTTTTTATCCTCATAACAGTATACTCATCCATCCATCCATCTTCCAGCCACTTATCCAATACAAGGTCGTTGGGCCCAAACCTGTGTATTGCAGTGCCTCTGGGTGCGACGTATACTGCCATTTCCAAAGGACATGCAATGTGCATCTAAATGTGCTGCCTGTTCGCCTGTTATATAAGATATGCAGCACGCCAGTCTTCCATTCCTAGGTCATGAGGTCATCGGCACAGTGTGGGACGTGTGAGCTGACTAAGATTAAAGAAACGCCTTGAGCATTTCACACAACTGCATCAGCCTGATGTCATCTGCTGACCCTGTTCCAATGTATAATTCCTATAACATGCTGCTATCTCTCACCGCCCCAGCCTTCTATTGACACCCCCTGCCCCAAATACCTACCCCTCCCCCAATCTAGTAAATTTAATTGCAATATTAAATGTAAACATGAGCTCCGAATACATAATCCTGAGAGAGTACTCGCTGTCAATGCTGGAAAAGTCCCCCGATACCCCCAGAGACATCTGCGCCAAAGCAGACTCCCGGTCTCTCTCCTCCTCTCTCTCCCTCATTCTCTCTCTGTCTCTTCCTCTCTCTCCATCTTTTTCCACTAGAGTGAAAACGAGAGCGTGTTCTCCCGTTCCTGCTCTCGTGCAACATAAACACACCCAGGAAGAGAAGCTATCGTCACTGCCTTACATGTGACATCAGATAACAGAAGGACTATCTCAGACATTCACTGCACCCCAAAAGGTCAGCAGTGGTGTGCTGGACTTTGGCGAAGACCTTTTCATCTTCCTGGTAGACTGATATAAGGTAGGAACTCCATATTCACTCCATAGATATTTGTGATACAAAAGTATTGTGGTCCTACGTTCTAGCTCGGGTTAGGGTCCATCTGGTTTACCGTATGGTATTGCTTATTGTATATTTCAGTCATGGTTGAGATTAATGTGATGTACGGCGCATGGTTGTAGTGTAAATACTAACAAGACCAGTATGCGTGCTGAGAAATGTGTTTTAAAGGTTATTTATTAAATGGCCACTAGAAATCAATTGATCAAAGTACAAACTACGCTGATGCGTAATTTGCAATTCACATCAATAAGCTGTGGCGTTTGACTCATCTTTTTCGTGCAAAATGGCTCTCTTTGAAGCGGTCATATGCTAACTCGGGAGAATAAAAGGTGATTTATTTGAACTGACTGATCACCTAAAGCAGGCTTTGTGCTATTTCCAACATAACAGAGTGTACACCTTGCACACTTACCGCCGGAACACAACATCAAACCCTTCGCAGAGTCATTGATCCAAAAGGCTCTGTAAGAGTCTAAAATGTCAGAGGAAAGGATGTGACCTGTGTGGGTGTATACTTTGAAGCGACCTTTGTGCATGGTATTATGGGTCATTTTTCTTTGTTGAAGAAGGTAAACTGTAATGATACACAAAGACTATTATATCACTGTACTATACATGAACATTAAGAATACTATACTATCTAACTAATTTAAATTATACAATGCACAGTAATAAACAGTCACAATAATAAGATGCCTTTTGATCAAAGGGGTTCATTTTAGCCACAAAGGTTATATGAAAGACCCAAGAATCTTTTTCACTGAGGGACTTTGTTGTCGCTGTTAAGATGGATTAATGTCGCCACACCAGCACTGAACACAACTCACATGTGTCAAGCAACCCCAAGAACAGGCTTCTTCCTTCTGTGTTAGCTGTGAACCCAGAAACAGGGTAAAATCCCACAGCCAAGTGAATACAAAAAGGCAGAGATCCAAAGCTGTAATTCAACTCCATCCAAAGATCATTGAAATAACATCAAGAGCAAAAGAAAAGAAAAAGCGGCAAGTTTGCAAGCAGGTAACCTCATGACTGAGCTGCAAGTGCCGTGACATAACCAGAGATGAAGGCACCAACCAGTAATTAGTTATTAAGTAACAGGCAGGTGAACTGGATTACGTGATTCTGTTTTCCCTGGATTCCCTCAAGCAGGTAGGCAGGTCAAAATGTGAAAACATAGGGAGCAACTACGTTTAACTCGCTTGTAAACATGCAGCAGTCCATCCATCTGTCTTCCTGTACCCTTCTCTGCAGGGCTGTTGGGATATGTTACCTTTAATTTATATGCTTACAGGTTTAGGGTTGATTGTAAATGTACAAACACAAATGGTACATAATGGCTGGCATTTGCATTTAATTTCACACCATCCCCGACACAGAGAAATGTGCAGCACCGGTTTCAGATGTACATGTGTCACTTGCCGATAGAAGCCGTCCCCAAAACTCCTGAGGGTCTTCATCTAAAGCCACCCACCGTCGGCCGCTCTAACAACGCGCTCAAGCAAGTAGAGGCCTCCGGGACAGAATTAGGTCAGTCATGCAGAGAGAGCGTTCGCTGGAACCTGGCAGAGCCAGCGAAGCTGCTGAAAGGCTAACAAAGCACGAGGGTGTTTGTATATGGCGGCCTGTCAACGGCCACCTGAGTGAGGATATGGCCTTGAGGTGTAGAGGTGAATGTTCATCAGCTCCGGAACCATGCGGCATCAAGCACGGGCTTGACGGGACCATAGGGCCTCGCTAACAACCACACACAGACTCAGGGCAAGTCAGGGCTTGAGAGAAGGGGCAATGTTGAGTACAATAGATAGTGTCCTGATTGAGGAATTAAGCTGGCAATCATGGGACTACCCTCGGTGTCCTGCAGCGGAGATTATTAGCACATTAGCTACCTGTGACAAGGATATCATCTGTACCTAATTGTTCTATTCAGGGCTGTGGGGATCCAGAGCTACAGGTACAAGGCAACAATGATATCAAGATAACTAAAATGAGCCTACATTCCATCAATTGAGTTAAGACTTAAGGGAGTTGCGCTCCTTCCACTAATGCACAGTGATATCAAAGTGTACCTAGCCAGCTACAGG
Organism: Petrocephalus schoutedeni; assembly: GCA_026780765.1. NCBI lineage: Eukaryota > Metazoa > Chordata > Actinopteri > Osteoglossiformes > Mormyridae > Petrocephalus > Petrocephalus schoutedeni. The sequence continues at coordinate 15,406,540 of JAODKL010000034.1, forward strand.
TCCAGAGGCAGAATCAAATGAACCGAGCCCCCCCTGCCCAAGAGTATGTCATAGACATATGTAACTGACAGCACAAATGTCCGTGGGGGTGTTTCTTCACCCCTTCGACCAAACGAGGTTCGGCCTGTTGAGGTTGTGATCTGTGTTGGGATCAGTGGTCCATCGCAGATTTATAGAGACGGAGGGGCATCACTGTACAAACCACAGACATTTTTGGAAGTCAGAGTCCCATGAAGCCCTAAACCAAACAGATGAAAGCGAAACATTTTCAGGTCATTAAAATTAAAACGAGGAAAATGGTAGTTCAGCGAAGCAGCTAAATGGATATGCTATGAAGACTAAAGTAATTGAACTCAGGAGAGAATATCGTACAAAATAAAACTTGTATTTGCTGCCATAAAGAGAATAATTATGAGTAAAAATATTTTTTTTTACTTTGTCTTGAGATCAACATCCAGTGCCTCAAACTTCATGTAAACACAATGGAAAGTTTTTCCAAGTGTTCCAAATTCTAATATAATTAATCACTCTCCTCATCCCATACAGTAATCTCACAGTTTTCCCCATGGACCTGCTTTAATTGCCTGTGAAAGTTGCATCATAAACGGTGTATATTACAACATTAAGGAAGATTATGTTGTGTAATTTTAGCAAGTCTAGCCAAGCTAAGTGCTTAATACTCATACTACTCAATAAGGGAATCTTAATATTTTAATTTTCCACACATAATTTGGAATGGATATTCTATTTAATGCATAAGTCATTTGACAACATTTTGCGACACTTAAGAAATCAGTGCAGTCCTACTACACCAATTGCATGATTGCCTAAATACCACAGATAATTTTTGTAAGATCATCGTAAAATGTGGTACATGCATCACCATCTACAACACGTTTGAATTTTGCTGACAGCTGCATCATTGGGCTTTAAATACAGTATAATCATTTATAAACTTCATTCATAAAACATTCACAGCACACACACACAGGTATAAAGGTACCCTGGCTAGGTATATTGGAACATCACAGGGAATGAATTTACCTCCAGACTTTTAAGGGCCCCTAACTTCAAACAGTCAGAGATCTAGAGACCTAAATACCAGGAGTGTATATTTAGCCTCCCTTCAGGAGTTATTCTGCTGGATGACCGACCGGAACATGGACTGACTTCACCCTGACTACACAAATTTGTCAGTGCATTTTATAAATAGTTTCACCATGTGTCCAACCTGCTGCATGTCATACGCAGTCCTCGCTGTCCTGTACACCTATAACCATTTTATTGGTATCCTCTTGTCTAAGTGGCCTTGAATGTCACTTTATAGGACATTTAAGCCTGGTACCGACACAATCGAGTACATGATGCTGGATGTATGGACATCTTATGTATGGTCAAAAATGTTTACCTCCGATATTCATTTCAGTATTCGTTCCCTTGTGTGCTGGCAAGTACCTGTGCTAATTCTAGAAAACAAACAGCAGTTAATTTGTGAAACAAATAAATGCCCATCTTTGGAGTCCTCTAAAGATATGGAATATTCAGTCAGATTCAGGCATAAGCAAATTTGGGAGCTGCCAAGGGGCCCAATCGGCACAGAGTCATGAAAAAATATATATTATATTTTCATATGTATAATTTATAAATAAGAATAATAATTACACACAATTGAAAATTTAAAAAAATGAATCAAATGAAAATCTTTATGTACAGGCAGAACCATGGCCAACCCTACGCAGAAAAGGCAGCTGCCTTGGGTCTCCAAATTACCTGTTGTACAGGAAGCAAAACGATCATCAGTTTTCTTGGTAGGGGAGCCTCCCAAGTCAAGCTTTGCCTATAGGGCCTCTGTAAAGGAAGATCCGCCCCACTATCCAGACCCAGGATTTTGTTTCAACCAACTAGTTGAGCATTCCATGATTGAGACTCTTAATGCATAACTGGTTGGTTGAAACAAAATCCTGGTTTGGATTTTTACTCTTTGGACCTGGTCAGTGCTGTTAAATGTGGTCATGAATTATGACTTATTCTAGAATGTTTCTTTTTCTATAAAGTATGATTCCAGCCTGGGTGTCTTTCTGGGTCTCAGATAAACAAATTAAAATGAAAGCATTGCAGCATCCCAAATCATCAGACACTCAAAACACCAAACTGCAGAAAAAAAAAACTGATGCTCCCTTCAAAGTCCAGAAAGCACTAAAATGTTGTTTGCTTAACATGAAGAGATTTCAGTAGAATTATTTTGTAGCTAAAGCATTAAGCATCCATGCTTTCATTATCAATAACCGCTTCTCCAGTATGAGATCACAGGGAGCCTGGAGCCTATCCCAGACAGCACAGGGCACAAGGCAGTGGGCATTAGGTATTTTATCTTTGAATTGGCTCATCCTGCAAATTACAAGCATGTATGGAAAATGAATGAATGAATCAATCAATCAATTAAAGTGTCTGTGTTCTTTGCAAATCATTAAGTATAATTAATAATTATTAGCTCATTTGAAAAGGCTTGCGGTGTAGAATTGTGGCTATAGGATTGTCTGTGCGAATTTTGGCATCTCTAAAATTTGTGTTTGCGTGTGCATGTGTACCCTGTAATGGACTGTCTAAGGCATGGCCTGTCCTAGGCTCCTGGGGGCAGTCTCTAGGGTGGCTTTTTGCTTTAGGTCTTTGTTTTTTTTATAGTGGGGAAAATGTATGAAATGGATACAAACTTTATAAGGACACAGCCAAAACCCTTTAGGGCATAGAATATTGTAATATTACCCCATAATGACATCTTTTATCTAACACTTACTGCTTTTCAATGAAAAGGGAAGGCAATGGGGTAGTCTTTATAACTTTATAGCCTTTAGCTCTCTTATTCTCCTCTTTTAAAAGAATTATAGAATGCGTTCAATGAATGATACGTTGTTTCAAGTTGTTTTAACCAGTGGTGGATGCGTAGGTGAGTGTCAGGTTTATCTGCACTCCGATATTACAGTGTGAAGCAAAATGTGCTGGATGCAATTGGTGCAGCATAGAAAAACAAAATGACCTACCGGATACTTAAAATTCTCTGTGGGAAGATTTGCGGTACAGTTTGTGCAATGTTCCCAATTAGGGAAACGTGCAAAAACAACCTGTGATTTGTCTTTAGCAGTAAGGCGACGTTCACGTCTCGTGGAAATAAACACTGGGGAAAAAAAACTTGTTTTACCACCAGGCGGGATGCACGTCCTCAAGCTGTATCCGATGAAAAACACGGTGAGCTTTAAGCCGTTTTGTTTTTCATGTCACTTGGCCCGGTAACATCTGGCATGCTGGTAATTAAGACAGGTGGGAGCAGTAATTAACAAAGCATGCTGCGAACAAGGATGTAAACCAAGAGCAGTTCTGTGTTGATTAATAATAATAATAATAATGATAAACAATTATGAAGGAGCTGTAAGGATTTCGTGACACAGATACAGTAGCAAATTAACCAAGCGATATATATAAATATATAGTATACTGTAGAAGGCGCTTCATGCTGGGGAAATATGGATTTAGTGTTTCCCAGTTTTGTCGGCCTGGCGCTGCCCCTCCATTACATACACTTTGAATAATATGTTGTAACTTGCAATTTTTTTCTTAAGAGCCCTGTGCCTTAAGAGGGTGCAGCAGGGTTTTGGCACCTTCTCCTGCGTACCGGGAAAGTGGACCGGTTAATGCAGGCTGACACTGCGTCAGCTGCTCATACTGTAGCAGCAAGTGTGACTTTTTCAGAAGCACCAAAACAACCAAGAAATAATATTCTAATTATTCTCTCTATCTCCTACATTTTAAACTGTAGTTGAATAACTTATATGATGTAGGCCTACATTTTCCATTTACGCCATTTATATTTTGTCTCTAGACCTTTTTTTTTTATCTTGAGAAGTATAGATTTAGCAACAGAGGAACGCAGAGTTCTGTTCTCATTGTAAATAGGAAATAATGTAGCATCACAGTTGTGACATTGTGTGTATATGTGTCTGCTTAATTTTTAATATGTTAGTTTAAGAACATGTACCGTTTAATTTGTGTTTTTCATATTATGTGTATACAGGGTTGCCAGTTCTCACGCATCTGTCGTGACATGCTTTCAGATTCTCACTTGTCTCAAAATGAAAAACAATCAGCTGACAAAAATTGGCAACCCTGGTGTATACGTAGTGTTTATATTGCTACTTTGCAGTCATAAGAAAGAAAAAGCCAAATATACGGTGTCTGTGCGTTAGGGAGGGCACTGTGCATTTTAATTATATGCTAGGGAACAGTGCTATGTGCTATGCTATGTGTGCTTTCCCATTTCAGACTGAACGCCATGAAAACCAGACTCGGGTGCCTGTCCCACAAGTCCGACTCATATAGTGACTTCACGGCCTTTCTGCCCCCGGCACAAGAAAAGGCACCCAAGTGCATGAAGTGAGTGAACCATTTCACGCGGTGCAAAATATATCAACATCAAAAATGTTATTTAAGGTGTCAGTAATCTGTAGCATTGGTTGAAACCAAAAATGTTTAATAATTGACACATACAGATATTGTACATATGCAATGATGTCCCGATTATACTATATTATACATTTAACATCTGTTGTACTGTATGTACTTACATACTGTAATGAGTTTTCAATTATGATTGGCTGCATTTTGAAGATGGTTTCTTACAGGCTATCAACAGATGAAGTTGTTCGATGGGCAGATTCATTCGATGCTCTCCTTTCTAACAAATGTAAGTCTGGGCTCGGTCTGAAGACCTTTGCATGTCACAGCTTAGGGATGGCGATGATGCCCTCACTGGTCACCACCAGTGTCACCCATAATGCTCCCAGCCAGCTCATGGCTGCCACCAGCCACTACATAAGTGCTAGCCATTTTTGTGCTTTTCATGAAGACAAGTGCACCTAGGTGCAACTACGTTTCTAATCAATGCCCAGGTACATTGGAAACCCAGCATTGGACCAGGAACCACACAGCACCTTCCAAAGAAAGCGGGATCCTAGTACAACAACCATTTAAATCAGCAGAAGGTGCAACATGGAGAGCATTTAGTTAGTATGAAGTGGTGTTGGCTACTTGAGGTGCTCCTGGCAGGGTTTATTCGTCCATCGGGGAAACCTATGCTTCTCTCAGCTGGCATCCCAAAGACCACCCTACCAAACCACGTGCTCGTTTGTACCTATTTATTGTCAGGAATGTATAGACAGAGGTCTCACACTTCACATACCATATACCATAAAAAAGTAACGCCTAAGATTTTAAAGCCTGGACATGTGGCATCCACCCCTGTAAAAATCCCACTATGCCTCAAACTTTAAGCAGTTCCTTGTGGGCTTGGCCCAAACAGAATCGATCAACATAATAGTCGAGGCAGAGTGGCGTCTCTCGGGTGACCTGGAGCATATGGCCCTCAGCCTTCTTGGAGCCAGAGCGCCTTCATCCCCCCTGAGACAGCACCCCCCCCCCCTTTCCGCCGATAACTCACCCTGGTTACTCTTGACAGGGCCGTAGATCTTGGTCTCCAGGGAGATTTCAGCAGCGCCAAAGTTGTGACTCTACCCCAGGCTGACTGAGGGCGATTAGAACTGGTTTCATTTTAATCTCTTTGCACAGGACCTATTGTATTTTTTTCCACCGGCCTCCAAATGGGTGCTGTCGTCTACATTTAGACCTTCACCTTGGGAGATTGAGGCTGTCACCTGAACTGGATGTATTTGTGTTTCTTTGGGGCTTCAATTGACAGATTCTACTTCTGTCAGATGATTTTTCTCCACTTCGTTTTCCTTAGGTGTGTGCAGGCCTCTTCCTACAATCATTTTGCCTCATATGTTTATTAACACATACATAATTTTTGGTGTTCATAAGTGACACACGGAGTCGGTAACATTTCCTTTGGCAGTATGTTTGGCATGGTGCAGCTTTAGCCATCCCAGAATAGGCATGTCCTGATTTATTTAATGTCCTTCCGGGTTTCAACCCTTTAGCCTGCACCCCCTATTTGAAAATAGCACTAGTGATCGGACCTTCCCAAAATAAAATGCTTAATACATCTAAACAACTTGAACAAACATGGCCAACCATGTTCTACTTTAGATTCTGACAGTCACGAGAGGGTAACCAAACACAAACCAATTTCTAATAGTTTTACTTCCTCAGATAAACAAACTTGAATTGTAAACAAACTCATGCCCCCCCCCAGAGTGGCCACTATCCCGGCCGC
>JAODKL010000034.1:15415679-15429249 GCA_026780765.1 Petrocephalus schoutedeni
GCACATAGAAATTGATAAGAATTGGCTAATTTCATTTCAGTTACATGACTTTTGTCAAAATTTGTTGCCCAGTGTTATCTAACAGAATGACTGTACTCTTCATATGTTGAGAGAGGAAAAAAAAAACAGGAAGCCAATTTTAAATAAAAAGATGATGCCCATTTTTTATTTAAGTATATAGAAGCGTCAGTTTTATGTAGTGCTGGTCAACACATTGGGCGACACAGGTGGACACATAGGGCACTGACTTGAGGGGGTGCTGACTTCAGTCTACTTCATTTTGTCTCAGGTGGGAGGAGCTTGCTTTGGCGTCGTGTGGGCTTTGACCCATACCGCTTGTATGGGGTGGGTTTGCTGGGAGGAGCTTGCTTTGGGCGCCGTGTGGGCTTCGACCCATACCGCTTGTATGGGGTGGGTTTGCTGGGAGGAGATTGCTTTGGGCGCCGTGTGGGCTTCGACCCATACCGCTTGTATGGGGTGGGTTTGCTCAGAGTTCTCCACAAATGAAGTCTTTTCGAAACTGACTATTCTTCTCAACCATTATATAATTAAGAAAGGGACAGCATGAAGGTCCCAGGGCAGTGAAGTCATGTGACCTGCCCATTCATTTCTGTCACCTGCACCTTATTAACTGTCCTATTTGCCTGAGTTAGGTTTTCCACTCAACCCTCGCAAAGTTGCCATAATTTGATTCCACGTCATGGTAGCTCTTACTGTGACCTGGTTCTGCCTTTGTTACCACTCTGTCTTCTTGAGCTGACACAAAAGTGGCCGCATGTTGGTTTCATTCCTCCCCACGCAACCACCTACCCACAACGTCCAAATAAAGTCCCTGTCCTCCCTCACAACCCCATGTCATGGCGTCCTGGTTACACTGGTTACACATCTCGCCTGGTCTTACACTGATATTTATTACCCTTTGAATAGATTTCAACTATTTCCCTGCAAATGAACTATTTTCAAAGTATCATTCATTAACTTAGCTCTTTGAATCAAATAATTGATCTATTCTTTTCATGTTAAAAAAGGGCCGTTAAATATTTTCAGAACATTTGTCGAAAGTTTTTGTAGTCCAACCATAAGAAAATGACCTGGAAATCCTTATATGATTGCTGGTACCACAAAGAAACAATAGACCCTGGTTAATATTGTCACTACAGCCAGTATAAATCGCTTATAGTAAGGATTATTGCTCAAGTGATGATTATCGGTAAGCATTTCCTGTTCATGTTATTTGGAGATATGAATTATTTTATGTTTGTTCCTTAGATGGTTTGGCAGCCTTCAGAGCGTTCCTCAAGACGGAGTTTAGCGAGGAGAACATCGAGTTCTGGATGGCCTGCGAAGATTACAAAAAGATCAAGTCTCCAGCTAAGCTGATGACCAAAGCAAATAAGATCTTTGAACAGTTTATCGATGTTCAAGCACCCAGAGAGGTAGTTTTGGTGCTTTCATTACAGCACATGTGCAACGTAATCTGCTGTCACTTCAGTAAATAAAAGTACCATGTGACCTTTGAGAGTTTGATGTTATATAATCGATTTTGTTTTACAAGTGGCAAGTAAAGAAATCCACAAGAGCTTCATTTTGTTGTGTTTTACCCCCTTAGGTAAACATTGACTTTCAAACCAGGGAGATGACTAAGCAGAACCTACTAGAACCAACTGCTTCCACCTTCAGTGATGTACAAGGCAGAGTGTACAGTCTGATGGAAAAGGACTCCTACCCTCGATTCCTGAGATCGAATATATATACAGACATATTGAATAAGGCCCAATCACAGCGTCAAAGGCGGTCCTTTTAGCGGGCCACATAATGGCTCATAATGTGATTTATGCTGACTGAATTAGGAATCAGTTTCAGAGAGTGGTAGAACACGCATTAACGCTCATCAGCAGGTGACATCATTTCCTGTGTTAAGTGTAAACAGCTCTGGTATGAGCATCCTATTTATAGGTTGTCTAGTGGTTTTCTTACTACTTAGGAAAACAAAATATGACCTTGTACTGTGTTTCAGAAATCCATCTTGATAGTTATTTTGACATCAAATATATTGATTTTCGAACCTGCATGTCATTTTAACGTGTAAAAATGCACACACAGTATGCACACACACACATACGAATGACATTTTATTATGTATATTTTTGTTTCCATTGCCTTTGAAAAAGCAAAGATTTTTGTCTCAAAAGAGAGTCTAAAATGTCTAAATTATATCATTAAGATTAATGCCTGTGACTTGATAATTATATTTTTAATACCTAATATTTATATATTTTTTTATTAATTGCCCCAGAAAAATGGCATATAACGAAGCAGGTACTTATGAATTACAATATTTTTTTGGACATGGACAGAAAATTGGCCTCCTTGGTTATACTCACATGCAGCCTGAATTATTTAAAATTCATGTCAGTCACCTAGAAAAAAAAAACAAAACTTCTGTTTCCTCAGGAAGGCAGCTGTGATATATGTAAGGCACAGTGGATTTTTTAGTATCTTCCAGTGTTTGTAATTTTCTGTATGGTTCATTTGTCCTGTTAATAAAATAAATAAAAAAAAAACAATAAATTAAAAAAAAGAAATTAAATGATATTTTGAGTTTGTGATTAATAGGTTAAAACTTTTGAATTTTGTGTGACTCTTGTAAAATAGCGTTTCACGTCTTCCAAGGCTAAACATTTTCCTCATACATTTGTGATTTAATTTATTGACTATTTATTATATTACTGGTGACATCTACACTAGTGGATGTCTTTCGCATCCCATAAATGTTGTAAAAGTTGTCTGCCAGTTAAAAATAAAAACCATAAAAACCTGAAGCAAGATTTTCATGCCCATCATTTCATTCCAATAATCATGTTCCTTTGTTGCTGCACTTGAATCCACTTGAATCCTAAGAAGAGAGGCTTATCACTCACTTTTAAATTACCGGATCCAGACAATAACAAAGGTTAGTACCTGTCAGCTCTCTGATTAACCTGCCTATAAAACTTTGCTCCTGAGCCACGACGCTGCCTTGGAAACAAGGTTATGGGTGCATGGATAATCATGTAAACCTTCCGCCATTAAACAAATGGCTTCCAATGCCAATATACGTGACAATAGGCAATAATAAATGTGCTGGGCCCTATTTTGTAAGAAACACGCACCCGCCAATGGGTGTACATAAGCCCCAATAATTTTATATTAATATAATTATTTTATTTAATTATTTAATATAATTTTACATCCTTCATGGAATAGCAGCACCTCTACACCAAGCGTGGCCTCTTAGCATAATTCTGCCTATTAACAACACAAAGTACATGTAGCATATCGCATAGTAGCCAGAACACACTTCAAAAAACCTTTGTTTTTCCAGTCTGGAGTGTAGCGCATCCCTCGATGTGGTGTTTACCAGCACTCACACCATACATTTGTGTAGGACCCCTAAGGTTTGAAGGCCCCCTCTTGGCCACAAACAGCCATTACATTAGAGGGGGCAGAGGGCCCTGAGGTGACTTTTTGAGTGGGGCCCCAGGAACAGCAATGGAGCCCTTGTCCATTCCCATCGTCCTGTACTGGATAAGTTCATGGATGATCAATGGATTTTTTAAATCAAAGTAGCACAGGATTCCCATGGTCTCCTGGTTTAATAACACTGTGGATTCACTCAGTGCCTTTCGTCTTCTGTTGAGCAAGTACAGTTACATAATTTGTTGCGTTGTGTCCATACTCGCCTCGTTTACAAAGGAGTTTTTTTTCCTCAGGCCACACAGCAGTATCTGTAGATATTCCACACTCAATGTGCTACACTCTGCCGTCAACAGCTGGAAGAATCACTGATTGCTCGACAAACATTACAGCTAATTCCAGGGTTTATGTGTAATCAAGCACACTCTTCAGGACAATTGAAACCAAAAAACATAAACCACCCTTTCAAGCACCCTTTCAGTGGCATAACAACATGTGTTCCCTGTAATGTTTTCTCTTTCCGCTGCTTTTAAATAGCACAATCCACGTGTAATAATTCCTGAGTGATTTTTAGCTCACCGTTACGTAGCTTATTCTGCCTGCCAAAGCACTGACCACTGCTAATGAACAATTATTTTCCCCTTTCCAAACGATAAGGCTATTATTGCCGGATGTCTGTGTTTCCTGTGCTGTCAGCTGCTGTTTTTTTTTTCCTGGTTCAGAATAGCTGGCTTTCAAAAAAAAAAAAAAGATAACCATCAGATGCCAGCGACAGTAAAATCATCAGAGGAAGAGATTTATCTCTTCTCTGAATTCTCAGCCCGGCCTCCTCCCTTCACAAGTCCACGTCATTGACTAGGCAGGGTAGCTGACAGGCAGCCATCTGCTGCATATAAAATCCTCGTCCCCAGAATGCATGGACAATCTGCTGATAGTGTTGTGCCAGCCGGCCGCCACAGAAGGACATGCAGACCTTCCGTCCTGGCGTCAACATGTGCAGGGGACTCACATCGCTGCCTAACACATTCCTGGAAAGGTAACTCACTCATCCGCGGCTTTTGGCTGCATGCTTAGAACACTCATGAGGACTTTCACAGCCGAATATTTGTTTCAGGTACCTAGAAAGAAAACTTTGATACATTTGCACGGAAAGTATTACATTTTTATCAGTTTTATTCAGTGTTAACTGACAGCAGACTTTGGCCGTCATGAAGAATTCCAGAAAATGTTATCAAAGTATCTGTGTGCTTCTTTATTTATTATACACTTAATTTATTTGCCATTGTTTATCAATGAACTGCCATTTCTATTCTGCCATGTTGGTTGATAGCAAAAGTACAGTATATCATTATTGTTATGCATTTTGCATAGTGTAGCTATCCTCTCTGCGTAAATGACTGCATACAGTATGATATTAATGTCATATTTTGACCTCCAATATTAGGGCTAAAGTACTGAAAGCAAACTTGAGCAGTTTTCTTAAGAAGTCACAATGGATCCTAGCCAGACACCCATATGAAAAAGACCCACTAAAGTAAGTCATTATGTAACTGCAATCAACACTATATAGAGAATTTAATAAGTACTGATTTTTTTTTCTACACTATACTGTGCATATAATTTATAAAGTCGCTACTGTAAGCAAATGGAAATAGTTACAATTATCAACATTTTCTCAGCAGTATTACCCAAGTGAAACCGCTGAAATGGAAAGAAGTCTTGGAAAATACAGGTTTGTGGATGCATTTCTGGGTCTTTTTACTCTATTACAAAGTAACCTTCCAGTAAGGCCTGAGCCCAGTGCTTTATGGATTCTTAAATGCAGAGTGACGCATTGCATGTTTCATACAACACAATAGAACATTCACACAAATTGAAGGATTCAACTGGTAATTTCGCTCTTAAAAACATTAACAACCCTGTTACGCAGCTCTTTGTAATTAACGTGATATTATTTTTCAAATTATTATGCAGATGGACTATCAAGATTCAGAGCATTTTTGATGTCTGAGTATAGTGAAGAGAACATAGATTTTTATCTAGCCTGTGAGGACTACAAAAGCACCAAATCCCCAGAGAAGCTGAAAACAAAAGCTAAAGATATTTATGAAGAGTTCGTTCAAAGGGACGCACCAAGGGAGGTAATTATTGCTGATTCTCATATCGAAAGGTTTAAAGATATAATAAGACTCTCACTTATCATGGTTGTTTTCAAACAGACCCAACAAGTCTTCCATTTTTCATTCAGGTCAACATTGACCAGAAGACCAGAGATTTCACTAAAAACAGCCTTGGAGAGTGCACAAGAACATGCTTTGATATGGCCCAACTTGAAGTCTACACGCTTATGAAGAAAGATTGCTACCCACGCTTCCTACAATCTGCCACTTTCAAAGAACAGAAAAAAGCAAAGCTGCTTGCTCACGGAAAAAAAGTGTTCTCCTGTGGAGTATTCCAGTTCAGTAAGAGTCAACAAGACAGAAGCCCTGTGGCGGTACATGAAGGTAACTAGCTTCTGATCAAATGATGTGACATGGCTAAGGGTTCCTGGTAAAGGGATCAAGCCTCCAATGAACAGCAGAAGACTCAAAATCGTTCCTGATAGCTTTTGAAGGAGAAACTATCAAAGACCCCAGAGGAGAAAGTCCTGGATTCGCCGTGACTTAGCTAACCTTCTGATGTGGACACACCCAGCTCTTAATTGCCTTCTCGAAGAAAATAATGGAGTAGCACATGAGCAATGCTCAAACCTGCATTTTGTAGTTTTGTTGGATCAGTGCTCTGAACTCTTGGTTTCATTTTGTAATAGATGAGTATTTAATATTACATTGAAATGTTGAATTTTATATAATAACTAACTTGTTTGAGCCTGGTGCCAATCCCAGTTTTCTGTATTAAATCTTAAAATATTTAAGGTATTTTATATATAAATATATTTTTATTTATTGTATAAGTGTATATATAATGCTGATTCAGAAATGTATTAAGTATGAAACGCTTAACAGTTTACTGATATTTGCAGACACCACTAATTAAGTGCTTTCTGTTTTACATTCATGAAATATTTTGAGTTTATCAGAATAAATTTATTCTGTTAAACCTATTTTGTTTAACCCAAATTAACATATGTAGCACATTCCTGATCAGTCCAGACTTTCCTTACACAGGTGAAATATTCATTGCAGCTTTTTTTCCCGGACTAACTCATCGACAAAGAGACACACATGTAGACACACATTTCATAGCTAGACGGCAAGTCAATGGACCATGGGAATAAATCAGAGGACTTGGTTTAAACCCACAACCTTCATGCTTGGGCTGGGGTTCAATCCCTTTACTCATGCCAGAGTACTGCCTTCAAAAAAACTATGAAAGTTTGAAGGAGTTGGGTAACATACATGACTACGGGAAGCTGTTTGGTTTATATATACCAAATTTAATTGGGGGTTTCATTTTCCACTGATATATAAAAACATAGCTAAACAAAAACCGTAATTTTAAGGTCCACCATTTATAATACCAAATCATACTGTAACTTCTCTCTATATTTAATATTTAACATATTTTCAATTCAGTTTTCCTGTTTCATTTAATATTTTTGGTACATCAAATCACATGTCAGAGTGCAGGTCTTTCTAATAGAAGACTTCCTAATGGTATTCATCTGGCAGTGTGAATAACGGAATGCCATACTTTGATCACCAGTGTTAGACAGGTCAGAATGATTGGGAAATCTGCTGTATGTAAGAGCGTTTGCCTTGCCACACTGACCAAACAGTGCTCCATACATTCCGAGGAAAGGCTCTACCAGCAGGTGGCAGTAGACAGTTCTCTTTGTAACACTCCTCAATTGAAAAGCCAGTGTCAAGGAAAAGGGGGACATTGCAAAAACAGTCATGGACAGACAATAAAAATTGTCTTGAAATGGTGATTTGAAAATCAAAAAAATATGATATTTTAACGATTCATTTGAAATTATTGTTCAGCATTTTTTTATAAAATCAAATGTACAAACCACAAATTAGATTATGCCCCATTATTATTATTATAAATCTCTTCCTTTTAATGTCTGGCTATTATCTGCGGCTTCTGCTGATTATTAACATTACCCATAGTCTATTTAATAGCATCACCCATTTATATTACTCACAATTCATTTATTAACAACTTCACACCATTTAGTAATGACAATATCTTTAACGGTTCATTAATGACATACCCATTCGATCATTTTCGTGACAGCAGCCGTTCCTCTTACACCCAAGGACTCAAGTGTAGTTTTTGCTAGGAGGTCAACAAAGAAGCAGAGAGACATTGAGCTAATTTGTTGTCTTGTTTGTTCTTTGTGTAGCTTTACTTTACCAACAATGGTGAGTCTTCAAGAGTGAGCAGCAGTAGTTACACATGAAGGTGCAGAAACAACAGAAATGAGGGTAATGAAAATTAGGTGCACAAATACACTGAGAAATAGAGTAATACCATCCATAAGCAGAAGTCTACAAGTCACTGAAACGGACCTTATACAAAGAGTCCCTTTGAATGGAGTCATGATGCAGTCAGGAGCTCAGGGCAGGAGCATAGCCTAATTAGACGAGTTTTGAGTCTGCAGGGATGCAGCAGTGCTGTGGTGAGGTCCATCTCGCTACATCGGGGCCAAGGCCGGACGCCAACAGGACTTTGATTCCTGACCTCTCAGACCTGGAACTGTCACACAGCCTGATATAGTGGAGCTTAGGGACATGGTAGCCAGGAGACCAGCAGGGGGGAGACAAGACCTCGGGGGATCTTCCGGGTGAATTGGAAGTGTTTGATAGACCGTGGCAGTCTGGGGAGCATTGAGGGGAGATGACCATAGCAGCCAGGTCGACAGTGTCCTGAGGCATACACAGATCCATCGGCTTTCTTTATTTCCTTCTTGCCTTTTTCCTTGTCTCATGCAACATTCTGCATAAATGATTTAGTAATGAATCACCGCAAACTCTTGTCATTTGTCTAAGGGTGACCATGTTGTATAAGGCGCTATATAGAAATGAATTGAATTGAATTGCATACATACAGCATTTTTACAGTAGGAGGGATCAATTTAGATCATATATCCTAGGATATAATAACTTGATATACATGCTATGTCCAATGGATCCACCTGATTAACACTAATTCTAGTCATGGGGGTGTGGGGGGGAGGATCCTGCAGCCAATCTCAGGCAGCACAGGGTACAAGGTAGGTAGATACCTCAGAGAGGAATGCAGTCCGTCGCCAGACACGCATGCACACACTACAGGCAGTACGTACAAAATGATTCACCTCAGTGCATGTAGCAGGAAACCAGAGATTCAAATCAGCAGCCCTGCAGGCTTGAGGCAACATTGCTACCCACTGACCCACTATGTTACTGCGGTGATGTAATATGATATTTTGCGAAGTAGACATAATAAAGTGGCATAATAAGTGGTCTTACCCAACCAGAAAGTTGTTACAGGGAAAGGCATTCCCAGTGACCCTACTGGTCAGAGGTGATGCTTTAAATAACATGGATATGAAGTCATTAAGACTAAAGTGTGGCAAAATCGTGTGGCTGTGGGCGGTCTGATGTGGCACCCGATGGGACCCGATGAGGCAGACGAAATAGCACATAGTTGGTTTTTTGCTGTCCTTCACATATGTTTGCTTTGTACGTCATGATACCACCAATGTTCTCTGCAGTCTCCTGTAGCCAGTGAGGGTGAGCAGGTGATTACCAATATACAGTAAATAGCTGCAGAAAATGCCAGGTCACCGTAAGGATAAAATCTGTTAATTACTAAATACTTAGCTAGCATGTTTCACATAATGCATATAAAATAACCAGGCTTTTATACAACTATATATTTAACTACTTTTTCCATCTATTTTTTCTTTCATAAGTAATTTTATGCTTCACAGATTTCCACCTTGATGTTCACTGACTTATTAAAGGGGAAGAGTGCCCTCTAGAGGCAAAAGCCTAATAAAAACCTCAAAGCTGCTCTTTAATTATAAATTGTACAAACTGTACGAATTGCAGGTTCATTCTGTGCACAGGAACGTGGATGTACATATTAAAACAAAAATGTTTTGATAAAATAGATAAATTCTCCGTTTCTTTTCCTGCTTCCAACTTCATTGAAAAGTATGATTTCGATTGATATTTAATAGCAATGTTTTCATATTAAAAATATTACTGCTTGCACGTATATGTTCATTTATATCTATATATTTATACTGAGTTGGCATTGGTAGCCATTAATATGGCAAGCGCAAATATACACATCGAGCAGCAGAGGGCATCATTTTTATTTATTTATTTTAAAATTTTCGCAGCAAATGCAGTGTTCCTGAAACGTGCACTAAAACTTTCCTGCTGTCCATGCATTGCATTTTATGAATCAATTAAATACTTATAAACTGATTCATTGTATGAATATAGGTGCAGTGGATTTCCTAAGTAATCTGCTCCTTTTGGGTGACAACTCCCCTCCTCATTTCGTAAATGTCTCGTACTATATGGAAATAAGCCAAGTGGTAATGCTACAAAATATTTGTCCAGCCAGACATTTTGTATTAACAAGCATAGCACACGTTGCTAATTTATGATCACATGAATATTTTATCAACCCAAATTTATATTTATAGTGCTTCCATATAATGCATTTTCTTGCGTTTATTAATTATTCATCATGCAGGAATGTGAAAAAGTCATCGATAATAGAGGACTCCCAGTTTGATAGAGAGAATCTGAAGAGACCTGTATCCTACACTAAAATGTGGGAAATATCTTGTTTGTCTCTTGTGGTAATAAAAAAGGCATCATATGACCCCAGGCTATGAGGTCACAGATACACTGTTTGCTTTGATCCTTACTGACCTTGTCAAAGCTCACAGTATAAAAGATCCGGCGTCCTGTGTGACCTTAAGAAAAACACACTTCTGTTAGTTACCAAAACTCTGACATCTTCTGAGAAGTAAAAATTAACAATACAGTTATGAGTAGAAGCATGAATTTCTACCCTCCCATCTTTAAATAATTTTGTATAACTTCATTCAGATACTTTTGTAGCACTTAACTATATACTAATGCTGTTTTGATCCATATTTCTTGTACCATAAAACTGCATGGAGGAATTGTCAGTCTGAGTTTAGAGATGGTCACCGACAGCTCAAGATGTCTATAATTGAATGTAAGAATAATGTATATAATAATAATTTATTTTTTAGTTATTTTTTTAATTCAGGGTTCCTTCTTTTCTCCGAAAGGCATGCTGGTTTTCTCCTGAATATGTAAAGCAACTTAAATGGTAAATCATTTGGTGGAGAAAAAAAAAAAGAAGAACTGTGTGTGTAACTGTGTGTGCAGCTAGAGAGAGTAATCGCCCATTAAGTGTTTAATTTTTAATTCACCATCTCCATCTGGACCAAATGTTAAAGACTACTCCGGCTCAGAAGGTCAAGAATATTTATGCATCCCACAGTTATATTTTAGCATGGGCTAAATAGACTTCCGTTCTCTAGAGACATTCAGAGATATTTTCCAGAACAGCTCCTCTTTTGTGTGTACCTTCATTTGCACTCAATTCTCATTCCATTTCTTAAACCGGCAAAATTATACAGCAAAAAAAACAAGCAAGCATAATTATAAAGCAGATTTGACTTTCAAAAGCAAGCAAACTTCACGTTAACGAGATCGAATGTCCCTGCATAGTCATTAGACTATTGCATTAACTGCTAATTAAAATACATATACTTTTTTATAAGTCTTAAAAGTTTATATATTTGAATAATCACTCACTTATCTGTAAGAGCTGTTCAGCAGTAGGTCAGTCTAATATATTATGGATTAAAAAAAAACAACAATACAGAAATGCAGCTGGATTAGGGAGTTACTGAAAGATGAAGGTCATGTGATAGTCTTCTAGTGTGAAGACTCTTACCTGCAGCTCTGAAAGGTGTCCGAATATGCACATAGAGTCTATGTGTTAGTGTTTATCAAGTTCTGCCCAATCCTTTGTATCCTTTGTGTACCCCAGCCCCACCATAACATTGGACTGGTTCTGGGAAAATGGATAAACAAATGAATGAATAAAAGAGTTCAGGGGAAAGCTTTACAGGTTCTACCTATTCTGTGTTAATCCTCATTTTCAGTCACATGCCATCAATGAATATCAATATCAATGAACAGGTCCTGGAACACAATGCACTACAGTTATCTAAAGGTTAGATGACATTATGCTGTTGACAAACATGAGCTGACACTACAGAGCTGCACACATACCTAGTTTTCACATCAGTATAAACAATGTGCATGGAGATTGCAAGTTCTCCCCGTGTTGTTGTGTGGGTTAATCCACCACAGTCCAAAAACATGCGGCGGTTCATTGGAAGTTCCAAATTGCTCATAAGTGTGAATGTGTGAGTGAATGGTGTGTGAGTGATGGGTTGGCGCCCCATCCTGGGTTATTCCCTGCTTTGCATCTGTAGCTTGGACATTTAGTCAAGTAAAATGTGATCGCAGCGAGCAGCTGTATAACGCAATTTTATAAAACAAGTAAAACCATGGTAAAAACGGCCGCTTTAAATAAACCAGGACATTGAAAGGGCTTGGATGTCTAGGTTTCTCTGTAGGCCAGTCGCCCACACGAAAAGCTACCATGGGACCTGTGCCGGACTTTGGCAGCTACTGTGGCCTCAAGCAGATGAGCATGTGTATCACATGGCCACACACTTCCTGTCTCCGATGTTTCATCTACATTTTTGCAGCTGCATCATGGGAATATGCTTTAAAAAGAAAAAAACTTTGGTCTATTTCCAAGCTGAAGATATTTGTCTTGATTCTCAAAATGGTGAAAGGAACAGATGCATAATTTCTCATCACTATCTCATTTGTTATTCATTATTATGTTCTGCTTTTTTTTTTTACATCCGCACGGGGTGCGGATGTAAAAGTCAAAAAGAGGATCACTGGAGTGTAAGCGATGTGAATCGCACTGGATCAGCCTCACCTGTTCTCTCAAGTAGCTCGTCCACATTTCTTTGTATCTGTGCTTGGGTCCCAGCACTCTCCATTGCATGTAATTCCATGTGTTCCCTCTCCTCCATTGCTGTTTAAATCCATTAGCAATGGGAAATCACAAAATTATAATTTGAAAGTGAGACACATAGGAATGAATACATCTTTAATACACTGCCAGTAAATTATACGTTACTACAAAGTTGTTACACAGAAAGCAATCAGGAAGATGTTGTAGGTGTCTACTGTGAGATTTTTCTGGTAGCTGATGTTTTACTCTCTGTAGGCTGGGAAAGAAATCTCTCATGGAGTCAGATGCATGTTAGATGACAGGAGGTGAAGGCTTTGGTGAACAAAGTGCCATCCCTCCGTTCTGGGTCCCTTAAATAAGGATTGGTTTGCATATGTACAATATGTATGATTTGTGCTTGGAATTCCCTTTTCTGCTGACACAAATGCGGGGCTCAGGGTGGCATCAGTTTGATGCAGCTCGATGAGCTTCACCCTGAAGTCAGCACAGCATTGACAGCGGCTGACATACTTCCTCTGACTCCAGGAGGGTCCCCAATCACGGAGCGCATGCTTGTGCGTGCATTTGCAGCAAGATCATCTGTTCTAATGATGTAGTGGCAAAAAAGTGGGTACCATGTCAGTGGGAGCGTACTTATGCCCCAATAAAAAATAAAGAACCACTGGGCCTATGAAGGACTGCACTACCACTGATCATCGTCATTATTGTTAGTGTGGAAATGGATAAATTCATGCCCAGCTAGCACAAATGGATATACATTTGGACTGATTCGGATATGTTGGCTATTTAATGTCTACTAGCCATCTAGCTTTATTGCAAAACAGCATCAATCTGCAGGATACGATACTTGATGATAATTGACGGAAAAATAAAGAACCACTGGGCCTGTTTTTGGGGATGGCTTGCGATTCTTGCGAAACGTTTGTCTGGTGTGCATTGTTCCTCATGCACGCTACAGCACCTGTCATTGATTTGCTTGCTCGTACGCGCTAGCTGCATTGTCTGTGAGAGTGGGGGGCGGGGGGTGATGGGGGGTTGGGGGGGGGGCGGGGGGGGTGAG
>JAODKL010000034.1:15430045-15444905 GCA_026780765.1 Petrocephalus schoutedeni
AGCGGGGGGGGTGAGCTTGGTGTGTTATTGTAAGCTAAAGCAGTGGATGACACTGTTTATTTTTGACTTTTCAAATTGCATAATGACAAGTGAGTAAAAGATCATAAAAAGGTGAGTAACACCGTTATGTAGTTAAAAAGGTGCATACACAGCGTTTATGTACATTTACCCTCTATTACACCCTTATTCTCTGTGAGCCATTTCATCCTGAGGGACAGGCACAGCCGCAACACCACACATTACGCTATACTACACTCCCGCTGGACATGCTATTGGCTAGGATTCGGCCACCTTATCAGGCCTTGGCAGCAGTTTCCCTGAGTGGAAACTGATAAGAAATTCGATAAACCACAGCCCCCAAATCCGCTTTCCCGGCCTGAGGTTGGGAGGGGGTGATTTTGGCCCCCTCTGACTACAGTAAAACTTGTCTTCTGTCTCTTATGCCATGAAAACATTTGAAGGGTGTGTCCTCGGTCAGTCTCCACCCAGCAGAGGAAATGTAATCACGCACAACAGTTCCCTCTTTACGTAAAGCCTGCCATCACCAGATCTGTCAGGCAGACGAATACAATTCCCCCCGGAGATGCCGGGCAGTCTGGTTATTTAAGCGTGTAATGGAGAGGCCGCGCGCGCCATTTCCCAAAAGCTGCTGTGGAGATTCCTCTGCAGCAGCACATGGGATAATCATCAATGACGAATGCGCAAATGCGCAGAGCCATGTACAGTAGACGCAGGCGAACTGCGTCAGCCGCATTACTGAACACATTTCCAAGGAACCCAATCATTAACGTGGGGGGACTTGAATCCATTCAAACCCGTCAACTTTCATCAACAGGAGAAATAGTCTGCCAATAATCTTGAACCTTGGACAAGCAAAGGACACGTTGTGTAAATGGGCTCTAAAACTATTTCACTAATCCTTCAGTAAGTCAGATCTCAGGCATTCCACCCCATAATTCAAGTTTTGACCTCTGCTCTTATACAGCCATCGTGCTTCATTTACTAGCACAACATGAGGAATGCTATTAATTTCTTTTATGGCAGAGAATCTAACTCCTTAGACTATGTGAGAGCTGCTCCTAAAGTGTGGACATGCAGTCTTACTCAGTTGATCTCATCCTGATGCATCCAACTACCTAATGTTGACCTTGTCAGAGGTTCTGGAGGGTCAGAATCCTTAGGTTGCACATTTCACTACTCAAACCCATTTTTGTCAGCCAATTACCAGGTTTTATAGGTTTTAACAGGGAAATCTGCAAACTGCCTTTGGATTCCAGGTCACCTAGAATAGTATCTAGACCTGAACATGCATGTAATAATAAATTCAGACATACACACATCTTCTAACCTCTTATGCTGGTCAGGGTTGCTGAGGGGCCTGGAGACTATGGCAGCAGTACACCAAGGCATGGCTCCTACACATACTCACACACATAATCATAACAAATTCATAATAAATGTGTTAAGGTGGGGGGCATTTTTAAAAGAACTTTGAAAGCTTATCAATAAATTATGGCACATAAACAATTTAGGGCTGGCCTCACACCTCCCGGGCTGTGGGTTTCATTCCTGCGTCCAGCTCTGTGTGCTTGGAGGTTGCATGTTCTCCCCATGTCCACGAGGGTTTCCTCTGGGAACTCCGGATTCATTCTGCAGTCTAAAAACATCCCAGTGCATATGATAGGGTGTCCTGTGATGGACTCACATTCTGTTCAGGGGTCCCCATGATCCAGACTGGCTTCCTCCCAGTAGTGAAGAAGAAATTATGGAAAGATGGATAGATAAATAAGCAATTTGTGCAAATCTCATGCTGAAAGCCTAAATGATAAAATACTAAATGCTATTCTTCTATTCAGCAATAGAGTTATTAGATTAATAGATTTAGGTTATTAGTTCATAGATTTTTCAAAGTCACTTTACAGATATACAGTATAGGTCCCATAACACGGAAAATCTGTGTATGTATTTGCCTGTATAATAATATGCATGCATTTATGCATGCATGCATGTAGGTATGCTAAAAAACAAAGAGTCTGTGTTGTGTCTTAGTGGGTTGCACTGTTGCATCTCCAGGGTTGGTGGTTTGAATCCTGTCTCCACGCTGTGTGGAGTGTGCATGCTCTCGCTGATACATGTGTAGCAAGTCCACAGATATGCAGTTCGGCTGATCTGTGTTTCTAAGTTACCTGTGTTGTATATACTATTTGTATGTCCTACATTGTACTTGAATCCTGCCTGCGGAGTGCCTCATACTATGTGGGATAGGCTGCAGACCCCCTGTGATTGAAAGGGGGTAGATTTAAGGATGGATATAGTATTTAAACATATTACCATTTTTTTTTCCATAATAATATTTTATATTGCACAAAATTACTTTGCATAACTGGAACCATAACACTGATAAGCAGGCTTGAACTATATGGGGGATGTAACTGTACTGAGAAGACAATCAATCTGTTTAGAAACTGCAAGCTATTTTAATTAAAAAAAATAATATTTAAAAAAGTCTCACAGAAAGATGGGTCCTATAGTCAGCTTTCTTTGGTCAACATTCTTATACTTATACTTATATACTTATACAACATTCTGATACTATAAATAGAAGCATGTAGTCAAAACAAACTCCTAGATTTCAGCAACATTCAAACTAAATTGTATCTTTTTAAAAAGCATCAATATAAAATTACTGGACCCTTCCTGTTTGGCAGAAAGATCTGCCAAGTCGCGAAATTTTCAGTTTCTTTCCTCAAGCACTGCGATTAAGATACCAAAGCATTTTCCAGATAGGAGACATTATATAATGCTATTTTTAATGCAAATCGAGGCAAAATCAAGGTCTAGGGTCATAATACCATTTTTGGAATTGACATGAAATGCGCCAAGAATTTGGCTCTGCAAAATAAAACAGAGAAATTTATGGTTTCCCCACTGAAATTAAAGCAGGAAAATGGTGTAGGCTCTCGGGTCCCAGCCTTTTGTTGTCTGTGGACCAGTTTCCTTTATACAGAAAGCGGGTGGTGGGGGTACCAGCAGATCAATGGGTGATTTCATAAGTCAGACCGTTTCCTTTTTCAGAGGTGGCAATGTGAAGGGCCGTGAAAAACATAAAATATATTGTTTATATATTTTTTAGGAGATTTACCAACCTCTACACAAAACCGCCAGCTTGCTGGGGCCCGGTGGAATACTAGCCATGGACTGGGGATTGAAAACCCTTGGCTAGATTACAGTCACCCAGAAACTCTTATAGAACATTTGGCATCTGGCAGCTGCACTGTTTGTGAACAACAACTCTGGAATAATCGGAAACATGTGTCGATTGGCCTCAACCTGCGTCCTGAGAGAATCTCAAGGATAATACATTTTTTGAGAAAATGCCTATTTTTTCAACACAAGAAAACTTGGCTCCACTTCACCACGTCTTCCCTATCTCCTGATAGGCATTTCATTAGCTATGTACCTGTAAGCTAACCGTCCACAAGAGAGCAAGTCAAAGAGCTAATTAAAAGCTAATAGATTGCTATAATTGTACACCGATCCACATTTTAAATAGACAATTGAGTTTGACTTTAATATGCTGTTTTTAATTAGCTGTCCTAACAATAGGAGTTCTGACAAAACATAAAATGATAAATTCTCCTTTTTATTTTAACTGAAAGCCTGAGGCCTCTATAGGCCTCAGCAGACATCTTCTGTCTGTGTTCTTTTCATTTGTATCAATAGGGTAATCTGTTCATCTGACAGTTAGCTGCATCATCACAAAAATATTTTTTAACTACGTTCACATTTGAAACTTTTAATCTACAATACCAAGCTGTTAGTAATTTCGCTTTGCTCCCTGTTTGAGTCTTTCTGGGCACGTTACAAGTGGGTAGAGGTGAGAGTGTGTCTAATGCAAGATTTTCCTAGGAGCTATTTGTTCAGGTTGTGTGCATGAATAATACAAATCCTAAAACATTCTGATGCCCGCAACACTTGCCTTACAAGTTCCTTCCATAAAATGTCATCCAGAAACATGGATGTTGATTTACTGTTACCGTTTACTGTGGATTTTATATATTATACAATTACTTTATTAAACATGGCAAATAAAAATGATGTTTTTCATTCTGCGAATTCAAATGCCATTGAAATTTGATAAGAAGGAAAATAGTGTCAATCAAGTAAAATTTAAATGGTCGCTATAACGATAACCCATTCCTACGAGTGCTGTTCAGACCCAGCTGGATGTGGAAAAACTGGATGTACACTAGTCAGAATGCTCTTCACTGCTTTTTGCAAAATGGGACAGGCATCCAGTGTGCTTGATGGCTTCTAAATACCCTAGAGGCAGACCTTGGCCTAGCACACACTGGTTTTTCATTCAACGATCATATGTCAATTCCTCCGCACAGACTGACTGGCCTTTACCGTACTGCATTCAACTCGAGAGGGATCACTGTGTTCCAAACAAAACTTTTTCTCAGATTTCTGAAGTGCCCTCAGTTTAACTACGGTCAAATGCAGATATTTGCAATACTGGTTTAAACTGATATGGGATACTAGACTTAATACGACAGTGCTCAGTCCCTCACCAAGGAGCTTCCATCTGTCATCTAAGACCTTCTCAGTACTTGGTTGCAGTGAGTCTGGAGGCAGTCCCAGACATTAGAGGGCACAAGGCAGGAGGAAGCTGGTTTAGGGTTAGGTGTCCAAGCAGCATAGCTGCAGCACCCTATAGTTTTGGTTTAAATGCAAATTTTTAATAATGGTATAGTAAAATAGACGGGTAGACTTTTCAGTCCTTTAAGTCATTGTTTTCAAAAAAGGTTGCCTTTAATTTTAACTTCCATCAATTACTTATAGTGTTTTGTGTGAAAGTTTTACAGTTTACTTGAGGGGGCACAAGTAACTTAATAACTCACTTACTACTGGAGTACAAGTCATCATGCAGTAAATGTATGAAGTACATGAACCATTACAACAGATTAATGATGTAGGAACATGGGATCAGTATGTACCTAACACTTAGTTTCTTAATCTATTAATTTAATTAATACATTAAGTAAAAGTGTACTACTACATTATTTGTGTCTCCTAAAGTAAAGTGTTACTGAAGGTAGAAATTGTTTGCATGTGATAAAACTCAAATTCTGGTTTCATTATGTTCTTACCAATTGTCAGTCATTCGCTAGTGACCTTCGTCTTTCAATGAAATGCAATGAACGTGTTACGCTGGCTACAAATGCTTCTGCTTCCAACCATTTCTAAAAAGAGATACCAGCGAAGGAAATTTAGACCGGAAATAATAAGCTAATAAACCAAACCAATGGACACACACGGCAACACTCTGAAGAGCGTCATGTTGGCCAGCTACCATTATAGAAGTACATATCTGAAGGACTGAACCTTTTATATATACAAGCAAAAGAGGAACAGTATGACACAGTTGATAGGATGACACTCGTTGTTACAAAGCAAAAAACTGCTAGCTTTCGGCCGGTGATGTGCACAGCATGGCAGATTTGCTTTGCCCTTAGGCTGCTTGCCTTCCAGGAAGAACTTCCAGAGGGCTGACGCCTTCTCCATCTTCTCAAATATGTGGCCAAGGAGTTATGTTTTGCTTTTAAACGAATGCCTCTGCACAAATTTCAGTTTATTTTCTCGGTTGTATGTCACTTTGGATAAAAGCATCCACTGACTGAGTTAAAACAAACGGATGTCTGTGATTGGGAGGTCGTCTGTTCAAATCCCAGTGCCAGGAGAATAATTTTGCCGTTGGGCCCTTGAGCGAGGCCCTTAACCCCTGATTGCTCCAGGGACTGTCTGAGCCTGCTCTCTCAGAAATGCACATCGCTTTGGATAAATGTGGTTTGCTAAATAAAGTAGAACGTTTAAAAATGTATTTGAGAAGACTATGTACTTCGCAATGACTATGACTTTGGTTCCATGATAAGTATGTATTCACTGGTAATGATGTAATGACGTACATTGGAATGGAGCTATAAACGTCATGTAAATTATAAAAATAATTCAAAGATTTACAGTAGATCATAACTTTTCCATATATGCAATTACAAAGAAATAGGGATGCCTTAGATTTAAGGGGAATGAGTAAAGACCTTTTATAGAACTAAATCATGGAAATTAATTTGCTTGTATATGGAACATTAATATGCTTACAGTGAATATATTCATTTGACACATTATATGAAGTGATAACTGTCATATTACATACTGTATGAAAGCGAAGTGAAAAGGGGTTTTTAATAATATAAGTGTAATTTGCTGGGAATAGAACTAGACGTGGAAGTGACCTCAATTACAGTAAAATTTTGAAAATCGGGGTGTTTAATATCTGTGCATAAAGTAAGATGAGAAAAACATGGTACTGCTGTAACTGCGGGTAGTCCACTATTCCCATCCATCTGTCTTTAATAGCCACTTATCCAGTGAGTGTTCCTCCAAACTTAGCCTATTTCATAAGTAACAGACACAAGGTACCCTTGACAAGAGTCCATCGCAGGGTGCACACTCGTACATATAATAGCATGGAAAGCACAAATAAACACAGGAAGACCATGTAAATGCTACAAACATTTGTAACAAACATTGTACAAATATACAACTATAATATTTATTACCATATATTGTTTGCTATTAATGTATATTAAAACTGTTAAGGTGTGTTAGGTTGATAAGATATGCATAGATGCTGCTTATGAATGCATTATAAATGCATTATAATAGTGCACTGAATGTTCTACGAATGCATAATGAATGCATTATGAAGGTGAAGTTAATGTAAAGCATCACCATAGTTTTTCTTCTATATGATACGGTAATTTTTTTATAAAATATAGAACTTTGCATACTATAATACATACCAGCTTTTCCAAACTTATGTTTTGGCTGTCTGTTATTAACCTTTTTTAAAACTTGAATGCCTACAGTGTGAAAGAACAGTTTTAATATGTCTCTATACAGTAGATCTTCATGCAAAGTTGTTTGATTAGCTGATGACTAATAAGCAAAATTTACATAAATTATTAAAAAATGTACACAAAGAAATGCTTAAAAATTTATGAACTAAAAAAATGGAGTTGCAGAATTCAAGAGAACCTAAATTATTGATACGGATCAGTTGCAAGCTTTTGAAAATCCTTTTGAAAAGTAGCTCTCTGGATAATGTGAAAATATAGCATGCCACAGGCCAGTTCACTGTAAGTCCCTTTCATTACTATTCTGGGCCCAGTTAAAAAAATTTTAAAAGTTCAGCTGTTTACGTAATTCATATTATGCTATTGATAGATTGACTATCAGTGACTGCCAGTTTTCTGACACCTAAACATAAAGAAAACAGAGTTTGGACCATCCTGTCTTACAAACACAGTTCCTGGGTTAAGAAAGTCTGACTTACGGAATTGCCGTACTTACAAATGGATTGCCATAAAGATTATTTTCTTAAAAATCTATCTGAATTAGACATGGTTTGTAATAACAAATGTACACACTACTTTGTGACACTGCTTTGTCCATCAGCTCAAGGTATAGTACAGTACTATATGTAGGCCTAGTTACTTACTGTATTATTATTTTTCTGACTCTGCAGACTTGATCAAATAATGATCAAATAATGATCAAAGACATGCGGGGTTGGAAAGACAGGCCTGAAATCTTGACCTTCAGAGGAGGCTTTCAGACACCTTCAAAATAAAGGGAAACTCACAGCGCGAAACCTTACCCCCTGCAAGGTCTGCTATTGTGTCTGTCTAACTGTGTTATATGTAACATGCACTTCAGCTATACACAGACTGTGTATCTCATACTACAATCCTTATAATTTTTTATTTTAAATTTATTTATTTATAATTTATTTATTTCGTCCATTGTATCAGTTATGAGAGGCACTAGGAGGTTAGCCTACGGAAGCTTGGAGTGGGCCTTTCTGGAAGGTTCTTTGGGTAAAATGTCAAATGAATGTGACAGTTACAGTACAGTCAACGCTGTTTGTCAGTATCAACTAATGGTCTGAGATGAAGATCTACAAACATTAAAAAAGATGATTGTGAGGTTGTAGATTGCAGGTTTCCAGCTGTTGGTGCCTAAGGAGGTGTGTGTGTGTGTGTGTGTGTGTGTGTGTGTGATGTATTAATTTAATTGTGGGGAACAAATGTCCTCACAGTCACGATGTGATAAAAAAATATATATTAAAAAAGTTATTTTTACCTTGTCGGTTTTTTTAAAAATCTGGTAATTCTTTCAAAAACCTAAAAAAAAGTCTATTTTGTTTGGTTACTTCTGATTAAATTTAGCAAAGAAAATCCTACTACATATAAACTTTTTAAAAAGTTTTTTTTAGGTACTTCTGCTTGTTTGCATAAGGTACCCAAGCCATGAAAAAAAAGCAAGCTGTGGAAATTAAAACTTTTTGCAGATTATTTTTCTAAAAAAAATAATATACCTGTATATGTAAAAAAAAAACACCTTAGCCATTTATCACAGGCAGAGTTATAGTAAATAGCTCAAAAGTTATAGTCTGAGTGTTAAAGTGAAATACTACGTTTCTACCACTAAAACCATGTTTCTGATGATGTGACTAGTACTTTAACTGTGTATATGTGTTTTAAAAGAAGTTTCACTGAGTTGTGAACTGCTCCCCTAGAACATCTACTGTTTGATTTTAGGAGACCATAGCTTTTGTGTGTGTGTTCATGTTTTTCCCCTTCGTGTAATTGTAGTCTGCAGTTTGATTGGTGGAATTCCAGGTCCTGTGCCTGTGGAGTATCTCTATATAGTGTGGCGCTTGAAGAATCCAAATAAAAGCAAAGCGGACGGCACCACTTGCAGACTAAGTGTGCATGCTTCCAAAAGAGTTTCTGCAGGATTGAAAAGCAAAGAAAATGTGTAAGGGATTAGCAGCCCTTCCCCACACGTGCCTGGAAAGGTAGGATCTGTGTTATATTATTCCATGATCTGCCAGATGTTCATTTTTGAGAGATTTACTAAATATATAAAAATCTGCTCTTTTGTTGTTGCTTTTCTGAATCATAAATATATTGTAAATACAAATCATATAGTGTGACTTAGTGCTATCTAATGCACTTTTTGGGGGGTCCACAAAGTCATGAATAAGTGACTGTAAGTAAATTACATGAAAGTATTTTATATAGCTAGTGGGTTATATAATGATTGTTTAAAACATAAATCTTCACAGTATAGATTCCACATGAGGACTTCTCCCTTGTGCATTCTTAAAAATTTGATAATACAGTTTTATATTTTTGCATAGTTTTAAATTATAGTAAAAATGGTATTTGACTTATTTCCTTTTCAGAGTTGACCCACTTTTTGGCCTCATACATTTTCCCACCAAAAAACTTTATAAAGATACTATGTCAAATTTACTGTTGTTGAGCTTTATGAAGACCAGTTTCCATACAATTCTGCCAGCTGTAGCCATTTAAAAAGCATCAGTGAACGCTGAATTAATTAGTTTATTACTTTCTATTTCTTTTTATATATATAATAAACCAGTTAAAACGCAGACCATGTGTATAATGTATTTGCTATGTCCCCAAGATTTCACAGAATCTTTTATAGTCATTATGCCCTGTTTATTACAGGATATAATATGTCTTTAATCTTCTTGTTATATTGTTGTGACAAGTGTAGAAATTATTTTATTGTTGCAGTCATTATTCTGATTCGTATTATGCCTCCAATGAAGGAGGGAGTGTGCACAATAATCATTAAAACATGGGGTGAGAAGTTGTACTTGTACAGGATTTTTGAGACCAAATTACCAAATGCGAAATAAACCTATAACAGGAATCTTACCATCTTATGAGTATTTTTCTAAATTAGTTGTATTTGGTTTCAATTAAGTGCATAATTTCAGAAGATAAGACTATCTCAGAATGGAGGAGATACAATCCTGATTTATGAAACCAGGAAAAGATTTACGCTGATGGCAGATCTGAGGTTTGATGTGTATGGATTGGAAACTGTCTATCCTGCTTAGTGCTTTCAGGTCAAATGCTCTAAGAACAGTGTATCAGGATATTCAGTATTCTGTCTAATTTAATGAATGCAAGTGTCAGACTGTAAATGTCATAGATAAAATCTATTTAGGTACATATGGTAGTAATAAGAGTAAGAGTTATAATTGTTATTTTATATATATGTAGAGTGCTTGAGATGAGAAGTTGGAATAGACTAGACATCTGTCCGGTGTCCCAGGATAGGCTCACCATCACTGAATTGCCCAATCGAGAAGGTGGATGGATATTACAGTGATGTAAGAACATAAGAACTGTACAAACGAGAGGAGGCCATCCAGCTCGCTTGGGGAGAACTTAATAGCTTAATGTAATCATGCTTGCCTTGTTTGAGAAACACCAAAAGAAATTACTGTGAATACAGTAGTTTATCTGAAATTTGCAAGTAATCTCAGCAGAAGTAATGTTCCATTTCAATTCCCGCATATTCCTGACAGTTCTTAGTATGGGGTATGCTTCAGTTAAACAACTTCTGTGCAGGCCGCCACATGTTTGACCTACGTAATGCCTGTTTGTCTGCTGTATGGATAGTGAGGTCCTTCTTAAGGGCCCTTTGAGAATGCACGGATGAATGATGAGTGTTTAATAAACACATACCTCCTGCTCAGAGACCTTCCTACCAATCTGCTCCCACTGTTTCATCAAAGTCGTAAATACTATTGTATAAATACTAATGTATAACACATAATATTTGTTTTCCCCGGGTAGTTATGGATACCATATTATTTATACACTGTTTAAAAGATCGTTAGTTTGCCTCAGTAGTTTAGTCCAACTTTAATCTCCTCCAAGTTTGAGTCATTATTAAGTTGCTAGTCCTCTTTCATAATCTCACTTTCATAAATTCTCATATCGTCTTACAAAAAAATTGGGAAGGTCTTACACTTTACTTGAGGGAGCACAAATTATATAATAGTACACTCTTACTTACTGTATTAATTAACCAGAAGCTAAGTGTTACGTATTGATCCCATGTTACTACATTATTTATCGATAATAACAGCTCATGAATTTCATGTCTTTACTATATTTGTTCATCACTTGTACTTGAGTAGTGACAGATTTACTAAGTTACTTGTGCCCCCTCAAATAAAGAGCTACAAAATATTGTTTTCCCAACATATGTGTCACTGTGGCTGTGCAGAAGTGGTTCTCCCAAAGGTGAATTAACTTAATTTTTTTATTAGATGTGCCCCCCTCCCACCCCCATCAGAATTTATTTTTGACTTCGTACATTTGTAAATAACCTCATCACCACAATCGTTCAATTTAAATATTTACGGATGAGAAGACTGCCTAATGGAATCTTATTTGTCTGATTTATCGTGAAGGGCCAAAGGCATCAAGACTAAGTTGGGATTTCTGCTCCAGAAGCCCGAGAATTCCGTCGACTTCATCATTCCCTGCCCGGAGTGGCCGGAGAAGAAGCCCGAAAAGATCCAAAAGTTAGTGTCACGCACACAGCCAATGGTCAACTGTAGCTATCCTTAGCCCCAAAATGTAACGACCACCACAAGAGTGCTGTGGAGAAACACCGCAGACTCTCAGATCAGACACTTGACAGAGCACTTGTGTGATTAAAAAAAAAAAAAACAGAACTACCTGACTGTCAGGAAAAGTGAACAGGAAGCACCATCAGCAGTTGGCAGTTCCTGTTAACAGAGCAGTTTAAGTCCCCCGGCCCAGCCCAGATAATAATAATAATAAGAGTCATTGTCTGCTTGCCCTTCCATTACTTTATGTAATGGCTGACGTAATTACCACATGCAAGTTATTTTCTGACATTGTGCAATTTAATCACTGAAATGAAAGCCATTTTCCTTTAGAGCGGTGTTTTCCAACAAAATAAAATGAAATATTAATAAGAAATTTAATGTTAAGATTTTAAAACTGTTACTGAATAGGAAAAATTAGGTACACATATATGTTCTGATTTGATCTAAAAAATAATCACATTTAAAACCAGATGAGTATAAATAACATTATTTACAAATGAAACGCAAAACCAGTTACTTACACTGTTGTGTTACTTTACATTAGGAAGGTTTAAACTGTTAAACTATTTGTTTTTCTTCCTCTTGTATAGTTACAGTAGTGTCACTAGCTTTCTGTTCCAGGATGAGGTAAGAAATACAAACACCACTATATATCCATCTAAAGGCTTTCCTAGGAGGAAACTATGGTGCTATCATGGTATTTCGCAAGAAAATGTGAAACTGTGGCCTTTTCATTAATTATCTTTTTCTAAGCATGGAAAAACTATGCCCTCATGTGGCGAGTATGATAACCGAGACATCTGTTGTGTTTTCGAGTCTCAAATGTTAATGTGTCACCTCAGTTTATAGCGGTCACTGCACATACTAATGGACCCCTGGCCACAATAATAACCAATAACACCGGAGCACATAGCAAAAAGCAACTCTTGCTTGGCATATTTTAGCCATGAGTCGAATATTAACGTCAGAAGATTAGCTATCGTAAAGCACAGTAACGATTTATTATGCAGCAGCCTGGTTTGATAGATCTGTATCCATGTTCCCATGTGTCCTGAAAAGCTTAGGCTGGAATGATCAGCTGGGCCTGCTCCCTGTCATATAAATGCACACTGGCATAAATGAAGAACAGGCATACTAGGAGCACAAGGGTTGTGGCCTTAACTACTCTGTTATTCTTCAGCATAACCCGATATGGGACTTGCCCCAGGGCAGGATGGCAAACAGGACCGTGTGACATAAAGGACAGGAGGGACGGAGCAGGGGGGCATTTGGGTACAGAAGTGGAAAGGGGCTTGGGAACACAATGAGGAGGAATGGACTGTTGGCACAAGGGAAAATCCAGAAAACACAATGAAGTTTAGGCCATATAAAGGACTACAATGGGCTGTGGGTTTGAGCTTTGGAAAATGGGAATAGCTCAATTTTATTGATGGAGTGGTAATCTATGGGTGTAATAATGCTTCCTATTTGAATGATTCCAACTAGCAAAAAGGTCATATGAAATAAAACTGAATGTCACTGTAAGCACATACTGTATAAGCTGTAAGACTGTAAGTCACTGAATGTCACTGTAAGCACATACTGTATAAGCTTTGGAGAACCAAGAGGGACGTTTATGCTGACGTTTCTGACTTGCTGAGGTTCTAAATATTGGGGTCATTGCAGTTCCATGGTGACCCCCCCCCCCCCCCCCCCCCCCAGGGCTGCTAGCCATGACCAGAACTCAATTTCTCAGTTATAGCTCGCAGCTACAGCACTAATTTACAGCAACACAGGAAACAGTTATCGCTTCTGTTGCTTTTGCGTTTTCTTTCAGCTTCCCGAACTTCTGCCTTTATTCGTTTTACTAAAAGCTAGGCATCTTCCCTTTACGTGCCATGATTTGTTCTTCGTTTTATTGTCCTGCGTAGGCCATCCCCCGAGGAAGCCCTGCAGTGGCGGGAGTCGCTTGACAACGTGCTGATGAGCAGCTGTAAGCCGGCTCTTCGCTTTCTGCCTCCACTGACGCAGAACCACATGCAGCGGGTGTGCGTCCTCGAGAGTCAGCTGAAATCCAGCCGGCGCCATTTAAATCTTATAGTCTTCACAGTAATGAAGATACGAGCTATCAGTTAGTTATTTAGGAGATGCTTTTATCCATAACAAAATACTGCTGAGAAAGCAGGGTCAGACAGTCCCCAGAGAATTTCGGGTTAAGGGCCCAATGACAAAATCACTCTGCCGACCTGGAGATTTGAACAGTGACCGTTCGGCCATGGGCACAGAGCCACACACCTTATGAAGGAAGCATTGCATAAAGAAATGAGCGTTATTAAGTTTTACAGTAAGTAAACAAAAAGTTTCCTTACTAGGTGTTTCGATCCATACACACGTTTTTCTTGTGCTTACTATGCAAACATGCTACCTTGTGCATACCAATAGTTACTTTTACACTGGCCAAAGCATTTATTTCACTTTGTTACATATCAACAGACCACAATCCTGGGTTTACACACGTCAGGAACTCGATACAGATTGATGAGAACTTTAAGCTG
This sequence comes from Petrocephalus schoutedeni, assembly GCA_026780765.1. Classification (NCBI taxonomy): domain Eukaryota; kingdom Metazoa; phylum Chordata; class Actinopteri; order Osteoglossiformes; family Mormyridae; genus Petrocephalus; species Petrocephalus schoutedeni. The sequence continues at coordinate 15,444,116 of JAODKL010000034.1, forward strand.
TTCATAAACAGTTTGTACTACGCCCCTATGGCCCAGTGACCCGAGGTATTCAGTCTTCAAAGTCAACTCCAAAGTCTAATTCTAATTCTACTTTGAAAACCGTACTGAAAGTTTCTATGTTTAAATTGCATTTTTTAGAGCTAATTCTTAAGAGCACATATAGTGCTGCTATATTATAGATATGCTATTAATTGCCAAAATTGAAAAGAAACTTTTGTTACATGTTTTATGTTTCCAGACAGTGTACTATTGTTTCAGCGGGTATTTAATTATGTGTTAACTGATTTATTTAAACTATATATTTGATTTCAATTTAATTTGATTCCAATATAGTGATATTAAGGCGGCACGGTGGTACAGTGGGTAGCACTGTCGCCTCACACCTCTGGGCTCCGGACCCCCCATGACCCTGAACAGGATAAGCGGGTTGGAAAATGGATGGATGGATAGTGATATTACTTATATTAATTATTTCCTCATTTATTTATCTCATTTGTAATTTCCATCCATCCATCCATCTTCCAAACCGCTTATCCGTTCAGGGTTGCGGGGGGTCCGGAGCCTATCCCGGAAGCTACGGGCACGAGGCAGGGAACAACCTAGGATGGGGGGCCAGCCAATCACAGGGCACACTCACACACCATTCACTCACACAGACACACCTACGGGCAATATAGGAATGCCAATTAACCTCAGCATGTCTTTGGACTGTAGGGGGGAAACCGGAGTACCCGGAGGAAACCCCACAACGGCACGGGGAGAACATGCAAACTCCACACACATGGAACTG
>JAODKL010000034.1:15445005-15465246 GCA_026780765.1 Petrocephalus schoutedeni
AGAACATGCAAACTCCACACACATGGAACTGGGCTGGATTCGAACCCCGGTCCCAGAGGTGTGAGGCGACAGTGCTAACCACTGCACCACATTTGTAATTTCACATCAGAAAATTTTACTGTGATCATTGCAGTTTATTTTTCACTGTTAATCATCCATTCATCAAGTTCCATTTAAGAACAAATAAACTACAGTATTATTAACATTTAACAGTATTTGCAACAGGCAGGAAAATAAAGCTTTGCACAAAAAAACTGAAGCATTGCCTTAAAGTAGGCCAGATGCTGATTTTTTTCTTCAGCATGATGGAAAGAACGCAATGTTTCCCTGTCCTAATTTTATCAGAATGTTCATGTGCGTTTGATAATCAGTCCCTAATGAAAACCAGAAGCATAGCATTGAAAGATAACAGAAATTGTATGTCCTCCTTTTCTGGAAAACATTATCCTTTTGGGTAAACCAGGTAATCACCTACCCGAATATTATTGTCACTTAGATAATATTTCAGCTCAGCTTTCTGTGTTATTAATTGCAAGTCATTAATAGTCATTGATTTTTTTGATGCCTTGTTATGTTCAGTCATATAGTTTATGCTGTAATAATTAAGTAATAATGAAATCTTTATGAATTAATGTAAGCTAGCTTTACAATTGTTTTAGTAGTTTTTCATTTTAGTGATTTTGGTAGGAGTGTCTAAACATAAGCACCTTTTTTCAGGTGTAAATCATTGTGTGCTGGTAGCTTTAAAACAAAACTGTTATTCCATCTCCAACACGTGAATGTAATTTTAGGCCTAAACTGGGTGTTTTCCACATGTTCTTTTCCCACAGATGGCCTGGCCATGTTTAAGAGCTTCCTGAAGTCCGAGTTCAGCGAGGAGAATGTCGAGTTCTGGGTGGCATGCGAAGACTTCAAGAAGACTAAGTCCCAGATGAAGATGGCCACCAAAGCTAAGAAGATCTACGAGGACTTCATTCAGTCTGAAGGCCCGAGAGAGGTCTGCCTGAATTGGGTTAATTTTAACTGCTCTGACTTTCTCCATTCCTTTGCATTACACTTGCCCAGTACATGCTGTTTGCTAAATTATTTGCCCAACAGCATAAATCAGTCTGTTTTTCATTGACTGCTCATTATTATGTGCTCAGATCACAGCTCTGGTTAGTTTTTTTCTTGAAAATGCATGAAAAGAGACTAATTTCCATTATGGGGAGCTCATGTTTGGCACAAAAATTCTTGGAAACTTTGTTTCCCATCCAGGAATATCACACTATAGTAAAAGAACGATAAAAGATCCTGGAGTTCATTACATCTAGTTAAATATAATGTAGAGTTGACAAATTCTCAGTCCAGTTCAATTCTGATTAACCGAGACTCACCAACTGCTAACAGGTGAACATCGACCATGTGACCAAGGACATCACACTGGGGAACCTGGTGAACCTCTCCTCAACCACTTTCGACCTGGCCCAGAAACGCATCTACGCTCTGATGGAGAAGGACTCCTTCGCAAGGTTCCTCAGGTCCGAGCAGTACCTGGAATTAATTAAGTAACTGCTTGTTTCCAAGGATGTTAAGCCATTGACGCCAAACTCTTGTCAAGCAAATCTGTCATAACTGACTAATACTATTTCTATACAAAAATATATATCGTTTCATGCTACTTATCAGGGGAAGTAATATTTAGTGATGAACATCTTTATTTAATTAAAATACAATTGACTGCCTGATGTATTATTCAGTTTACTCTTTTTTTCTCTTTGACTTTAAGCAGCACAGAGCTTTGATGCAACATTTAGGCATATAAGACCAAATTCAGATTAGATAAACAGTTAATAAACATGTTTATCAGTTTCAGTATGCATATTATTCATAATACTGCATCCATTCCTGTTTAATTCATGCTTAAAAACCAGGGTTATCATACTGAAATCTATCCAAGTACATCATGTTCTGAACAAAGAAGAACACCAAATTACCATTATGTCATCTCGTGGAGCGTATTTGTTCAGGAATGTCTTGTAAAGTAGCTTGTTAAGGTAAACAACAGTAAATGGTCAACAGCCTGAATAATTTGGAGTTAAAAAATGCTTAGATGTACTCCCCAAGAGACAAACATGTTTGTTTAGAGGTACTTTGCAGGATTCAGTTTTGGATGTTCTTTGATTGATGCCACCTGGGGATTTACTGTAAGTAAACAGGTCAAGAGTTGTTATGCACATAACATAACTTAATATTCATATTTTGTATTAGCATAAGATATAATGGACCTTTAATACCTTCAAACAAATAAAATTCTTGAAATATATATTTTACAATTGCTGTTATTAGTGTTGTGCCTGGTATCCATATTTTTGTTTTATTATAAATGGAATACATAAAAATTTTATTAATTGAATTTTGAACTTTGGTTCATGTTATATTGTGGATAAAGAAATGTTAAAATAACATGACATTCTTTGAAATTGATATTTCAGATCTGTGCTGGGAAATAGTTTCCTCCTTATTATGAATTCACATTATAATATTATATGCGGGCATATATGTGCTATTACAGTTTTAGAGTATGCAAAATTTAAGTATCAATTTACTTTTTTGCATTTTTGCATGCTTAATATTTATAGCACCCTGATTGTGCTCACAATCCTTCTTCATCGTCATTCACTCATCAGTAATTCATAACGATATCTAAACTTCTACATTAAAAGATTATGTGGCGTAAGGATATGTTCCAACTGCAAAAGTTTAAATAAAGAATCTAATACAAGAAAAATACATTCTGTCTTATAGGGCCACTTGTTTCGAAATTCTCGAATTTGTATTGTATGTACCAATGGGCAAGGATCCAGTACTGTAACTGTGCTGTGTTACGTACAGGAAGGTCACTACTAGAAGCTAAAATGTTAATCACCAATACACAGTATGCACATTCTTTTTCCTTATAGTCAGAAATAGGTTCCTTCATTCATTTCCTCCACATGAATTTGTTTGTATACGATAATACTGTCCCTGACTTCTCATCCCTAAATGTATTACCTAATAACGCTCTCATAAATATATATGAAAGGGATTTATATTATCCATCAGCAAACATTCTTATCAGCTCTCCCGTGTCATCCGTCTCTGTCTCTCTGTTCAAACACCTGTAACAGACCCTGATCATTTGGCTAGCATGTCGATTCCCACAGTGCCTCCCTCCCGTCCAGCTCTGCCGCCGTTTCTCTCCTGAGATCGGGGTGTTTTTCAGCGAGCAGGAGTACAGACACCGAATAGACAGCGGGAAGCTCAAGGCCGAGGGAAGGCAGTGAAAAGAAGCAGATGGATGCTACAGACATCCATCACCATGCCTCAGCCTGATGCGGAACCCCAAGCTTTTTCTCCTGGGGTGTCTGCTGGGGCTGTTCTGCACATCATTTATTGTTATGAACATTTTAGTCATTTTCCTGTAATGAGAGTGCACAGTGTGGGGGAGGGGGGTGCAGTGGTAAGTTGTCAAACTGGGTAGGTGTTGCTCGGTGGAACACTGCCTGGGTGCAGGTCCTGTGTAGGGGACCAGTGTGTTCAGTTCCTGTGTGGGGAGCTAGCGTGTTCACCTTCTCTGTATGCAGGGCCAGCATGTTCAGCTCCTGTGTGTGGGGGGCCAGTGTATTCAACTCTTGTGTTTATGGATGGCTAGGGTGTTCACCTCCTGGGTGGGGGGCCAGTGTGTTCAGTTCCGATGCGAAGGGCTAGCCTGTTCAGCTCCTGTTTATGGGAGACTGGCATGTTCAGCCTCCGTCTGGGCAGCTATTGTATTCCCTAAGAGATTGCACGGGTGGATTGGAGTTTCTAAACTGAAGTACTGTGGGTGTGCCCTGCAGCTCTGAGAATGTTGTCTAGGATCACCGCAATCCCACATTGGGTCAGCAGCTATAGATTTTTATGATTACGTTTAATTTTCTTACGTTAATCTCGGACTGGAGCAAGCAAAACTCTGAGCTGGCAAGCAATGTAATGTATTTCATGTGTGAGTGGTTTTAATGAATGATATGTGCAGTTACATTCCTAATTTTCTCATCCCTGCTTCTAGAGTAAAAGGTCCTTATACCAAGAAACAGCAACAGCTACAGATAAATATAGTCCAACATTGTAATAAGTCAAATTTGATCTATTACGAGAAAGGTATAAAAAAAATAAGGATAAGACTGCAAGGCTCAGAAAAAAGTACAGCATTTCCCGCCAAAGCCATGCTCTTTATTTATTATCTATAGCCACAGTGCTGTAGGTGTGTCACTGTGGGGGCTGAAGCCTTTCAGCTTCACCTGTCCGTCTTGTCAACGAAACATTATTACTGAATACAAATGGTTAGGGGTCTGACTGGCGGGTGGAGTTTCAGGACAATGGAAGCTCCCGAGTGGCCACTTGTTACTCTAGTGTGAGATCACATCCATCTGTCATTTTTTCCCGTTTAAATGCACCTGTTTATATGCTATTCAGGTGTTACAATGGGGAAACCAGAAACAACATGGCAGTCAGATCAGGATCACTGGCACCCTAAAAAACAGATCATGTAAGTCTTTTTACACGGCCATTACTTTGCAAATTTAAAATTTGGGTTTACAGTACACATAAATGTAGGATATCTATTTATGTATCCACCTACCCTACGATCTTGAGTAAGTTGGATGGATGGATGCATGGACATCTTGGAGATCTGAGAAAGTTTGTGAGAAACAACCTTTTAATTGTTCTGGTATTGTAAAGTTCTACAACTGAATTGTCTGAAAAGACAAGCAATTTTCAAAACATTATATCAGCTTTAAGTTGGTTATACATTTTAATTTCATTAATTTAGAGTACACAAATGACTATCATAGCAAAGGGTCTATCTGAAGTACAGTGAAGACATAGTGAATGGCTGGTATATGACGGGCCAGTTGCACCTGAGATCCCGGGTATAACTTGTGTGGGACACTAAGGTGTGTAGTGCGGACTTGTATAATGTTTGCACAACAAATAACCCCACTGCTATTAAGAATTTCATGCGAACTGGTTGAGCTCTTATTTTTCATTGACTTACTCTTCTATATCAACTAAATTTGTTTGTGAATGAATATATCATCAAATGATTAATGATTATTATTATGTTTATTAATAGTTAAGTGTTTATAAATAAAAAAAATTATAAATTAACTGAAGTGACATCTCATATTGACACTCTTCCACCTATGAGAGTTTCCATGCTGATTTGAGAACAAAGAAATCCTGATAATGGGCATTGTAATCATATTTTTTTCAGTTTTTGATAGCTATTCCTTTCCTATGCACATGTTTGTTCATTGTGCCTCAAAGCTGATTAAAATGTTTAAAAGTATTACATGCAAGTAATTGGCTTGCATTGTGTTAAGACAGCACTGATGCTAAAGCTATGAAAATAAGTGGTACTATGGCACTTCTCTTTAATTTAATAATAACACTCGTTGATTTTACATGCTGTGAACCACAGAATAAAATTGTTTAAATGCTATTTTAAAATATAATGTACTGTGCATGCTTTGTGATAAAAAAAATAGGTTAAGGACTGATCATCGATGCTTATAAACCACGTGCAAATTACAATTGTTTCGTTAACAGTTTTATTCCAGAAATATGTAATAAAAGACTGTAATAACAGTAAAATAAATAAAAACGCAAAAATATAGAAGCTATCAAAAGAAGATGTACTAAAAATGATGCAATAAATAATAGCTGTTGTGATGTACAGTTAACAATAAATAAATAACTGTCTATAAATAATACAGTCAGATGTTCAGTTTTGGTTGATGACAAAGTGAATGTGTTCGCCTGAGATATTCAAAGGCTATATATGTAGCATATAATGTATATAGACAGGTTAGAGATACCACCAGCCCAAAGTGTGTGACCTTGACACAAAAGAGTATGATTCCTGCCTCACTGATGACAATATTTGAAAACGATTTGAATAATACATCTCGCATTAAGCGCAGACATGCCATACATCAGGTCTGGTAGCTGTATCGACACAGGGCACAAAAGACAGATTGGATGACGAGATGTCTATCTTTTATCGCTTTCACACAGAGAATGTCTACAGGGGATGATTCATAATAGGAATGAAAACCTGCCAAATATGAGAGAAAACAGGCAAAATTTCCCATGTGATGTTCTGATCACAAACAGAAGCTCAGTGCTTCTCAAAGGGCTAAATGTATTGGTCTCTGAGATGCACACAGCAACAGAAATGCACAGAACAGAATCCAATACAGGCCTATTCCTTCTCACAATCTCACCCTTGTCCTCTGCCTTTTTATTACAATACAGTGTAACTGAAATATTAACTGTAAACCGAGCTAAGTAGCAAAAAAACTGAATAAGAGGTAGTTCTGCAGAACGTGGCACCAACTCAGTATCTGGTGTGTAAATATAAATATCAACAAAGGCAAGTTTGAACTTGCAAAACAGAGGATGCAGAGCATGAAATGAGAAAATAGAATGCTAATATTTTTATCCAGTAATTATTTGTATTTTAACAATTACAGCTTAGTGTGAATGGTAACTGAGGTCAGTTCTTGCACATTGATTCTTTGGAGGTATTGCTAAAATAAAACAGGATGTAAAAGCATTAAGTTTCATTAGAACTTATATTTAGAATTGTGCTACACCTGACTTGTCCTAACCACACTTGTATAACACAGCTCTAACACTCTAAGAAAAATAATATTAGGCATTTTTTGATAACTAATTTTTTTGGTGCTTATTTTCTCATATAGCCACACAGTGTTAAAAACAAATCCTTACATTTCTACTCTTCGCATCTCTACTGCTTTTCAGTCCAACTGCTACACCAGACACAGAGATCTGAAACTGCTTCTAACAGGCATGGGATTACTCTAGGCCAGTGTTTCCGAATCCGTTTTTGCTCCTGCACTGTCTAACAGGATGCTTGGAGGGAGCAAAAATGTGGACCGGCTGTGGGTCCCCGAGAACTGGATTGGGAAACACTGCTTTAGGCAAACTGAGGCAAGATCTGACCGAGGTTACAAACAGTCCCTCTCCGCCTCTTCTCAGCTCCACAGTGCAAGCTGTTCCTGGCTGGCTGTGTCACATCCAGGAAGAGCTTGGAGCTCAGGAACCGTCTGTAGGAATCCTTCTCCATCAGGAGGAAGATCTTCTTCTGGGCTTCCTCAAAGCAGGAGATACTGGCATTCTGCAGGTTTTTTCTGGTCTCCTCTCTAGTTGCAGAATCCAGGTTGACCTAAGGAAGTTAACCAGAGAGTAGTTAAGTAACAAAGTTAACCATAGAGAGCCTTCTTACTGTAAGTTTACCCTCCAACATTGTAGCAAATATGCTTCAATATGCAAGTGTATGCTAGAATGCACAGTTATAATCGGTAATTAATCAATTAAATCTATTCTGATTTTTGTTATACATACCTCACGTGGAGAATTAACAGCGACATATTTGTCGTAGATCTCATTGGCCTTGGCTGTGAGATTTTCTTGGGATGTTGTCTTCTTGTACTCCTCACAGGCCATCCAGAACTCAATATTCTCCTCGCTGAACTCAGACTTCAGGAAAGTGGCGAAAGCTGTAAGACCATCTGAAAAATACATTGAATGCTGTGTGAAAAAAACACATCAACAAAAAATTCCCATTTATTTTTCCAACTTAGTTGCCCATGGCTTATTTTTCCAAAAGAAAAGGAAGCGTAAAAGAAAATGATATGACATTATTACATCTTTTGGAGGTATGCTTCCCAGCAAGAAAACAAAATAATGTAAATTGCATTAAATCATTAAACTTGAGTGCTGTTGAGTGAAGATCAGTATATGAAGTGTTTGAGGGCATCTTTGCATCAATGGGCCAGAAGGGGGCCTGTGTGAGAGGGCATCTAAGCAGCTCCCTGTAGACAAGACCCCAGGCTTCCTGAGGAAGTGCTCCATGCGTGTAGATCATGAGAAAAATGTGAGCATGAGCAGCATGAAAATATTTGTTGTGTGTGGTTGGAATTCAGATAAAAATTGCTTTGCTTAATCTCTGCAGATACACTAAAGTATGTGCTATAACAGATAAAGAATACTGAGAAAATCATGAAGCCTGAATTGGTTTGGTAAAAAATACTCAGAACAGACTCCTTTATAAGCCAGTGTCGGAGTAATAAGGAAATATGATCTGTGACAATAAAGTACGTATTCCAAGTCAGATAGTGCTTAATTGTCCCGGATGTATCATATATAGAGGCTGTAGCCATAGGAGTGTGAAAAGTCGTAATTTTGACAGGTTGACAAAATTAAATTAGCTGGCTCTGCAAAAATTAAAATTAAATTAGTGAGCTGTCCCTTCAAAGAGAAACAATTTTATGGACACTGACCATGCACTACGTTTCTGTCTCTGTCAAAATTAAATCAGATTTCAATATGAAGTGTAGAGTATTACCTAAGGTTAATTCTAGCCTTATTATTACACCTGCCATGCTGTTTCATTTAATCTTTTTTGTCATTGTTAATCTTACCATCGTCATTGACCAAGGTGTTCAGAGACTCCTTCCATTTCCCAGCATCAGCCGGAACACTATAACCAATAGGAAAAAATCCATTTAAACCCATTTTAGTCAAATTATTATTTAATGGAAATTAACCTGTCTTCGATATATATTAACTACTTGGAGCTTTGTGTCCCAAAACAAACGAATAAACCACAAAAAGATAAAAGCCATAAAAAATAATTGTATTGACAATATAACTATAACTATAAATAGAATTATGAAGTTATTGTCTTCGATATATACTTTTCTCCCTCATACTCCCAAACAAAAGCACGTAGAATAACTTAAAGATAGCTCAGTGAGATTTTCCCTGTGTAGTTTGAGTCCTGTAGAGACAGAAATCAGATTTCCAGGAAATCTGAAGGCCATGTACACCTGACACCTTTCTTGGAAATCCCAGACATATTACACCCTGACTTACAAGTCAGTTGTGTGTAATAGTAGGAGCTTTTCCTGTCTGATTTCTTTCTGTGAAATGCTTATTAATGCTTATTAATATAGATACATAGATAGGTAGATTTTCACACTAAAGTACAAGCCTTGGGTTCCTTTGTTTTATTATTCTCCTGGCCATCTCTATAAAACAACAAAATTGTCTATGCCTAAAAATTACCCACAGGAAAACTGAGTCAAATGGTAACCAATTGCTGTTCAAACTGAAGTAGCTTTTTAGCACATTAGCAAATGGCCACTATAATAAAATCTCTAAGGGGGTATCTATTATGATCATCCAGGCGAAAGCTAGGTCTGGATAATTTCAGGTCTGATTAGCCTGCTACTTCAGTAGCAGGTAACACTGAGATAAATGGCCTTTTTTTAACATCCTACCTCTTTGGAACTGAATCTCTCTCTTTAGTGCTCACTGCTCCCTGGTCAGAGTGAAGGTCGGCTTTGTGGAGCAGGAAGCCGATGCGATGCTTCATGTCCTTCGCACTTAAAGGGGCAGCACAGAAAGGGGCAGCACAGAAAGTGAGCAGAACCGTACCGCAAGTCCAGTTTAATGAACATGTTACCTTACTTTTCCTCTACCTCTATTGTTACCTCTAATTGTTCATCATTGTTCAAGTATAAAGCAGAACTTTATTAAAAGGTATAATAATTATTTTTTTCCTATTGATTGGCATAATGCGCTTAATTATGTTTTTGAAAATAAATCATATTGCTAAATTGCAAACCTAAAGTATTACAAAATCTTGTATACTTTTCATGTGACAATTAAATTTTTTCACAATATACTTATTATACACTCTATAACAATTACATTATAGTATTATACACAATAACAGTTATATACAGATTAATATTGAATTATTCATATTTAAAAAAATTGTAATGCTTTTCAATATTTCTAACATTGTTAGGACAATATTCAACAGACCATTAGCAACAATTTGAAGAATAAAATCCCGATACCTTTTCAAACATGTTGCTGGCAGAGCTGACAGCCCCTTACACATTCTGGAGGAAGTCCAAGTGCCAAACGCAGGGAACAGAAGCCAGGTGGCCGGTGTCTCAGTGCTGAGCAATGAGTGATTCGGTGTGTCGATGGAATCCCTGCCCCTGTGTGTGGTTTTATAGTGCTGAGTGTTCCGAGCAGAGCGACCAGCCAATCACGTCACACCAGGGGTAAAACTGCTGTTCCGCGACTGCCCTGCATGCATAACATACACAGCAACGGCTTACGCGGTTGTGACGGATGGCCTTAAAAAGCTGTTAACAAGCCATAACAATTTTAAAGACGAAACAAAATATTTACAGTTAAAAAAAGCAACGGAAGTTCAAAGAATTGGATTACTTAATTCATTGGGTATCAAATGTACCCCAATGCTGTCTAATAATAAAATATAAACCATCATTAGGATTAATATTGGTTAACTTAGTCATGGAGGATCAGACTGAACATCTACATGGGTTCAGGAACCCCAAACTGAACATCTTAATAAGTGTGGGCAGGTTGTTTTTCCTGAAGAAAAAGGAACATTTGAGAAGAGGGATTGTGTACATACCAGTGAAAAGAGGTATGCTCTTTTCACCCTAAGCCTAACCCTAACCCAAACATATGTCCGATGTCCAGAAGCATAAATTAAAAGTGGAGTTAGCAAATTCGGTAGTTTTCTATTAACCAGGGTGATTCTAGCTCCTGCTCCCAAACGCCACAGGCCCACAAGCCACAAAGGCAGCCAATCTGATCAAATGACTAATTCAATCATACTAAGCAGAGACTGGACGCCGTAATCAGAGCTTGTGCCAATACAAAGTAGAGAATCCTACACTCAATTCAATTACCGTCTTTTCGTAGAATGCCAATTCCCCTTTCCCTGAAAGCTGACCTATTGCCCGTGCAACTTTTAAATCAACGGCCGTTCCTTCAACAGACTTTATTGGCAGAGCTGATACTTGCTACCAGCTGTCTGTGGGTTAACCGGGGAGAGATGTGACAGGGACACGGCTAGGGCTGCGTCCATAATTTAGCTATTTAAAGTCCACAGTAAAATAAAGTCTCTCTCGCATCCTAGAGCGACAAAAGGTTAAAAAAGATAACTGAAATAACAGCTACTACTGTCACTTCCAGTTTGGTGTAATGTTTTTTTCACTAGAAATATAGCAGCCATAATGTCTGGAATGTTAAATTGTCAGCGATATTACATTTCCTAGCATTCAAGTATCTGCTAGCCACCTGATAAATAATGAAATAAGAATTGTAAGCAGAGAGAGAAAAATCCCAGAATTTAGAGCCGGTACAGTCTGGAGATCTAGAAAGGACGGCATACTAGAAACTAGAAACAGTGTGAGTCACAGCTAGTGTGGGTCAGATTAGGATCAGTGTTATGTGGAGCGTTCCTGTTGTAGGTTAATACATGCCGTCTTTACTCACTGAGACAACCCCCCCCCCGACACTGAGCCCTTTCCTGGGCCACGTAAGGCCAGCACCCGGAACACCAACAGACGCAGGCCGGTCCCTCATGGAAATGAAGACGAATCCCCACACAGCCCAAAGCAGCTCCCACAATCCCGACTTTAGGTGTGGTCACAGTTAGTGTTTTGTCATCGCAGCTCATGTCCACATTGACCCGAAACTCTGGACCATACTGTACACAGTAAGATTTGGCACAGCTGATGGTGTGCTGTCCTTAGGAGTGTAGTAGGGGCATGGATAACCAGGGAGATTCAGGAGGTCCAATACCTTACTGGGGCATTTGAATACGTAAAAATATGAAAAATTTGTGTGTGTGTGGGGGGGGGGGGGGGGGCGCAGGCCCGTAGCCAGAAATTAATTTCAAGGAATTAATTTCAAGGAATTCAAGGAATTTCAAGGAATTGTGGAAAACCAGCAATCAGCTTTTCCATCCATCAGTGTCCATAACAGTTATCAAGTGTAAGTGCTATTACTATTACAATGTTTTTTTCATAACAAAATATAAAGTGAATATAGTCTTTTTTTCATTGAAGTATGTTCATGTAACACCTAAATGATAAACTGAAATGGCGTAAAATGTGCTAAGAGGTGTATACTGTAATCAGGGCTGGCTACTCTACACTTTACAGGCATGGCAGCTAATTCATAAATAAACTACAACTTGTGTATATAAATCAAAGTGGCCCCGTTACTATCCTTAGGGACCGGCAGAAGCGGGTTTGTCTGGTGTCACCGGATATCCACAGGTCATGTTGTCATTTCCAAGCAGTGTGATTGACATAACATGCAGTTTCTGTACTGTGTGAGTCAAAGACATGAAGACCCTCTCTTCAGGCTAAACCAAAATGTTATGGATCATTGATTCATACATCAACACAACATAGAAAGTCCCTAACAGACTTTTTGCAAATGCATTTTTTAACCACATTCTTCCTTCCATTAAAGGTTATTATTGTTATTATTATTGTTGTTGTTGTTGTTGATGATGATGTTGTTGTTCTTACATGGGAGCTTACTCAGCTATGAATCTCTTGGCTTAATATTATATTTCTAATTTGTTTTCATAGGACATAATCATCAGAGCAGGCCGCGAGGGAGTCGGTGTCTAAGAAACATGCTGAGCCGTGCCCAGACCCTGCTGCTTTGCCCGGGTGTCCTCCCTCTAAGGACCGCCACTTTGTGCCAATAAAGCCGGCACACGCCTTGAACAAAAGCCAGCTAATCGACTAAATACGGCCCCTTTGGAAACCCAGCCTTGAGCATGGATCCCAATGCCCGTTCTCTTCTCCAAAGGTCGCATCTCCCTGATTCCCGTGCCATTCCTGCAAATTCCCTAAACAGCTTCTAAGTTAAGCAAAGCGCTTGCATCTCTAGGCCCGAGACCCCCTTTGGGTGCTTCCATGGAAAATACAGCAAAATGAACAGATCAATGTGAAATGAATATACGCAGATTCAGGGCACTGCACAAATGGAATTTTAAACGCTGAAGAGAATAATTCAAAATGCTCGTTCACTGAGCTAGACATAATATCACTCATTTATTTAAATGAAATGCAATTTCCAGTAACCTGACTATTTATTTACATGTAATCGGTACTGAAATAACCTGAAATATGTTATTGACATATTAATATAGTGCTTTCTTTCAATGTGACAATCTGGCAAAAAAACCAAAACTGAAATAACTGAACTCTACCAATAGAATAGAATATTAATAAGCTGATTCTATTAGCTTCCCCAAAGATTTCTGACAATATTTCGAGTAGCATAACTGTAAAACATAACTGTTAGCAAACTGCAAGCTTTCACTTTCCCACCAGATCAAGGTCTATGACTCAGATCACTTCCACGTCACTCACAGTTTACTGTATTCTGCTACACACCTGCTGTAAAACTTTCCACAGGCGAGCTTGTTCTGGCCTCTCTGGCCCCCCCTTCCTATAATCGCTTCATTCCCAAGGTCAGTCAAGAAAGTGCCGCAGACGTCTATCTTCAAGATTATGCATTTTAAGGTTGGCTTTGTTTGCGGACCCTGAAGCTGGTCCATGCATTTTTTTTCCTCATGGTGCAATATGACCACAATGGATGAACGTGACGCCCACAAATCTACGTAAAACACACGGTGACATAAACCTGCCCCAGGGCGCTGGGAAAATGACAGTGATGTTGAAGGTTGACTCATCTGCTGCACCAATTCAAAAGCAGCTACAGCAAACAGAGAGGCTGTTTCTTTTTGTAAGAGTACCATCAAACCAATTGAAAGCTAAAGTTATAAATAAAGTATTAACATGCTTAAACCAACAATCCACTTACATAAATAGTTATATGCGTACATGAGCGACTACAATTCATTAATAACAACGTTTCCAATCGGTCTTTATAACTGTCACATAAGCCAAGTGCATTCTTCCGTGTTGCGTAAGCATGGCATTCAAACGAGAGTTATTCTAATTGTTCCAAGTTGAAACTCATCACAGATGGACTGGTGTTCATCTTCGCCAGCTACATTACTCAGACCACATTTTGTTCACAAAACTGAAAGACACCAGAAACAGAGAGACGGACTGCAGATATCAGAACTGACATTTACTCCATGTAACTAACTAATTGGTATGGAAAGCCAGTGTAGGGTCATATTATAAACATTAAATAATGTTCTTGGCCATCCTCAATAAATTGGGTGAATTCCTTGGAAGCAGTTTGCTATCGAAAGGTATTTGTTTTATTACCACAGAAAAAAGATGTTGGTTTCCATGTGTACACCACATAAATAATAAACACAAAATCCCCCAAAAAACTAGTCTCAGAAGAAGCTTTTGTACTAAATTATTGATAAATAAAGTTTTGCTGTGTTATCCACAACAGGTATTTTACCTAGACTAGTCTGCTGTTTGTGTTATTTTGTTCTGTTGTGGACTAGAAGTTATTTTTTCTGAAGGGTGATGTGCCGAGAAACAGAAGCTGTCTTATAGGTGATTGACGTGGACCTGGAGAGTTTTGCAGAAATCATTTGTGACTCTTACTTTCGTTTTATAAATCTTTCCGTTGTCTAATGTGACCAGATGCTTCTGCATATTTGAAAACCATCTGGTCATGAGTATTTTCATGCATATAAACTTGCATCTGACCTGCATTTTTGATGCAGAATTTAAATCACTGTATAACCCCCTTAAATCACTGATAATGTTACGAGCTCCCATCACCAAGTAAATGGTTTTATCAGGTGCCCCCCCCCCCCACACATTCCACCCCACGGATGGTCCTTTTAAGACCCCACTATTTATAAATATTTCTCCTGGGTAATGGCATGGATATGCTTAGGGTTATGGTTAGCTACTTTGTAAAATAATCTGCTCTGTTGCTGTTTGACATAAATATTTTTCACTTGGGTTGTTTTCCTGTTTTAATTTCTTCACATAGAATAGGCCTACTTTATAGCTGTGTGATTAAAGTTTCTTTGTTATCATAAGTCTAATTACACTTTTCATTTTAATGATTCTATGCCATTTAATATCTTAGCGATAACACATGATTTACAAAAACCTGCCAATTCAAGGCAAGCATAAGGAAATAATTAAATTCTATATATCTTTATAGGTGTCACGTTCTACCCATCACGTCTGGCTGACCCTTCTCTCTCCTCCCTTACATGGCCCTGATGGGCTGCACCTGAGGCTCGTTGTCTGGCGTTAGTCCATGTACTTATCTCGTCCTCACTAGTCCAGTCGCTCCTCCTGTCCATTCCTGTTCTAATCCTCTTGTTTTGATCCCTGGCGAGCTTGTTAATTTCCAGTTCCTGTTTGTTTACATTCAGTAAAACCCCTTTTGTTTCGCCAAACACCTGCCCTTGAGTCCTTTGTCCCTCGAAACGTGACGCTAGGAGGAATCATCACATTCACTTTGCATAATTAGGTAAAAATAAAAATTCTAGAACACGAGCAGGTCTAGAATATACACATTCTAGAATATTGCTGATTTTTAATGAACCGAAGAGAGGCTGAAATCGTAAGTATGAGGGGCTACGTGCTGGTTTGCACAGTGGTGCAGATTTTTATCGGGCCAGATGGCATTTAAGTGGCTGGCTTCTTTACTTTCATCTGTCAGTGAGTGATCTGGAACACAGCTCCTGCATGTAGTCATCCCCAACTTAAACCACACCTGGCCATTTGTAGGCATATCAGAAGCTGGTGTGTCTAACATCTGAACAGAAAAAGGTTCTGAGCTGTCAGGGAAATTACTGTCACTGTTAAGGGCCTATTTGGAGCTACCACATTGCTTGATAACTTCGACGATAAAATAAATTATACGCCCAAAGTGTTCTCCTTTATGACAACGCTTTTCAGACCTAGTAAAGAGAAATTACTTCATTTCTAATCTTGCCAAAACAGCGTTCCCCAAAATGTATTTGTTTAACATGTTTTTGTTATTTATTAATTAATCAAACCAGTTTGATTGATGGCTATAGACTTCACTATGACTCAAAAATCATGACAAAACCTTTCAAGCACATTTAATGCTATAATGTATTTCTGTTCTGCTGCATGTTGTCTGCATGATTAACATGGATGTTTTGCCATGCATTTCATAACAGTTTCATCAATGACAAAAATATATTTGAAACATAAAGATAACATTCACATTGCAGTAGCATCAGTAAGGAGCCAGATAATCACCATTTGCACACATATACACAACACTCACTTTTTTCCCCTATATTTTTATTTGGAAAACCAGTATTTCAGTTTTACGATGTATCCTCTACAGATGATGAATGAGGCATATTTAGTTTTCCAGTGAAATAATCTCAAGGATATTGACATGACGTGTCATTCACTGGTGTACTTTTGAGTTAAAAAAGACCTCGACCCTTTCAATATCAAGGCTATACAGCTTTATATCATCCAGCCTTTTACAGCACAAGGTTTCTTTGGGGGATAATGAAAAAGTGAGGTGGTTGAGATGTTGGCCTCACGAACAAAGAGGTTGCGAGTTCAGTATTCCATTATAGCATTGCAACAAGCTCTTGATTTGAGTCACTCCAGTACTGATGATTTATATAAAGGGAGGCAGCAGGCAGTAGAGATCCAGTTTTGCTTTAGGGTGCACAAAACCAAGATCATCCTATGTGGGCTAATTACCTAATTATTATGGGTGCATATAGGGCCAAATCAATTTTATAGAAATTCTAGAGGTATTATGAGGTCTGATTGTGGGTGTAGGCAGGTAGATATTGCTATTTTCAGCTAAGTGAGTATTTCTTTCACTGTTTGGCACAGTTTAATATGTGTTTCAATTATTGCATGTGTGATTTTGATGTTTTTGTAGAAGCATCCATGACCCCACAACTAGAATCAATAACAAAATGATGTGTGCAACTGTAAGATACTATAAAAAGTTTGATAATATACTTAAATACGTTACCATAAGGCAGGAAAAACTAATCGAAAAATGAGAAAAGAATCTATGTTGCCACAGGATTAGCACACAAATCATGCATCTTTCCAACTTGCACCATTGTACTCATCAACTTGAAGACTAAGAATAATGACTTCAGTGGTGTAGAAGTTGATCTGCAGACTACAGAGATGTATGTGCAAATTCTGACACTGAGACTCCTGCATCTGCTAAATCAGAATCGCCTTCAGCAAATCTTAACAAAAAGCTGCAGTACAGCATTGTGAAATACCGGCTCTATTAGGACGTGGAAATCTGTCCTAAAAATTAATCCTGGTAGACAGTACAATGACTGCACTGTCATGCTTCTGGAAGAAAGATGCAGCAATTACAGGCTGCATATCATAGATGCAGACTGAAGTGAAATCAAACAGAATGGTGCTCATTAAAACTCGTCTGTGGCACACAGCGGCGTTTGAGATCACGAGTGATTAGGCAGGCAAGGTCAGGGAGCAAACTTTTATTATAATGCCGCTTAAAATCACTTATCGCTAGCCTCGGACTTGGTATGGTGACGCCAAGGACCATGGAGTAAGATTCCCTGGGTGCCTCCCCTCCAAAGGGTCCTTTTCCATTGCACCACAACACAGGTGAAACAGCAAGGGCCCCCTCGGCATGTAACTCAGCAACACTCATGTTAAGCACATCTATTTAAGTTACAACTATACTAAGGCCATTAAAATAATTTTTAAGTTAAATTATAGATTATTTTGTCTATTATTATAACATAGTTAGAAACAATAAACAAATAAACAATAAAGAAAACAATAAGGTACTTTGATTACCACATGCTATACAGCTCAAATACAGCTATATAATTAATCCAAATAAGTTACAACCTTATGTAAAAAAAGAGAGAGAAACTACAAAAGTGATTGCCATGACCTGTAATGCTCCCTTCTCCTAGCCTCTCAAAGAGCAGCAGGACAGAACAACAAAATTATTACATGACAGAGATGCAACAGCATCAACCATTTCTCATTATTGAAAATACTGCAAATATTTGTCTATAAATATTCCTCAAGGTCACTTTTCTGAAGAAAAAGGACTGTAAATTAACATTTTTATGTGGCTTTTCAGATTGAACGTCAGTCAAGCCATGACAGTGTGACAGTATCTGATGCTGATCATAGCAATCCATTTTCTCTATTGTCATTTATGCCAATAAAACAATATTGGGGCTTGCGCGCTTACTGAACAATCGCGTGAGCCAGATTCACAATAAGGATAAATATTAAGCTAGAATTTTGGCGAAATCAGAGAGGTGATCTTTTATTTATGTTCCAGATTCAGAATACTGCTTTGGAAGAAATGACAGAGGAAAGCCTGGAACTTTGCTGACACCTAGTGGCAGTTTATTGGGTCATTTTTTTTCGTGAACCTGTCGCGACAGTTGAATAATGTTTCCATATATGTGAGATACATTGTTGGCTAGGAACTATACAGCCAAGCCGTGTCAGAAAAATAAGCTCTTTTCACATAGAAATTCTCTACAAACAAGCTGAATAGATCATTAGGAAATACTAGCCCGTACTTTTTTTTACTTTAAGCCTTGTAATACTTTGTGGTCTTTTTTTACAGATACTCATATGTGTCAGCTATTGCGCAAAGCAGACCGTTTAATGTGCGCCTGGCACGAGACCCAAGACACTGGACGGTTACTTGGGTGCAGGGTTGCCACACGTCCCTTAAAATACGGAATCGTCCTGTATTTGACAATTAAAAATTTTGTCCCGTTTTTAATCAATTCGGGACGTGATTTGTGACATGGTTTAAGTTTTGATTTAACACCACTGGTGCGTCATAGTGGTTGTGGCAACGCCCCACTTTGGTTTGCGTCCTTTATATTTCTGTGGCGGGGGTGGGGGATCGGTTTTTTTTTCTTAAAAAAAATATATAAATGATATTTGCTTCCTTCCTATTTACAGTAATAGAGAAGATTCTGTGACTGGTTGGCGTTAGTTCAGCCTTGTGGGTGGACCAGCTGGGGGCCTGATTTATTGTGTGTTGTAAATCACTGACTAACAGTGTGTGGGAAAAGAAAACTAAATTAAGCAGATAAATGTGTGCGTGTGTGTGTGTTTATATGTGTGTGTGTGGGGGGGGGGGGGGGGGTGGTTCCATAGATCACATCTCAGGACCAAAATGTCCCCAAAGTGTGGTAAAACCTGAAATTTCCCTACTTTTGGGACATCTTTTCAGGTCCCCATTTGGATAACCAAATCTGTGACTGCAATTAAAAAAAAGCAAAAATGCCAAAAGTCTTGTATTTGAGTTGTTTACTTATGGTTAAGGTTAGGGCTGGGTTGGGGTTAAGGGTGTCATGATTGGGAGTAGGGTTTTACCCGATAGAAATGAATGGAAGGACCCCATTTAGATAGATACGCGAGTCTGTGTGTGCGCGTACGTGTGTGTGTGTGTGTGCGCATATATGTGTGTGTGCGTGTGTGTGTGTGTGTGTGAGTGCCATTCTCTTCTACTACAGGTGCCCTCACTGTGGGTGCTTCAGTAGTGGAGAGGAGGCATCATTCAGTATGTCGTGTAGTACATTTTCTCATGACACGTATAATGAAGGCAGATAATAGCCAATGAGTGGGGGCTCTACAATAAGGGAATGCTGGTAGAGAATAGAATAGAATAACAGCACCACAGCCTATAAAAAGAGAAGGGCAGCTACAAAAAAGGATACTCTGGAACATACAGTACATTTCTGTCTTAATCTTTAGCTGTTGAGAGTTTCAGTACAGCAAAAATATTATGTTGTATTGAAATTGGTTGTTTAGGAGTGTATTTTAATACGTACGCCTCCCGGACCACTGGATTCTGGGTCCTAAAGAGAAATGAAAATAGACTATAATGCCTAACGACTATAATGACTGACGACTATACCCTGAACCTACACAGCCACTGCGACCTGTCTCAGCACAGAACTACCCAAGGAAGGGTACTTGAGTGACCAATCTTCTTCTAGTCCACATTAAATGCCCAAGTTATATTCTACATTGGGTTCTCAAGAAGACCATTAGAATAACAGAGTGACCCTGTCTGCGACTAAAGAGTTGTTTAGCCTTCTAGCCCTCCTATGACCCTAGGGTCGGCACCGACCCATTTTCAAGTTTTAAATGTATAAAAGTACCACATAAATTTTGTTTACTGCATCAAGGCTTTTTCACTTTTCCTGGAACTTCATTTAAACCAAAAAAATATATATATAAATAGTAAGATTCTCTAATCAAAAATCCACTCCCTATGGTCTTAGGGTCAGTAGAGACCCGGTGTACAATAAAAGATCATAAAACAATAAATACTGCCCAAACTGAAGTCATA
>JAODKL010000034.1:15467794-15491572 GCA_026780765.1 Petrocephalus schoutedeni
GCCTACACCATTCCATGTAATAGTCTATACCACTCCATGTGCTAGCCTGCATCACCCCATGCGTTAGTGTACACCATTCCATATACTGGCCTACACCATTCCATGCGCCAGCCTCCACCATTCCATGTACCACCTTACACTACTCCATGTAAATTTACTAGTCTATACCAAACCAGGTTTCCTGAATGTTCTTAATGTTGAATAACTGTATTATTGCTTTTTTTGGAAGAGGTGGTTTAGCTCTTGCTACAATGATGTTTCCCAACCCTGTCTTCGGAGGCCCCCAGGTAGTCCACGTTTTGAAAGTTGAAAGGGAGCAAAATGTGGACTGTCTGTTAGGGAGCTGGGAGGAAGCAAAACTGTGGATTGTCTGGGCGTCCCTGAGGACCAGGTTGGGAAACATTGTGTTACAATGCCCCTTTCAGTGGTATCTCTGGGCATTCATTGGTGTGCTGTACCAAAGGATTCTTCAGTAATAAACCAAATAAAGTTCATTAAACTCCTTGAGAATGATGTGTCTCTATTCCTATGGGAGAAAAGATCCAGTATGATTCAAACATATCAATTATTATATAGAATAAAAATGTTCATATTTCTCCTTCTTGGGTTGCACTAAAAGAGAGTCACATAAAACGAGCATACCAAGATCTTCCATGCTGTGCACAGCTATACTATCAAGTTGTGGTCTCCACAAGGGGGACCCAGCGTAGCTTTATATTCTGAAGAAGTGCTCTCGAAAAGAGAGATCAAGTTAAAAGTCTGAAGAAGTAATCTCTAAATGTGAAAACCAAGTGAGCTGGGCTTTAGTGTGAAGATACTGGAAAGGTCATCCATGTCAGGGTTTGTCCCTTAAAGAAGATCCAGTATGTTTTCAGTCTGATGTGAGTCAAGGAGGTGCTCAGTCCACATATAGCGTTCAAATGTCTGTATACGGGGCTGCCAGCTCTCATACATCTGATATGACACTCACGCTTTCTGGCTCTAAAGCACACACAAGAAATCTTACAATAAATTTATGTTATTAATAAACTTAAAATTATCTACATCAGTAGCTGTGGAGTAATTTGCAAACCCCACAGACTATTTACAAAGTAAGAAAACTCTCACATGCATGTAAATGTGTGTGCAGACCTGTCTCAAGTTGAAAATCTCACGCCAGCCAGCACGCCAACCCTGTGTATAGTGTCCATTTCTGAGGTCTGATGAAAATTATTCATGAGCGGCACAATGATGTCAAGAAGGGTCAGGATACTGCTGCAATCCTGCATGCTACATGGATGGATGATAGCTATCGTACCCCATGACCTTGTGGCTAGAACGTGTTTGTTGCGGAAAAGTGATGGCAGAGATCATACAGTAGAGATAAAAATGCAAGTAATTATGGTCCTGAATACATTTAGAGATAACCATGTGTAATAAATCAAAATGATGGATCAAAGTCAAAGTTATCAATCAAAGGCAATCCTTAGAAAATCCATGTTACTCCTCCTTGCTGAGCGCATTTTCTTGCCTTTAACATGCAGGACTATATCGAGCATTCTAATGTAGCTAGGAAACTCATTTTATTTCTAATGTAAATAAGCGAAAATCCAGGCAGCAGGACACATCAGATCAAAAAAAGATGAAAGTGTGTATCCATTACCGCCAAGCATATTTGATATGACCTTGTACTCTTTTTAAAACTTAGTGTACTTCAAAATATTTCTTGTGTATTTTAACGCACTTTCCAAAAAGCTTTCTGTGTTATAAAAAAACTATTCCATATTCCTGACATGGAGTTCCTTGCTTTTATAGAAGAAAAAATTCACTATTGATAGGAATAAAGTCTAAAACTGGTATTTCGGCAGAAATGGGAAATTAATTTAAATGTGATTTACGCACGTTTTCTCACCAATGTTTGCTGGAAAATGGCCACTTTAAAACGTATTGCCTTCTAATACAGAACTAATTTCATTCAGTGTATTTCTTTTTTAAAATATCGATTTTGTTTAACTACATTTGAAAAGATGGTACGATTGCGAATGATTGTTAATTTATTATTTACTATTCTTTACTTTTTTTGTGAGGAAGGAAAATGTTTAGTGCATTCTGATTTGACGATGCAATATGTGTGCAATGTATAATATTGTGCTTGTTTAACAAGAGTAAAACACATGTTAAAACTTGTAACTTTAAATTTATGTGTCATAACATAGCCTACAAGGTGCACCAACTATGTTGACAGAGTAATACGTCGGATATTTTTCTTTTTACATTTTATATATCTATATATTTTATATACGTTCTTTGGGAGAATAGTTCAAAAACAGCGCATTTACATAGATCTGTGGATACTATAACATTGTTTCCCTGCATGTGTATAGCCGGTCTTTTTTTAAGACAAATTTGTACAAGTTTATGAAGAAACGTACCTAACAGTTACATTTAACTTCATGAAATTAAATCCCGAGATCCATAATTTAAACCAGACATTTAGGGGGGAGGGGTATGTGTGTGTCTCCAGCTGTCATTCCAGGGATCCTTTTATCAATTAAAAACGAAACATTGTTTTCCCGCTGAATCGCTGCCCACTGCGCCACTAGGTGCCACAATAGGCGCCCTTTCATTTAAAGGTTACAATGAATGAGGAAAATTAGATATGTGTCCCCGCCCACAAATCTATGATGTAACTCTCTTCCAATGAAAACATGTGGGATTCCCAGGTTCAGCCAATCAGCGCCAGTTCCCGAATTGTCCAAGTCTGAGAATGACTCCCCCAGTCATGGCGCTGCGGTGAAGAAGTAGCAACGGGCAAGGAAAGGGAGGATATTCAGTCCCTTTTTTGTTTTAAGTTATTTTTACTTCTTAATGAGCGAGGAGTGTGATTTTATTTGGCAGCGATGCGGGGACATGACACAATCGTGTGTTTTTCCCCTGGAAAACGACACCAAGGCTGATTTTATTATTATTATTAATTCTCATCGAACTACAGCTATGTATTTGCATGAGTACTTACTATTAAGTTACACGGGCTGACCTGCTTCATGGTAGTTCCGTGCACTTACTGGGTGGCATCGTATTGCAGAGTGCCGCTGAAGTTTCGTGCAGTTAAGTCTAGTTGCTCGTCTCTTAAATTACATTTTATCGCCAGATCGATAAAGCGATCATGCCGGGGAAAACTAAGTACAATTTAGTAGATGATGGCCACGATTTGAGGATTCCTCTGCACAACGAGGAAGCCTTCCAGCATGGCATAAATTTCGAAGCAAAGGTGAGTAAGAAGCGATAGGTGGGCAAAGTCCACAACGCGCACTTTTATTACCGCGCACTAACGCTGCCGAACATTATACGGTTTATTATAACGTTATCCTCTGCTTTGTCATTGCTTCTCTTTCATTTGCAGACTAGGCAACAGAAAAGCCAGTTAACGGGCACCATGCATGCATGCATGCGTCTGTTATTTTCACTAGGGCGATCCCCTTTGATCTTATATCGAGCAATAACTTGACACAGAATAACATCCTTTAGTCATTGTTTTTGTTGGCGGCGCTCAAGACGCAGCCGCCCGACGCACTGTGCGAGAATATGGTATTAATTGTATTTTCTCCTATATTTATAGTACATTGGTAGTCTGGATGTGGCGCGACCGAATAGCAGAGTGGAGATAGTAGCAGCAATGCGAAGGATACGGGTGAGTTTTTTTTTCTGCCCTGTTAAGGTTCATGCCACAAAGTTGCAGGGAATGTGGAGGTCGCCGTGGACATATCATCATAAGGTGCTTCTAGCTTTTAGGAAAATGTTGCTCGGTGGCAATGTTAGTTCGGTGATCTTGTCTTGCCCTTCGCATAACTTAAGCAGCACTTGGAACGGGGGACCCTTAATTACCCTTTTCCGATGCCCGGGTGAAGGTAGTGCTGGAAACAACATTGCTGAATGAATTTCATTTCAAAATGATTGCGTATAAAAGCCCTGCTGTAGGCCTTCATTGGCCACTACGTTTGGTTACTCCGAATTTTTCTTCATTAACTAAAATCCCCAATAACTTATTTAATAGTAAGGAATCTGAACTATTTTATACTATAAACTGGGAGAATTCTTAATTAACGTGTCATGCATGAAATGTGAACCTTTCTTCCAGATAAACCTGAGCATTAGTTATTGAAAAAGAGTTAATGAAATAGTCAAACATTTCAGCATGGGTTTCAGGAAAACACTATAGATGCATGTAGGTGTTACTTAGGTGATTTTGTTTTGAACTATGCAGGATATCCTTACACAAGTCCTTTATCCCCTTGCGTAAATGGTCTATTTTACGGTTAATTTATACTATTTTTCGACAGATCATGTGAGCTTTTCATTCCCATAGATGAAACGTACATTACATGTTGGGTTTTTTTTTTGTAACGGTAGCAAGGGCTCTTTAATTTTTGCATACATTATTTATGAACATGCCAATTGAAGGCAAAGCAAGGGGTCTCATCTACTGATGCTAAACTGTTTTTCATTCTTTCCAATTTACTTGAAATGGCTCTAAATTCATGGGGGAAAAATGAATTAACGTGAGAAATGGTAAAGTGAAGATAATGTCTGATAATGATTTTAGGCATTTGAGGTTGCCCCAAGGGCATCAGTAACAAACTTGGGTTGAGAGATCTTTTTGTTCAAGGCAAGGTACTGATATTTTTTTGTTGGAAATTGTCAGATGCTGAATATTTCTGATATTTTCATGATGTTTGCAGAGTTCTGTTTTTGGATACTGTGACGCAGCTTTATGACTTTTGAAAGGTCTGCTGGTGGGTGGGTATGTGTGTAGCAATTGAATAGGTGTCTGTCTCTGAGTTTCCAGTTTGATCTGCCAGGCATGAAGTATGTCAGAGGAATTTTCCTCCAGTTGTGGTGTTTTAAGTGTTTGACAGTTTTATTGAAACATAGTTTTCATTTTATTTATTGACATTATTATTATTATTATTAATAATAATATTAATGATGATGATAATAATAATAATAATAATAATACTAATTAATAATAATAATAATACAATTGCATATTCATAATTACTATCAACTTGTTTTTATACACCCAATAACCTGATCATTTAAAGTTATTCATGATACTGACAAATTCAGGTAATTCAATGCAGTTTATTAGCTAGCAGCAATTCCTTAAAATGTCTCCATTAACAGCTTAGATGCATAACCAATTGTGCCCCGGAAGAATCCTCTGCAGAATCATGCAATATAAATGATACCATATGCATTGATGCATTTCTAATTGATTAAATATTACTCCATTACAGATTAATGACCAGGGCTGTTAATTTGAAATGCATATTAGGATGATTATAAATGACCCTGTGATCTCATCAGGAAGTGTCTGCTGCATGTATTTTCTATAAAGCAAAGAAGAAAAGTAAGGAGAAAGTAGTCGGCAACTGTTTCCATGCTTTTTGGCCCACACAGGCCAAGCTCCATCCCAGAGCATGGCCCATGTCTTTAGCTTGAATTTTATTGCTCCCCTGATGATTTCATCAATAGATACTGCACACATCATCCTTCCATTACCCATTCATGCAGTTAGGAAGGTTTTCATCAAATAAATTTGGGATGCATGGTTATTAATGACAGCGACAGTCCATTTATAGAACCAGCAAGCATTGGTTGCAAATCCTGATCCGAAATATTGACCGATGGGAGTTTCAGTTAAAATTGTAATTTAAGTGTTCAAAAGGATACACATACCTGCCACTTCTATACAAATAGACTTATAGTAGAGAGAATGGTTGCAATTCATTTTTTTAATGTGTGCTCCTTATGACTTGAACCCATGACCCTTGTGTTAGTGTGACATGGTTCAATGAGGGTAAGTGGTCGTCTTTCGGCACGCTAGCATTAGCTTTTAGCGATATCACATTATCGTTCGTGTTAGCAATGTCTGTTTTTAAGAGCCACTGAGTCAGACTCTCCCTTTTTAGTAGTGACTAATATTGATGGTAAATCTGTAGATGATTGAGTGTTGCAATGAAGAGTCAGTGGGCCTTTCGTTGCTGAACTACAGGCTGGACATTGATCGATAAGGCTGATAACAGCATTTCCAAGCAAATTTCATAGGACGATGTGAAAACGTCAAGCAGCTAGCTTAATGTGTCAAAGGATAGCTTTGTCTTTTTGCTGGCTATTTTAAATGATTTACGCACTTGTCTATTGTATGTTCAGTCAGTGCTCTGTTATTTTTACCTAAGATTTGTACTGTGAACAAATAGACAAAATACAAATTGTTTTCAACAGACATTAGATGTTCTCTAGGTGAAGGTCTGGTAGTTGTTCTGGTTGATGAAATGAAAAGCTATTCCTGTCCGTCTCAGTGTGTATGTTCAGCTCTCTCCATGTCACCTTCCAGGGCTCCCTCTATAAACATTGTTTCCGTACCGGCCCGTGGGATCGAAGATTCGGCGGAGGTGAAAATGTGCTTTAAACGTTCAGGCGTGACACCGATTATTTGACTTGTCGAGGCCTTTTTAAACTCTGTGTAAATCAAGCACAGTGACCTTTGCTGGTTCCCTCCTCTGTGGTTGACTTGTGGAGAAGCACTGCTCGGTTGATGTTTAACTTGCTGTCATTTCTCAAATGCGTTGATGAGGTCTGGTAATCGTCTTTGTGTTTCATGGCTCGCAAACCGGGAAACAATGGCAGGCGTTAAAACTTCTGCCATAAAAAGTCTTCCGCTGGTTCCACTGGCAAGTTTGTGTACAAGGCTGTTTCATTGTTGATTTCTGAGTGGCTGCTTTCTGCGAAAACAAGACCCTTCGTGGCATACAATAGACTCCCTGTACCCTGGCAGGCTAACGTCTCATCTTTCTGTGGAACGTGTTGGGTTACTTTGCCTCTTGTGTGCTCTAAGATGGCAGAGCCATTCACGGACAAGGCTAACTGATGTCCGTTGGAAGCCAGCCTACATGCTAGATTACCCACCTTTTTGTCTGCAAAGAGCTTCATTTGAGCGTAAGTAAGAATATGTCTGCCTTTCCAACAGTGACCTCTTCCCCTGCTCTGGCCGAGACTTTGGCAGGGTGGCGATGACCGGCTCCTTTGTGCCGTTCCTCATAGTAACGGAGATCTCTAAATCGACTTATTAAGCAGCAGTTTGGAGCTCCTTGTACCTTCCTTTCATGACCCTTTGTAAAGATGTCTTTAAGGAGGTCAGCTACTTCCCCACAGTTGGTAGTTTCCCGCCATTTTTCTTCTCTGAAATATCAGTGTTGCTGAGTGATGAATGAAGATACTGTCCTAATTCCACCCCATATTAATCTGTATTAAACACAGAATTAAATCTCTCTGATTTTATTTTCTCTGGCCACATTAAATTATACTGAAAATATCACAGATGTATGCCTGAGGTCCTTACATTAAATTTTTCTTTTCATTCTCATGCTGTGGGATAAATTATTTTTTTTCATTGCTGCATTTCATTATGACTTAAGATATCATTTGTCTGCCTGTGCAGGTTTTCCTTTTCAGCTAAGATAACATGCTAACCTGGCCTGTTTCTGGGCATTAAAGTGTGAATGTAGGCAGATAGCCAATAATAATACAAAAGTCATCTAAATGTGCAAATGTAAAAAGAGAATTTAATTTGTATTCAACATTCTTCAACAGAATTCTTTGCTAAAGAAAAATAATCCTTAATACATCGATGGCAATCATTGTCTTAAACACTGTATTTTTGTTTTTGGTTGCTGTTGGTGTTATTTCTTTAACTACCGAGTGAATCTTCTTCCTTAAGATAGTTGTTAAGGCATGAAGCCTTCTGCATAGTGATCAGCGTTAGCCACACCTGAATGTCTTTTTTTCCATGTTCTAGATACTGTCTTGTTTTTTACCGCCATGCTTTAGTGATACTAATTCTTATTCTATTTTGAGTTTTGTTTACAACATGAGTCTCGTCAGTGCCTTGTATTTTGGTACTTTTATAAAATCAGAGCCTGAGAATTTGTTTACCACAATCTAACTGGCACATATTGCTCCCAGATTGCAGTTACTTTATATGGTTTGCATGTTTTTGTGTAGTGGGTAAATGCTATTTTGCACATTTAGTCTTAATTAAGTTCAGGTGACAGATGTCTTCAGCAGAATAACTGAATGCTGGTTCTGTATTCCTGTGCTTGGTAACAGACTTACTCAGGAAGGCGGTCCCTTCTGTGTAAACGCAGTGCAGGCTGACCAGCTGTCTCCTCCATGTGACTCCAGTGTGTGGTAATGGAGTTTTAAGATGTTGGCTCTGACAGGTAGCTGTCCTGACTTCAGAAAGGCATCTCCTTTCATTTCAGTTCGGTCTCAGTTCAGTTTAATTTCATTGATCTATGCTTATGACAAAGAATTGCTTGTGGGCTTCTTTTGGGCTACTGTTTGAGAATATAATTCCGTGAGGCATGGGTTTGAAGTGTACAAATATACCATTATTGTACCCCAGGGATTTGGCTATCGTTGAATTGTGACAGGCTGTTTTGATTGGCTTCATCACCGCGTTCCTCTAAAGGGATCCCCAGCCTGTAGCACCTTCAGTGCTAAAATTAGCTGACATCAGTGTCACCGATAAATCAGAGCCTGGAAGCTGTGGATGCTGTACCAGATTGAGCAGCGTCTGGTTGGTATTTTGAGCTGTATGAGGTCTTAATGATGAAGGTCCCCTCAATCACATCTCTCATGGGTCAGCCCGGGGCAGAAGAGGATATAGAAATGTAGACAAATAGTTTGGGATGTGCCCCTTAAAGCCAATTTCTCCATGTGGCTGGGACAGAAATTGATGGTGCGTGATGTCTACATTGCCTGCATATCAGACTCTATGTAATATCCATCCATCCATCCATCTTCTGACCTCTTTTCCTGGTCTGTGTTTTGGGGCCTTATTTAATATTTGTTTCAATTTCTAGAATAGAATAGAAAACTTTTGGAATCCTTTTTTTAAGGAAGAATTTTTTTATGCTTACATATTTTATAATGTGTATATTTATGGTATTAATAACTAGTAGTTTTAAGAGACCATATGAAACAAAAATGGTACTGTTATTCCTTTTGTACTGTGTTGTGTTTTTCACAGGGTAAAATGGGTAATGTTTTTACAAATCAAAGGTTTTAATTGTCCTTATGAAGTTCAGGTTATCTGGGATGAAGACTGGCAAGTCTGCTTGGCAGAGCTCCTGATGTAATCATGGAGCTCATACCCAGGAGGACCTGAACTGCTTCGCTCATG
This sequence comes from Petrocephalus schoutedeni, assembly GCA_026780765.1. Classification (NCBI taxonomy): domain Eukaryota; kingdom Metazoa; phylum Chordata; class Actinopteri; order Osteoglossiformes; family Mormyridae; genus Petrocephalus; species Petrocephalus schoutedeni. Next base: position 15,477,021 of record JAODKL010000034.1, read on the forward strand.
GTCAAATTTGATGTTTGATATTTGAAAATTTGTTCCCCCGGCTGTTTCTTTTGGAAAACCTTCGGGGAAAAAAAAAAACTTGTCCTGTCCGGATGCAATCAACCACCGAGTCCACCTGGAGCTGGCTGATTTCTCCAGCGAGTTGGGCTTGGGGGTGTGGATGTGCACCATATCTGTGCAAGACAGCCTGCACCTCCCGAAAGGCTAACACAACATCCTTCCCTCCCACTCCCACAGATAGCCCCAGGCTAATGCTTTCATTTTCCATTGGAGAACAGTGGCAGTGCAGCAAGTTTGCACTGCAGAATAGCATGACATCCAGACTCATTTGCATTCTCTGATGTTTGATATGTCTGTAAACCTCTTATCTGCATATCCCCATGCAGTCTATGAATATGACAGTTGGACAGTTTTACGCTGTAATCCAAAACTGACTGCATATGTGTTCATTACATTCTCAAACAGGGTGACCAAACAATTTCTCTTCCAGCCAAGTGCACTCAGAGCTGAAGCGATAATATTTTGACATGTGTACATCTATACCCTGATGAATATTGATGTGGCATCTCTAATTCTCTCTTGCATGAAATCTTCGGGCCTAGATGGCCATCATGCTTATTAAGGTAAACATTTTATGTTGGTATCTCTCGCTATTATTGGACATGCAGCAATGGTAGACACGTTCTATGTTTCATGCATCAACCTTCCAGGGCTTCATTATATTTGGCTTCCTCTGTTGTTATGGTAACCCCTCTGTTAGCTGCGAGCAGAGGCTCTGATGCTTGCTTTTGTTTTCTCCTGACTCTGATGTGAGTCAGTGATGCTTCCGATGTCCTTCAAGATTCCAGCCATTATTGTCCCTCCTCTCCGTGTTCCGAGGTCATTAAATCCTTTCGGAATGCCGATGTTTTAAAAATATTTTTTAATGCTGAGCCTTTGTTGTTTTTTCGACCGTCGCCTACAGCAGGGGTGCCCAACTCCAGTCCTGGGGGGCCAGAATCCAACGCAGTTTGCAGATTTCCCAGCTCAAACGCATCTTAATCAGCTAATTACCAGGTTTAATGGGTATGTTTGAGCAGGGAAATCTGCAAACTGTGCTGGATTCTGGCCCTCCGGGACAGGAGTTGGGCACCCCTGGCCTAAAGCATGAAAAGCATTCTAAAGACTATAATAAGGGGGTTTTAAAAAGCCAGATACATGCACATCTGAACTTGCAACTGAAAGGAACCAAAGTTAGAGGTAGTCTGTGACCAACATGGGCAACTTCACTACTGAAGGGCCATTTCGGTGCCGGTCAAATTCCATGTGGAGGACTAGGCAAGCCTCACTGCTGTGAAGAGTGTGGGGGGGGAAGCCGGTGGGTCATTTAGTAGGGGCTTCCTCAGAAGGCGTTATACTAGGCGGTCGTCTATGTTAACCAATGGGCGAATGGCACTGGGTCAACCAATCGTAAATGTCTCTTTATTTTTTAAGTCTGAGAATAACTTGCAGAATGTCCTTGTCATGTATATCAGCCCAGTATTAGAGTATATAAATAAGGTATTTGTGCTCAAGTATGCAGAATGGTTTAGTGATGTAAGTGAAGGAGGAGGGGCCTGCTTCTCCCTCCAGAGTGTCAGGTGAGTAGAATTATGGGCCGGGATGCGGCTCGCCCGCCCCTCACTCTCTAGGTAGATCTGCCGTGATGCGTTCCGTTTCGTTTTGCCCTAGAGTGAACTGTGACCGTGACGTTCTTTTTTCGGTTTCTCGTGTTCCCGACCCGCATGACACGACTTTTGGTTTTGCTTACGTCACATGTCAAGCCAGTTCTGTGATCATGCTCGGTTTTGAGTAGTGCTCATCTGCTCCTGGTCCCCGTTTAGACCCCTTAAGCCACCCGGTTCACCCACATAAACTGTTTATTCCCGCTGAAGGGTCCTCATACCATGTGGTTGTGATGATTCGGTTTTTTACTCTATACCAAAGGCATTCGGCCTGGTTTCTAAAGCTGTGATTGAATATTCGGCAGATGATATAAAAATATATGAAGGACAGGAATCTGGAGGGAGATGGAGGCTTTTCAGTGTTCATTTTTTTTTATTGGCTTCGAGAGGGGGGAAAAAAAGTCTGTATTAACGCTTTTGCTTGCTATGGCTATTTTTAGGAAGAGTACCAACTGCCCATGGGAGGGAAATGCAGAACAATGGTACCATCCCGGCGAATAGGGGCTCATTGGAATGTCGGAATGCCACGTCCTAGCATCACGCCAAGATGCGTGAGGTAGTAGACCAGGAAGGAAAGCTATATTTAAATGTATTGTGTTTTCTTTAAAGAAACTTAGTGATTCAGATTTCAACCCTCATATTTTGTTTCTGCAGCAGTTGTGTTATTAATGACTGGTATTTTAATTGACACTCGTGTCTTGATCTTAACTACCTAACCTAGGGTTGTCCTCCGGGGTTATTTCTGGAATCCTGTATTGCTTGCGAGATGTTTGCACAGCTGACAGTAGAGCTGTAATCAGTAAACAATCTCTGACCATGAATTAGGTAGGTAATTCACTTACGGCTCAGCAGCGGAACCGATATTTTTTGTAACATTCTCCTTGGGTTTCATGTGTCTGTTGTTTGTGGGCGTATATGCAGTCACTTTGGTCCTCCTCCGATTGGTGAGCATGACTGGCACGCGAGGAGCACGGCACTTCTGATTGGGGAGACTGACTGTCACACAAGGAGGATGGAATGAATTTACAAAACTATTCTCACAACAGTTTTAAACCCTGTCAGACGTGCTGTATAATGTATATCCTAAATCGCATCCTTTGCGATTTGCTTATTGCATTGTTTCAAATCACAATTTCAATGTGAAATCCATAAATCATTCAGCCCTAGTTCGGGCAAATTAAGACCTTCAGCTCTATTTCACATAAACCACTGGCTCATTATTCTCATTATGCACGTTCAAAACTTTTCCACACCTCAGACTTTGCTTTCATTGCCAGTGCAACTAAAACGTAAATCGCCAGAGGCTAGCCTCTGTTTCACCTCCTCAGAATCCATTTTGCTCATCTTTCTCGCTAATCGAAACACATCACCTGACCGCTCATTTACTGCGCAGGACGGAGTGCAAGCCCGAGCCTGTGTAAAATGATAGAAATCAAGCCCGAACCCAACCAAACCCATCGGATCCTGGCATAGATCCTCTAGCTGACAGTACAGTAGTATCCAGAGTATCTTCTTTTTTTCCTTCTGTATTCATCCATACAGCACAATATCTACCTGGATCGGTAAAACGTAATTCCATCTTTATTCCAAATCTGTCTGCAGTTGGGGAGGGGGGGGGGGGGGCTCCCTATTCTACTATACTCTACTCTTATACCAGTAGCCTTTAGATCTGGGAGTCTCAGGCTTAAATAACCTTGGGGGAGGTCCCTGGCTAGAAGGTCTTCTCCCACGAGGGCCTTCAGCTATTTTTGAGCCTATAGAGAAATGAGAATAAGAAACAATGTCATGTCTATTATCCAATGAATGTCCTATGTGGAAAAGAAACAGTCGATCAGTGGGCCAGATTTAATAATGAATTAGAAACATGTAAGTGAAGTGAATTAATCGTCATTGTTGACAAACCCCAGCACGCAACAACGAAATGTGTCTTCTGCTTTTTACCCATGTAACATTGTGACACAGCAGGGGGCAGCTACGTGAGCGCCAGGGGAGCAGTGCTTGGGGACAGCACCTTGCTCAGGGTACCTCAGCAGTACTTGCGGGTCAGGGACTCGAACCAGCCATCTTTGGATTACACAGTTGCATCCCTAACCACTACACCACCTGCCACCATGTAGCTGGGTAGATAATAAATCTGTAGGAGAACCAGAACGGGAGTATCATACAGGCATCAATATATCTGTCATGTTAGTTTAAAAAAATGATATTTATTTAGCAGACATTTTGCTAGGTAACAAAGTATCATACAGCTAAGGATCAGAGAGCAGAGTCGGCTCGTCCGGGGAGCAGTCGGGGTTAAGGGCCTTGCTTATTGCTCCAGTGGAGCGCTTACTCTGCTTGCTGTGGAATTTAATCTGACACAAGTAATACACAAACCAATAAAAAAAGTAAAACGACAAACGCAGATGTTTATCTATAAGTATTGTGTAGATGTCGTGTGCCATAGTTGGGCGGAAATACTTTTTTCCGCACTGTAGATGATTCCTGCTGTTTTGCTCGATTTGTTTTCTCCTTGGGTGTATTTTATTACTTATCCGTATAAATAGTTGTGGTTACTGCAGCCAAGCTGAGTGATGTGATGCCTTTTTAGGTAGTAGCTCAAAAAATGAAAAGATAAAGACGTTTTTAACAAGCCAATGCTTAAAGGAAGTGGTCTTTGTTTACTGATATCGACCAGGCATGTCGGTCGATACTAACGTAAAACGAGACATCAACTTCATTAAAACCATAGACACTGAAAATTCAAGAGTGCATACATTTACATTTTTAGATATTTAGATATATTTAGCACACATACGTTAGAGAAGGGAGGGTCGGCCGGTTCCTAGAGCAGCTGGGGCTTAGGAACCTTGCTGAAGGGGCCAACACCAACCATGGGATTTGACACGGTGACTTTCCGATCACAGACACCGTTATGACCTGCCGAGCCGCACGCTGCATGCCCAATATTACTTGCTCATCATTTTTTGCAACCTAATTTTAGCCATCATATTATGTGTTGTGACATTTTACAGGGTGTTCCAATGTAATTGCATCATTCAGAGACAAGATGTACTATCAGAATAATAGACATTTGAAAAGTATGCCATGATACTTTGTGTAATCTGTGGGCCACTCTTACAACGTTGGTGTTCCTCTTTACCAGGAAAAACCTCCCTCTCCTACCTAGGCCATCTGCATTTTAATTCTTCAGTTTTGCAGGTGGTTTATCATCCTTGAAGATAGCCTTTGCAAAAAACACGGAATTGGGTCGTAGATTATCTCTAAGAATAGTAGCATGGCGTTAACATTACCTCACCGGTGTAGGTTTTTCCCCCATTTGTGAGCAGGCTCTCTTGGTCAGTTGCCAAGCATTCTCGCATCTGTATATTTAGCACATTGTGGAGGCCGGGCTGCCACGCCGTATCTCTTTCCTGCTCTATGCTAATGCCAAATGCTCCAGCTCCATCTATGAAGTGCTCGAAGCACGGCAAGCAGACCACATCCTTTTACGTTTTGCAGATGCTTATGTTGCAGATCTTTTTCTCAGTGCACAATGATGTTTCCCTATTGTTATTTTGGAGTAATGATCTGTATCATTAAAGTAGTGATACCCAATGCAGCCTTGCGTCGACACGTGTACACATTTGGGACCGGGACTACCGGGCGCAAGTCAATTTGGGGATATTTCGATATTGTAGCTGTCCCTGACATTTACTTTACTGTATGCATACTGCTTTACGAGTTAGATATGGACAGTGGGTCTCCTGCTCCAGTTTCACTAAGTGATACACCAGCTAACGTCCTACTATGTCCACTTTCAGGCATTTCTCGATCAGTGTGTTATTTACTATGAACATCGGACGTAAACACTATCAGACAAACTTAACATAAGACAACACCAATACTGCTACTTTGCTCTGTTGAATTCTTTTGTATTGTTCTTTAGTAAGGTAAAAAAACAAACATATTAGCAGGTCTACAGTGTGCAAAGTTAACATTGTTTTTTTTTTGCACTTTTTTAATATTGGGATTAGCTTTTTTTCGTAATAATAACAATTTAGTGGTATTTTTAGTGACAGTTATGTAAATTAACTTGCCTTTCACCTAACAGAACCTAAAATGCATACACGAAAACGCAAGTAAAGTCAAGTACACATATTGAGGAACACCCTATATTCTACCTGGAGTCCATTTGTCATTTTTGTAAGTTGTCCAATGTGATGTCCTGCCAGTTCTTGCTATGAGCTGCTTCGTCTGAAATCAAACACGGGCAGCAATCCAATCAAAGTAATAAAATTCAACTTGACGTGCAATTCTAGGTGACCGCCTCTGCGTCTCTATCGAGTGCTGAATCCAAACACTGGCATCACTTTTCAAAACAACTTTGACCGATTTCACCTCATTTGAAAAGTAGAGGTTTCTCTCTATATATCTGGTTTGTTCCCTCACCACTCGGTGTTTATCTCCGGTTTTAATTAAAGCCAGTGTTTGTGCTCTAGTCCTGTATTTATTTTATTTTGTGAATAAGGTCACTCTAATGCATTAGCCAGGCCGCCTTCCTTTTTAACACGATTTATTTGTAAACAGCGTAAGTCCAGATTATCTCCTGCTGACGGCCCGTTTTATTGCCCCTGGCAAATCGACGTCCGTGCAGAATCCTTAAGTGAGGCTAGCTGAAGGTCACAGGCAGGCTTGGGCTGCGGCATTTATGAAGGTGAGTCAGTCAACTGTAGTCGTACAAATATACATATTTTTCTTTTCTGTGCCTGGACACAATATTTGAGAATACGATTATTTATATGTCAGATTTTTTTTTTTTTTTTTTTTTTCACTGTGAAGTAAAAATATCTTCAAAATATTGAAAGATGAGTTTCTCTTTATCACGTTATGGCTGCTGACTTGGCAATATAGCTTAATTTACTATACCTCCCACACATAAGTAATGCAGCTTGGGAGCACCTGACTGAAACCACCTACTAAACTTGATTGGTGCCTGTGGTTTGCTAAGAAGATGCCACCCAGGACAATCGGCCATATTCCCTTTGCCAGGATCCTCTACTGAGATGAATATAAGTATGAATAATCTGCCACTAATATGAAAATAGGTATGAATAATATTGGCATATTTTAGTGCATGTTTTACAAGATCTGCTCCCAAAGTCTGTCTTTAACTCTATTTTATACTAAATATACTAATTATACAGTACTAATAAATGTAACTACGTACGATACGGTACTGTACCTCCAGTCGATGAACAACTGAAGCCATGCAGTGTTTTTATGAGCATCCCTAAGCAGCATGCAGTCATTATTACGAACCATAACTTGTACTTTGTACTTTGTACTAACTTGTATTTTAACCCGAATTTTGAATTTTGTAGGCTTTATAGCAGTCTGTTTGTAAGCACAAGCTGTCCGTCTTTCAGATGTTCTTAACCTGAGCCTGTAATCATTTTATGTAAAATTTTGGCTGTTTTTTTTTCCCCACAATGTTTTTGAGTGTGCTTTCCATCTGGATCTATGCGACTGACCGTTGGGAAAGTGTAAAAATATGTACTTGGAAATAGCCAGCTACAGCCGCTAAAACGGACACCAGGGGAACATCAGAGTAGGGTCTCCTATGCATTTGTCAAACGGGGCTTTCTGTCTCAGCAGCACAGTCTTCCGGTCCTGCTTCGGCTTTTTGTGATGTTACACCTTCCGTTTGCCCCCCCTCCCCCCCCAAACATGCTGAAGGCCTGGCCTGTAAGCAGGTGGGAGTATATGAGATGTAGAAGAGCTTACCCTGCCTGCAGGCTGGTATCGATCTCGGGCAATTTACTGTTTTGCAAAGAATATTTCTATTCCGGAAAAAAATGGCAGTCTATCTGCCACATACATTCTTCCTCTTAATTGCATTCCTGTAATAGTATCGTTGACACAAGTGCTCAGCACTGCTTAATAATTTGGTATTTTTTGCACTGACTAGTGTAACAAATAGGAAATACCACTTTAATAGGTTTGTAGCCTGTCATAATTACATGTCTTTCAGCTTACACCAATTTGCTCATGGAGAGAGGGCTTTGTTTTTCAGGTTCAGGTTATGTTGTGCTGATGCTTGATGATGGCCTGTTCAGCCATCATGGTTGGCGGCCATGTTGTTACTTTTAGCTACTAGACATATTAAACAGAAGCCAGATGTTTGTGGGGATCCTTCATGGAATTGAAGCTTCAGCGTCTTACAGAGATTGACTATTTTTTGTGATATAAAATTAAAAATATATCGGTTTTTTATTTTGTCTGTTACAAATATTAAAGACATGCATGGCTCATTGCCTGCTAAATGTTACGGTATATACAGTATTTGTTTCAGGCTTGGCTGTGAAGATCAGTACCTCAGATGGAAAGAACAAAGAACTGCACCCTCTTGCTTTTGCTTTTGGCACTTTGCTGTCGGATAAAGCCAAAATTCAACAGTTGTAATTATGGTTATAGTTTGCTTAGATCTGTATTCCGTTGGCCTATGGTTTTCATTCTTACTTTTTTTCTCTCTTCTGCCTTTTTAGGTTTGAAAAAAAGTGTATGAATTGTATTATGATGCTTTCTATGGCTGTTACACTTATCCTCGTCTCTCATGTAATATTTTAATGGGTAGCTGAGGTGCAAAAATGTCTTTGGAATCGGTTGCCTTCCTGAAGTGGTATTTTCAGATCTTCAAACGCGAAGTGCTTTCTTTATGAAAATGTATGACCCGGAAGGACCACATGCAAAACAAAGATGCCAGTATCACTTCTTTCAAAATCCACCCTGCAACTTGGTGCTACATCAATCAAATACGTTAATCAAACATGGTAAATCTGAGTAAATCTGAGTTTTTCTTTAATATTTTTGAGAGATCCCAGTTAAGATGATTGATTGGTGTTACTGCAGCTTCCCCATGACAAGAACTCTGTGCTTCTCCTATGCTGTGGCTGTGAAGCTGACTGCACCCTGGAATCAGTGTGAGCATAAGCTGGTTACAGTTCAGAAAACACTCCAGTTTTGGTGTGGTTAATATTTAGGCTGACCTTTCGGGGGCACCTTGCCTCCATGCCAAACCCACCCCACCCAGTGCAACCTGCTCCGCTTGGAATATTGTGCTCCAGCGGCAAGCCGATAAGGTACACAGACAATGTATCGCCCACTGTTAACGCCCTGGCCAAACAATAGAGGCAGTGTGCGGTGGGGGTGGGGAGGGGAGGGGCGGTATGGGCGATGAGAGACGTATCGACCTGTCGTGACATCAGAGGGAACACAGGGGTATTTTAGTCGGCAAGCAATAATGCACAGGCGCTAGTGAGCATGCATCAGCAGCTGCTGTGCGTTAGCTGCTGTGCGTTAGCTGCTGTGCGTTAGCTGCTGTGCATTAGCGGGGCTTTGGTTTAGCTACCTCCCTGGGAAACTATTTAAAAGAGCTCTCAAAATAAGCATAAACTTCCCAGCTACCATTCCTGCACCTGCTGATGGTACTCTAACAATTTAGCGTTATTTTGCGGAAGTTTAATAACTTTAGCGGTAAGGTTAACCCGGTCCCTGGTTAACAGACTGCTGTTAACCGCTGTTAACGCAACGGCTGCTTTGTGCCTGTGCGTTAGCTGCTGTGCGTTAGCTGCTGTGCGTTAGCTGCTGTGCGTTAGCTGTTAAACATAAACTCCATGGCCACCATTCCTGCACCTGCTGATGATACTCTAACAATTTAACGACATTTTGCAACCTGTTATTATAACAATAGTTCAGGTGAACATAGGAGCTGTTGATGATTTAGAATCTTTTTTTTTTCTTAAAAAGTCATGGTCTTCTCTGTGGTGTCTGCCGTTACCAACACTGACCTGTTTACCAGTCTGGTCTCCACGTACCACAAAACTGATTTCAGTAGTTTTGGGGAGAAAAACTTGTTTAAAAGTGGAGGAGTTTCAGCCCGCATAAATTTCTGTGTCTTGAGTGTTATCAGGGATCTTATAAAAATTCTTATAATTGTTGTATTTAATTGTCATTTAAGAATCTACTTTTAATCTCAATTGGTGCATTTTCCTAATTGGACAGAGAGATTTTGGTATTGCAGGATAAATCTATGTTTTATGAGGAGAGAGAATCTGTAGTTTATAAGAAATCTCAAATTCTTTCTGGAGTTTTTTATGAAACTATAACCGGGGAAAGAACATCAAAAATGTAAATTACCCAGACTAACGTTAATTGAATTATTATGATTGTTTTAGCTATACGTCTTTGCTGTGTGTTTTTTTCGTTTAATGTGGCCTCTGTTCCTTCACAGGCTGTTGCTTGTCATAGCTGCAGTAAAAGAGGACACATGCCAGATTTATAGTATAATACGAAGTCTGTGGAGTGCAGAATTTCACATGCTGAGGTTTGGCTTGCTGGCTCATAGCATAGTGCTTCAGGGGATTGATTCCAAAGACATGCCATTAAATTATTGGTAAATTGTTGTCTCTACATTTTGGTGTGTGTGTGTGTGTGTGTGTGTGTGTGTATGAGGTGTGTGTGAGTTCTTCACTACTCCAGTCCATATGCCGTCCAAAGGAACACTCCCATCCTGGATTTCTGGTTTGGTTTCTTAAATTAGTAAGTTTGACTTTTTCAAAAATAGGTCACATTATGTCACAATGGCTGTATCGATGTACTTTCTAATTCTTATTTCTTCTTATTTTCCCATAAATCCTTGGTGCCCTGGTTGGGTAAACAGAAGCCAGATGTTTGTGGGGTTCCTTCATGGAATTAAAGCTTCAGCGTCTTACAGAGATCGACCCAAAGAGCCGTTTCCCACCAGAGTAAATGGAAGAAAACAATAGGAATGATTCTCTGTTCACCCATCCATTTTCCAATGCTTATCCAGGGTAGGAGGCAGAGGGCATGGGAAACCTCAGATAGCATGGCTGTCTCATTCTCTTTTGTTATTGCTTATTTACTTGGCCAAAAATATTCACAATTTACAGGCTTAGTCATCTAATAACTTTTCCCAGGAGCCAAGTTTCACTGAAATTATTCATTCTGTACGAATTGAAAAGTTTGCTGGCACATTGTCTCTCTATACAGGAGTGAGTCCAAAAGTCTTCTTAGGTGGGAATCATAAGAGGGGCACAGGGGCGGTGGGGGCTTCTGGGGCCCAATCAGCTTTCAGCTGGGACTAGTGTCCCTCTGCCCCCCTCATTTACCCCCCTAGCTATATTGAATATCCTTGACTTTGGCCACAAACAGTTAACCTGGTTTAGTTAATGTTTTCATTGTGTATTGCAGTTACGGATGGTTTTTTCTCAGGCGTAGAACAAAAAGCTTATATAATACACACGTTTATGTAAGCTGCACTCCTTCATCTTTCGGTGCTCGGAAGTTACTTTGCGTGTTCCGTGGCTTATCGTGAATAGCGGGTTTTCTTCAAGTTTCAAAGGCACAGAAAATTGCCTTTGTGTCATCAGCCGCAATTATCGGAATTAATAATGGACTTTAATCTGTTAGATTCAAATGCTGGGGAGTCCTCTACCCACCCTCACCCCAGACCTCATCCCATTATGACATTATGATGTGTTGAGTACCTCCAAACCTGTCAGAAGAGACTGTAACTCTGTTGGGAGGTGCTCAAGGAGGCTTTGAACTGTAATGAAATGAGGTCTGAAGAAGCCTCTGCCCTCTGTAGCACTACTCCCCTCTCCACCTCCTCCTTCATTGTCCTGCCACGTCTCCTAAGGAATGCTCTTTAATTTCCCCTCCCTACGGGATGGCATTTCGCCTGCCACACTTGAGCGTCGAGCATAAAACTGATAGAGGGCTGGATCTCCCACGGGTCCTCGTGAGAGGGTACTGAGATTTTATTAAAGGTCCCTGCTACGCTGTCACTTTAGTCGGCAGGGTCGTAATTTATTTGTCCTTCTCTCCTCTCCCCCCAAAGTAGCTTGAACTTCCTGTGCATTGGGGAAATGCATTTGATCGTCCCATATTTTGATCAGTGCCCTAAAGTCACACGCTTATTTGTGATCTTTATATTAAGGTTGTTTGGACCGCCAGTCGTAGATTAGTCTGGTAAATTGCAGGTAAATCAACCACAATGGGCCTTTAGTTCCTTGGATATTAACTGTTTGGACATTACAATGCATCCTTTGTTCGTCACTTCAGCGAGTCAGGTTCAGGTTATAAGGATGTGTTAATTCCACTTGGTTATTAAAGGTTAGAGAGATCAGAAACAATGAATTTTCAAAGCTACACTCAGAAAAAGGTTTTTACATAGATTGAATCTTGTGCAGTGCTGAAACACTTCTTTGAGTTTAGAATAATACTTATTTATGTCTTTAAGAAGTAGCTACTTCCAAAATGTTATTAGTTTTATGTATCTTTACCTTGCCGTTTTGCTTGTACTGAAACAGAAGGAGAAGTTTTTTTTTCCCTCTCAGAATTTGTTTGGGGAAGTTGTCAGCCGATGATTTTGTTCAGTTTAAATAAACGGGTTGGGCAAAATCTGGGAAATACTTCTCAGTCGCTATGGAAACACGTCATTCCATAGTGTGATCAGTATCCATGGACACCAGATGTATTCGAATAATAATTTAGACCACTGAAAGCCCTTTCTGGAGAAACGATCGCTGTAGGGGAGAAATATCCTACTTTTGATTTTAATTTTTTCGTTTTACTTTTTATGCAACTTTCAGCATGGGAAGTAGTTTAGCTGTTTTTTTTTATCTCTGGTTATATTTGACTGTTTATTGAACTCTGCAGTTGATCTATAAACCACTGAGAATAACAGACTGATCTTAAGTAAAATGCACAAATACCACTGTAACTTCCCAATGCAGACAATCAGGAAGCTGCAAACACATGATACAATAACACACAGCATGTTTGACAGCTAGTTCCATGCACGTAACCAGAGCAGAACCTTTAATATTTGTTCTTTTGGGATTGCCTATATCATTTGTAATTGTTTATTCATGTTTTTTGCTGCCATCTTGGCACAGAACCTTTGTGTGACAGTTTTATGTGCTATCCACATTCAGCAGCTGGGCTAACTGACAAGCTAAATGAAGAACTCGGCCTTGTCACAATAAATAAAGCCCTTATTGTCTAAATATGAGCTCTTTCCAATAAATATTCTTAATTTTCCCCCCATATGCACATTAATTCCTGCTAATATCCTGTAGTGAGTAATCTGCACATTATTTAATGATAAATACACCTGCATGCATTTTCTTGGCAGGCCTCCTTGGAGTAGATTATTTCAGACTGACTGTCAGATCGCGCTCCATCCTGTCCTGAAATTCGTGCTGACAGCAGTGTGTGGTTTTTTTCTTTCTTGTCAGATAAGTGAGGGCTGCTGCACAAACATTGGTGCTTTTTCTGGTAACACCTTAAGCTTTGCTGGATATGACATGCAATCTTCACAATCACTGCGGGATTAATATTGTCACCTGGAGCAGTTTACATATGTAGGTTTTTCTTTATCACATACATTTGCTTTTGCCTGGTTCAAGGGTATAATTCTCTTGGGAGCAAAACTGGGTAAATATTTTACTGTGAGTTCTTGTCTGCAGCAACAGTGTGACCCAGAAACGGAGCATGTTGCGATGATGATTTGTGTAAAACAACAATGCGCCTGTAGTCATTAAAGATCCATTATCGCCACAAGAAAATCATCACAGTCAGGGAGCAACATCACAAAACAGTAATTTCTGCAGCTACAATATAGATTTGAAGTTCTCATGTACAGAACAGAGGTGTTTTCTGATTTGCAAAATTGATCTTAATTGCTTTATTGGTAAAGGTAAGATTTTACTATATTTCAGCCTACCTCTGTTCCGTGACAGTGGCCTATAAATTATTATAATTATCTTATTTAATTATTAATTATCATGCTATCATAACATTGTTTGTTTCCGCGTGACGCATCTCAAACAGTTTCCTTTTAGTTAATAAGCGGTGTACACTACTATCAGCCGCAGTGTACGAGGGGCCCTCCTGGTTTGGGAGCCCCCTGTTGGCCACAAACACTCACTACACTCAGGGTCCCAGAGCGAAATGGTAAACTTGCCCCTGATTATTATGTTCTTGATTAACAGATTCTTCCTTTCTGTAGCTGTGTAGTTTAGATATTTTTAGATGAGTGTATTAATGTAAGGTTAAGTTAGGGCAGTGTGTGTGTGTGTGTGTTTTCTAACATTCTTTATTGAATTTTTTAAGGAACAGTTTGAGATGAACAAACCCCCAATAGTCTGTAATGAATGTCTTTCACTTTTCAGTGATTATGTGCAGTAGAGGTGATTTCCCCAAAGGATATTTAATCTGATTTCTTAAAAAAATATTGTTTCTGTCTTTATAATTAACTTAAATTGGTAGCAGTATGTGTCGCTTCATGACGCATGACGTGTAGCATTTTGTACAAAACCAATGCAGCAATGAAACATTCTCAGAGGTTCATCCTTCTGTTAAGCCCAGACTAGTATATGACAAAACAGCCCTTTGTAGGTAAATAGCTGTTTATCTGGAAGCTGAACGCACCTTTTTCAAAATCATGTTTGTCATACTCAACATACTTTTAATTCAATGCAGTGCAATTGAATTGGTTGTAATTTAGACCTATTTGACAAAATCAAAAGTTTTCTCAAGTTGAGGCTGAGCATTTTCTGGGCTTAATGGGAAATTTTTGGAGAACATTTTTCAGTTGTCACTGGACTCATGGTAGGGTGTGTATAGCAGTGTTTCCATTTTAAAACATTTTTAGCACATTTTTATGACCCAAAGTACAACAGTGTTCCCTGCCCATTCAGTATAATTTGTTGGCTAATTGTTTCCGACTTCCTCTCATTCTGACCCTGTTGTGGCATACCGGGTGTCCTCTGATTGGCCACA
>JAODKL010000034.1:15491672-15504914 GCA_026780765.1 Petrocephalus schoutedeni
TTTGTTGGCTAATTGTTTCCGACTTCCTCTCATTCTGACCCTGTTGTGGCATACCGGGTGTCCTCTGATTGGCCACAGTGAGTGTCCTCTGATTGGCCACATTGGATGTTCTGTGACTGGCCAGCTTATTAGGTACAACTGCTTGTTAAAAACAGCCCTGCTCCTCCAAATGGCCAGTCATGTGGCTGCACATGAATACATCCAGCACACAGACAGGGTAATAAGGTTCAGATGCTGTGTGGCTCAGAATGACTAAAATGTATTGTCCAAGGTCCATAGGAAGGTTACATATGCAAAAACAGCTCGATACAACAGTGGTGTACAGAATGGCTACTCTGAGCACACAGCTCATCTACCTTTGAAGTTCTGGAAGTAAAATTGGGTCTTACCTGGTACTAGCTAGATATGCCTAATAAAATGTGTGTCTTCATAATATAATAAGGTGTATGGAATCAGCCCAGAACTCTTACTTGAAACACTGGCAACTGAATTGAAGCAGTATTATTTTGGCTAAGATGTGTGATCTGAGCGATTCTGAATGTGCTGACTCTTGGTGCCGGACTCGGTGGTTCCCCTATCGCAGAAACAGCCACTTCCCTGGGATTTTCACACAATGCAGTGTCTAAATTATGTCTACAGCATCAGATGATGTCACAGTAAACAAAAAGAATCCATTCAGCAGCAGTAATGTGGCTGAAACCACCTTGTTAATGAGCAGTGCTAGAGGAGAGCAGCCAGACTCATTAAAGTGTAAACATTAATTGCTCAGTACAGCAGCAGAAATGCTTCTCAGAACAGGCAGCATGTTTTTTAAGCCATGCTTGAGTTAAAAATTAGTCCAACCTGGTACTAGCTAGGTGTACTTAATACACCTGTCCAGCATAAGTGGATGGATGGGTGGATGGATGGGTGGGGAAAGGTGAAACTTGAAAAAATGTATGTGAATAGTGATTCTTGCACTTCTCATTTCTCATTTTTGATGCTTTTTCTTTCCATGATGTGAAAATGTAAAGATCAGCCATCTCTGCATGAACAGGCCAAGGTGATAGCTGGGGAAAAAAACGCCCTCAAAGTACGTCTTGGTCACAATGAAGCGCGTCTATGAAGCTGGTTGGTTAGCAGATAAGAAGGTCAGAGTCCTTAGCTTGGGTCTTGAGAAGGATCACCAGTCAGTCTGGATCGTATCAGCAGGCAAGCTCCTTAGATCTCACTGAGCTTTGGGCGGCGCCGGGCCCCCTTGCTGTGACAGAGCAGCGCAGATTGCAGGTGGCCAGATGAACCCAATTAGGAACAAAGCAAGCAGGAGCTCATTAGGGCCAGTCGTGGGAGGAAGGAAAGAATTGCGGCCCGATCCCACCATCGTGAGCTGCGCACCATCTGAATTGTAGTGTCTACCGCGGCGAGACGAATGTCATTAGATAAAAAATAATTCAATATCCAAGATTTAATCATTAAAACTCTTTGCGTGGGTCATGATTCCGAACCACTTGCTTGATTTGACTGACGTGTCGACAGAACACATATTTGATCATGGTTAACAATGAGCTTGGTGACCCATGAGCTCATGAGCCAGAACACCCGCCTTGTGTCCTTGTTACTTCATTAGAGAATGAGCTTTTTGTTTTTGCTCAAAGTCCCCCCCGCCCCCGAACCCCAACAAGCCCAGAGCACCTGCATTGTCTCTTTAATGGATTGTTGTTTACTTGGGCTCTGACTCTTTTTTTTACAGCGCCCTGTGGTTTGCTGTCAGCACACCACAGTAGGATGTCTTCTGATCTCTGCCTTTTAAGGCGACCTCCACGCTGCCATGCCTTACCAGTTAATCTAAAAATGACTAATTCAGCCATCAGTAAGTCATGTTGACACGGCCATGTCATGCCACTCCCGTACCTCGACCGGCCGTTATTCAGGGCTTCTGCCAGATTTATGATATTATGATATACTCCCAGGTACCGGCCGCCTTGGATAAACCCTCAGTATCCTCGCTGTAACTTTACTTTGACAAAGTCTGGCTGTCTTTCTTCTCTCCCTAACCCAGCCTGAACTCTTCATTGACTTTATTGTGGTCAGGTGACAATCTGTCCCCTATACGAATGCCATAATTTACCCCATCTTACAAGTTTGCAGAACTGCTGTGTTATGCTTCTTAGTATTACTAATGTTCCTCATTTACTTATTTGTATGAATGTTTTTTGTATACATTCCATGTAATCGTGGCCTCCTTGGGGTTCTCGAGCCCAAGGCCCTTAACCTCAACAGCTCCTGGGATGCTAGCTGACCCTTCACACTCTGACTCCAAGCTTTCCTCACTCATTCATTGCTTTGGATAAAAGCACACTAGCCCAACATAGAACATGTATTTTATCTGCCATATGCATCGTGTACCATATGGAATGCCTGTTACAGTATGTCTGTGAGTGAAACATACGAAAAAATCCAACTGCAGTACAAATAGTTTTAAGTGTCCTACCAGAAACATGTCTGATTGAAATGATTTATGCACTTTTGAAGTGACTGAATCTGTCTTATCTATAAAAAGCACAAGCCAAAAGGATTCACAAGGTGGAGTCACACCAAAGGTTGTCATAGGTTAGGAACCACTCAGAGTGGATTTTAGCAATCAGAGCCCCTTGTTAAATGTCCTCCGGTGACTTTCATGCTCTTACATCATTGCCCGTTTTTTTTTTTTTTTCTTCTGAAGATTGCCCTGTTTATCGGTCCTCCTGTTAATCAGGTTTTTGCTTCTTTTTCAGTATGAGTTCAAAGTGAAGAACATCAGGAAGAAGAAAGTCAACATCATTGTGTCGGTGGACGGCGTCAAGGTGGTCCTGAGAAAAAAGAAGAAGGTAGATGGCCACTTTAGTGCCACCTTCTGGATCACTGACTGATTAAGCCACACCCACCACACTCTTATGTACCAGGTGATACGGCCCTGCTTGCTGGCTAGATCCTCCGTTCCCAGGATCCAGCCAGGAGAAGCCCTGGCGCCATTTAAGATGATCACAGTTGGCAGCCAATCGCCTAGGGAAACTTCATCCTGTGTTAAGGCAGATTGAGTGTTTGTTTCCTGGACGGAGGAGGATCACCTTAAATTACTAGCAGGAAGCAGAGCAGTGACAGCATGTTTTCCTTGAATTCCAAGCTATTGCGATGCCTGCAAATTGGTCCATGATGTCTGTAATCACACCAAATCATCACAGGGGCATAAGGAGAGTGGGTGGTACTTTTAAGGTTATATATATACATAAACATATATAATATTATGTGTGTGTGTGTGGATATATACATATGTATGTATATGTATATATATATGTATATATGTATATGTGTATATATATACGTGTGTGTGTATGTATATATATATATATATATATATATGTAATATATCATTTTCTTTTAGTGCATCTAGTTATTTTTAGGTGATCTGTGTTTTTAAATAGTTGTTCCATGGATGGATGGGTGGGTGGGGGGGGGGTGACTGAATGACTGAATGAATGAATTAATGTGAATGAATGAATGAATGAATGAATGAAAGAAACATGCTATATGACCCCTTGAGTTATGAAGGCATAATCCACAGAAAAAGGTTTATTCTAAAAATTTACTTGTGGTGGCACAAGTAACTTAGTAGCTCAGTTACTACTCAACTACAAATCGTGAACTAATATAGTAGCTCTGTGAAATACATTAACATGGGATCAGTCCATAATTGACACTTAGTAGAAGTTGCATCAGCTACTGAATGTACAAGAAGTTTCAGCACTAACATTGGACACTGAAATATGTTGTCCTTTGGGTTCGTTAGGAGTCCAAGCAGTGGTGCCTTTATCCTTGTTTTTCCTTTACTGCTGGCATTCAGGCATGTAGTGCTAATGTTATTTTTTGTTTGCTTACTGTTAATATCTGGAAATGCTTCGCTGATCAGAGCAGACGACTGACCCCAGACTTGGCCAGAGAATAGTCTACTGTTAGCTTCTGTAAGTCACTGAATAGAGGCCAAACAGCAGTTTAGTGCTGCAGATGATTTAGCTGAAATTGTTTCCATCATGTGTTAATTCTTTTTTTATATGTATCTTTTTCCTGCCCAGTCCTGTGGCACTCATGGATTTCATGAGATAAGTCAGCTTGGTTGTATCGAGGTGTTCCGTGGAGGTTTGTGTTTGTGTGAAGGTCAGAGGAATTTGTCATTTGCCCATAAAGGACTTTTCTTGAAAGTTAACAATACCTGCATTCGCAAATTAAACATAACAATTGTGTTTTATTATCTTCTGTTTCTCGTCTGTTTGCTTCCACTGGCAGTGCTGAAATGTCAGCAAATTCAAATGATTGCATTTGAGAATTAATGTTTGTTTAAGCCAGAAAAGTTGAAAAGTCCTAGAATCAATAGTAGAGATCATTCAGAATGCCCGTGTTTATGCTGTTAGCTACTCAAAGACTGAGTGCCTTCTGACATGGTAACAATGCAGATGAATTTTAGATTTAACTATATTATTTTAAAATACTGACCTGGTTTTTTAATGGTTGTTTAATTCTCTTTTCCCATGGGAACAGTAGTGTAGTCCCCTGTATAGGACATTCACTTGGCTCAATGCCTGATTCCAGCTTGCTGATTGGCTCCTGTTGCTGCTGTGGGTGTGGTCTGAGAAGGGGGTAGGTTGTGTCCTGTAATTAGTCAGTTCATGTCAACTTCAGTCTTGTGCTTGTACGAAGCATGGATTTAGCCGTAATGATGTGATGGAGAAAGCAGTGTGATGCTGTTTACAAAGTCTGTGCCACTCCACATTTGGCCCAGAGGGGGAATAGAAGAGTCGCATCAATACGAACAGGTGCAGGGAGAGTCTAGCAGGCGATACAGCGGCAGGTAGCACTGTTTCCTCATACTCTGTGGGTCAGGGTTAACAATCCTGTCCCCACCTCTGTGTCTCTGTGCTTGTATGAACTGTGTTTGAGTTCCCAATATTTCTTCTCTGTACTCTAGCTCATTTCTGCAGCTCTAAAATTATGCGGTCTTCAGCGTGCCCTGTGCCATCTGTGATAGGCTCTAGGCATGATCCTGACCCTAAACTCAACAAGCAGCAATGGAAGATGGCTGGTTTTATACAGTCTTTTATATTATATAAATATGGAGATCCCTTAAGTCATTTTACTGGGATATAATTATCAAATATAAAAAATATAATGACGTGAGTGATTTCCTTATTACATTTTTGATGGCACTTTTTATTGAACATAAGAGTTCTGATTTGTGTCAAGCAAAAACAGTTTACTTCAAACTAATTTGCATGCTTTTATGTTTGCGATTCACCGGCATGAATAATGCCTAAATAACATAATTATTCCTCGTGCCCACAGAAAAAAGAGTGGACCTGGGACGAGAGCAAGATGATGGTGATGCAGGATCCAATTTACAGGTATGTGTCTCTACTTCACGCATAACTGTAGAATTTAATCGATTTGAGACTTGGCTGTAGCTAGCCTTTCACTCCGCTGACTTTCCAAGGGGAAGACCACACTCCTTATAACCGGATGAGCATTTGCTGTGTTTCTCTAAGAATCTCTCAGCAAGAGGTAGAATGCCAGTGGGGTTAATATGCTTTTTGGCATCTTCTTGACAAGGTTTTAAATTTATGGTTATACAGAATATAAAGTGCATCGTTTAGAGACTGCTGTTGCCTACGTTTAGGCTGTGACCATTCGTCAAGTTTAAGTATTGATCATGTTAGCCATTAATTAAAATCATTTTTCGGTAATGGAGAATTAATGTGTTGGAGAATGTTCTTACACAAAGTATGAATCATGTGCCCTGTGTAATGACGTGGTGTAGCTTGGGGAGACAGCAAATCTGTATACACTGCACTCTATACCACATTACATTTTATTGAAGCGACTTGGTTAAGGACCCATCTCTTTGATTTACAGATGACTTCTGCTTTACATAACTGTTACATTCCCCATAAGATTCACAGGATTCTGTAAGACTTTTTTTACACTTGTGTAATTGGGAATATCCTTTTACGTAATAAGCCTCTACACCCACTAGCTAATAAGTTCAGTTTATCGTACGTTTTTTTTTTTTTTTATTTCCTTGAAATTATTGATGAAACTCAGCAGCATTTAGGAGAGCGATTGTCTCTTCTGCGATGGGACAAAGAGGAGCTTCAGTGCTTGCCAGTCATTGTCATGGTATGTTGTTATTGATAAATATCCTAGAGCACAACAATTTCTGTCTTTGTTCTCCAAAAGGACTTTTAAGATTAACAATAAACATTCTCTCTGTAATTATAACAATGAGGTATATACGTATAGTAGTCTTACCCAGGGGTCAGCACCGTGGCACATTCCGATGGTTGCTTTGATCAAAATGCAACTTTTACCGCACACATGGTATTTAAAAACATAGCGCACATTTTTTTTCCCCACAGTCAAAACATTTTGCCATGCACAGAAGTCTTGCCACGATCATGTTGGTTGGTGAACGGACATGTTGATAATCCCCAGTCTTGCCGAACTGACAGATTTTGTGTGTGTGGTCATGAGTGGCCATCGAAATGTATGGAATTTCTGTCGACATCCTGATTAAAATTAGAATTATGAAAATATTTTCATAATCCCACTACGAGGAGCTGGACCTTCCTGATATTTGCCATATGCCTGCCAGATTATGCTTTTTAAAGTATCCCCCACAGCCTCCCCTTGAATTTCAAATATAATTCTCTTTGTGTCATTTCTGGGAAAAAACAGACGTAAAATAATTGTGCCTCACTGTACTAATGACAGTAATGAGTAGAGGCTTTTAATACATTTTACTCATAACTTGAATACCAGTTTCTCTAAAATATTCACTCCATGTACTACTGCCAAATTTTCATTTGAATTATCCGAACATTTATCTTTTTCTTTGCACGGTAAACGGCAGAGGCCGCCTTTCATGTGTGGCTCCATATGCATGATTAAGGACGGGAAGAATATACGGAACCCTTTTGATAATATTTTTTTTCACCCTCATAATTGCCTGTCCAAACAAGGAAATGTTACGAGGGTGACAAGTAGGGGGCTCTCTGAGTAGGATGTGGGGTGACCCACACAGTCACAGGCAGAAGACTCCGGCCGCACACCGATAGGCGGGACAGTGCTCAAATCTGTGTCTCAGGTGGCTTGAGATGCGACATTGCTGCTTGCAGAGTCATGATCTGATATAACAGGAATGATAATGGCCGATTCTGCAGTACATGCGGACAGAGAGGGCAGCCTGGGGGGGTCTGACCCGGAGACGGTTGCCAGGCAGCAGTGCCTCCTAGTCCACTCCTCCATTTATCAACACAATGGAGGATTTGTTGCCGAGGAAAAACCAGATTATGTTTTTAGTTCACTTGTATTAACCTTCAGCACAGGTATCGTACATGGAAAACTTTTCAGCTGTCAAGTAAAACACTTGTGTTCCATGGATGTAGGTTTCATATATGCTGTCAAACTTTTAGACGCCAGGTATTTTAAATGTACAGTTATCCTCAGACAGTAACAATAGTCAACTGGACTTAATATAATATACAAGAAATACACAAAAAATATACAAGAAATATGCAAAAAAATATTTGGCGAGATTTAAAATTTAATTTTCTTTGGCCATTTCGTAATTTATTCAGTGTTCAGAATATGTTTACTGTCATACCCATACTTTCTACAGAATTTCTTTCATGCATTCAGCCTGAATCGAAGGTTTTTTTGCCAAATACATGCAGTTATCTGTTGAACATTTACCCCCGCATAACTCCATTAATTTTCCATTCATTTAACGGACTCCCTTGTGGCAATACAGGGTCTAAGCCTTTCTGATCTTCCGATCTTTCTGATCGGCTCCAATCTTGTGGGGCTTGGAGAGCAGATTGCTTCTCCGAACACAGTCCACTAAATGCGGAATACTGGAGCTCTCCTTTGCCTGCGTCCTTCAATAATAATCGAAATCCCATATATACGCTAATCTTCATATGAATGCTGTGGTCTCAGTCGACACGTCGCCGTAAATAAAGGTAATACCCCTTTATTATAAGTTGCTGCACTACTCTCTGGGGTGTAAATTACAGGTGTTAAACTGGGCACTTACGGCACTTTCATTGTCTATCATTTATGATAGCTAAATGTGTTCATACATAAGCAGGCAGCCTGTATAGCTTGTTTTACATTCTGTCGGGTTATGAAACCCCTCATGCGATGGTGGCATTTTTTGTAACATTTAACAAATTCTTTTATCCCAAGCAATGTACATTGAGAAAGCGGCATCAGCTAGTTCTTGGAGCATTTAGTGGTTAAGGGCCTTGTTGACCCTAGGATTTGAACCAGCGACCTTCTGATAATAGGTATGGTGTCGTAACCCGCTGAGCCACACACCAGCCTCTACCTGTTACCCTGAAGCTGTATTCTCTCTCTCCATATAACGGAAAGCAGGCGAGTTCCCTGCTCCTGTCATTAAATACCCGTAATGTTCACTGATTATCATCTACGACCTCCAAACTAATCATAATCTCCGCTTTTCGCATAACCCACAGAGTCAACTCTGCTTTACTAAAGTCCATGTCAATGAAATTGCGTATGTCAGGGACCATTCGGAGGGCTAGCGGGCCGTGTGTTTTGTGAGTGCGCATACTCATAAAGTGTGAAAACGCTGATGGAAGAATATTCAATGGAAACGGGCTCACCTGAACTCCGAGCAATTGTCCAGGGCATTTGTATGCTTCTCCTCAGACTGAGCTTGCTTATTTTGGAGTGCGCAAAGGAGCGTTTATCACATAGCGGCCTCCCGCCTGCAGCTCTTTCTACAGATGTGGGATGTTTTATTGGCCCGACTTTCAAGTTTTAGAAGTAACCGTGTTCCTTAAGGCCTTCTGGAGTGAAATGGTGCCGTTATTTTTACCTCTGTGAGTTTTTCTGTTTTTTCCTAAATAAACAATTATACGCAAACCTAATAACAGCAGGAAAGTCATCAGCTAATTTTAAACAGAAGCCCGACAGATTATTAAGGATGTTTATTCATCTTCCATGCCGCTAATCCAGTTTAGGATCACCGGGTAGCTTGGAGGCTCGCCTAGGAAGCATAGGGTCTGTCCCCGGAGAAACCCTTGCAGGGGGTTCAGGCTCTTCACTTAATCAATTTACAAATATGCCTGGTGGGAATGTTTCTGGTGGGAATGTCAAGCAGGCCTATGTGACAGTCAGGATAGGATTTGCATGGGGAGAGAGAGCATGGGCTTTTCCCATTCCCCATTCAGGAGCTACTGGCCAGGGCTTAGGACACTGCAAAACAAAAAGTAAGAAAAAATAGGTCCCCTTCAGTGGGTGAGAAAAGAGAAAATCTCGAACTTGGGGCTGGGAGTCCGGGAATTGCCTTACGATCACATGAGCGTCAGGATTTTGGTAGAAACAGTAGTCAAGGTTACCGGAAACAAATCAATGCACAGCAGTTTATGCATCTTGGAGGAATGAGGAACATGCACAACTAATTAAAATACAAAGGTCTGGTCACCTGATCTCTTCTCTTGAGAAGGCCGCGCCCCTATACTCATCATTTTGTAATTAATGCTTAGCAACTAGATATTTACTTTGCATATTATGTTTACATTTTTCCAAGTAGTAGTGAGCACATTCAGAACACTATAATACTAGTGTAAACACACTCAACACAATCTCATAGCTCAGAAGTACAGAAACAAGGCACTGAACATTGCAGTCATGCATGTCTTTGGTGCTAAAGTCCTACCCAGGAGTTATCGGAAATTAACTGTGTTTGGAAGTGGAGGAGACTCCCTTTTATTGGAGCATCTGGACTCTCTTGTTTGTGTTTCTCAGTGTTTTTTTCTTCTTCTCACCTTGTTCCGTTTTCTCCGTGGGATGATGAAGATGTTGGATGACCTTGATGTTCCTCAAAAGCACTCGCGAGAATTTCATCAGGGAAATTGCCCGACAGAGCCAGACCAGGCGCCTACTGACAATAGAGATTGAATTTGTTTTAAAAATACCAGACAGGTCAACAAATTTGACCCCATTAAAAAACACTGCCACTTCCTTCACGCATGATACTTAATTAAGGAAATTCTACCTGATTTTCACAGGCTTGACCTATATATTAAATGCTGGTTTGGAAAGAAATATTCCTCTCCTTTTGTTGCTCTAATCCTCTTTACCATTTGCAGATATGCACTTTAATGAGCATTTAAAGGTCATGTACATAATCTTATAAGACATCAAAGCCCCACTCTCAGCCTGTGAAATACAAAAGCATAAACCGTTCATCTTTTACAAGGAATGACAGTGTTATGTATTCATACATCATAGATGAGTAGCCTTTATGTTTTGTATTAATACAAGAGCTAGTTTTCAGGATAGATTTAATCCTTTTCCACAATGAACTGGCATTCCATCCAGCATATAATGAACAGTACAAAGAAGCTCACACCTACACACAATGCTCATATTCATATGATGACTGATATATGAGCATACAGTATATGATATAAGGGTACTTCTGGATACTTCTAGAATGACATTAGGCAAGGTGCCCCTTAGACTTAGAACCGGGATGACAGACGGAATCCATATTCACGGAATTGCACTGTTGCACACAACACACACTTTTTGATCAGAAGAGGGCTGCCACAGAGTCGCTGCCCAATGTTTTTGAACTGTTTGTAAGATTGTAGAATAGCTGATATCAGAGTGGTTTGGTATTGGTGTGGGAGTGGCAACCTCACAGTAAAATCCTGTGTAAGACGTCCTGTATTACTACTGTGTTCTTTATAGTAGGCGCCTGAACCATGTCTGCAGACTGGTTTATGTCAAACAAAAGTTTCACCGGGCCGTAAACACAGTGGATGTGTGTGTGTGTGTATGTGTGTGTGTAGGGGGTGAGGGTGTGGGGGGGGGGGGGATTGATGACGGCTGAATACTGGCCATGCTGGCCATGGACGGGGGGGTGGGGTACCCCTGCCTTACGGAATGGTTTTCCCTAAGCCAAATTGATGTAGTTGTCACTACTTGACTGTGTAGAGTTGCATCTGTGCCATGTGAACAGGTGTTTAACTAATGCAGGCCAGTCACCTAGAGCTAAGAAGTAGAGGTCTGCTGTAATACCAAGGCTGAGCTCCGTTCCTGACCGAGAGCATGTCATGTAGCCTTCCAGCCCCAGGCCTCATTGTGGGTGCGTGGTCTGCGTGAGCAGACTGTCAGGCGTGGCGCGCGGCTGAAACCAGCTGCTTTCGAGATTCGTCAGTAGCATGCTTAGCATCTGCTTGCTTGCTCCGTGAGCGTGTTTGTGTGTCTGTGTGCTGCAGTTCTGCTCCTGTTAGTCATGGCTGTGGTCGTCCTGGTAGAATTCTGACATCTCTGTGTTCCCGTCCCGTTATTTTTATAAAACACAGTACTGTGTAAACATTCTAGGTAAGGTTAAATGAAGTTAATCAGCAATGCAGAAGTCCTGGTTCATGCTTGAAAACAGCATGCAGGGCTTTTTCTGTGCAGAGGTACGATGTGCAGTGATTCACTTAATCGTTCATTGCCTGCAGTTTCTGCTTGTGAGGAGAAGGAAGGGGACAGTATGTGCTTGTGCTCATATTGTGGCCACTTGTCTGTGTTCAGAAGGTCGCTGGTTCAAATCCGAGGGTCGGCAGCGTGATCTCACCAATGGGCCCCTGAGCTAGGCCCCCCAGTTATTCCAAGGACTGGCTGAGCCTGCTTTCTCAAAAACGTACGCTGCTTTGGATCAAAGCGTCTGCTAAACAAATAAATGCAGTGTAGTTCTGCTTTACAACAGAACCCGGACCAAAGACGGATCCCGCTGCCATCCCGACCGCTAAAGAGAAGTGCTATTCAACCATAGCACCGAAACGTTCCCCCATACACGAACCCCAAGGCAATGACACCACCGCTCCAATCCAGTCCTTTTGATGCAACATTCAGTCTCAGCTAGAGGGTAATGAAGCAGCCTTCAAAAGGCTGAATGGCTTTCAGCTGGAAAATCTCTTCTGGCATTGCAAATGGATTACACACAGGAAGAGGCTGCAGTTTTAGCCCAAAGTGATGTCAGTTCCTAGCCAAAAAAAAAGCCCCACTGTAGTAAAAGAGTTGTCGCTCTCATGCATACCCTACAGCGACCCTGAAAATGTTATTGATGGGTTAATTGCTGTGGTTCATGTGCATTTTCTCCAAACAGACTGGCGAATGGGACCCTTTTCCATAGCAATCCTGTCTAGACATGTGATGGCAAGGTGCATGTTAAAATAATCAGGTTATCTGGAGTGGAACTGAAGGGACGTACTGGCCAAATAAAATCACACCTGAGGCATCCTGATCACGGGACTGTTCCTTATGCCTCTGATGAAGATGTGTTACATTGCGTCCTCATTAGTTACTCCTGGGGTAACCATAATACATATATAAGCACATAGAAGTCCAGGCGATGTGTATCTGGGGATGATGCAAACCTGAGTCTGTCATGTCTTGCTGTCACCTGAAATACTCCTGGTGCCACATTATGTCCGGGCGGGGTGTGTGTGTGGGGGGGGGGGGGTTGGATATCTGTGCATTGACCCATTTTCCGTCATGTCTGAGTGATAATGCAAAAACAGGGGACTATTTATCACTGTGGCAAACGTCTCCTAGTGCCCACATTAATTAAGATTAAATTCATCTCTGCTGTCCTGTACATGCTAAATTTTAAACTAACCCTTGACTGGAATTATGTTACTTTCTTAATAATTCATTAACTTTTGCCTGTATTTTAAACAGCTCACTCATCCACCCAAAAGGCTTGGACAGTATTATAATATACATGTGAATACACACACACAACATAATATGTAATATAATATAATTAATATATAATATAATTAATATAATTAGTTTAACTATGTGCAAGCAAACAATGCTAGACCTTTTCTCGGGACTAACTTAACTTTTATTAACAATTTTTTCAATTCCTTACAAAGAACTGCCCCAACATATGAATTAATTATGTTTAAGGTCACACAGGTGCTGTGCCCACAGGTACCGTTCCTCATTACATGATCTATGATTGTGTTCCACTATGCCTGAGAACCAGAATAGATCTAAATGTCCAAATACTTTTTTGTATTTGTAATTTAGATCAGTTGTTACAAGCTAACCACTATCCTTTTTATTTTATTTTTTGCTTGAAAAGCGTACTTAAAGTAACTATCTTCAATATAAATGCAACTCAGTACTATTCTAACATTT
>JAODKL010000034.1:15516447-15534347 GCA_026780765.1 Petrocephalus schoutedeni
GCGCATGTCGCTGTAGGACGTGTAGAGCGCATGTCGCTGTAGGACGTGTAGAGCGCATGTCGCTGTAGGACGTGTAGCGCGCATGTCGCTGTAGGACTTGTAGAGCGCATGTCGCTGTAGGACGTGTAGCGCTCATGTCGCTGTAGGACGTGTAGAGCGCGTGTCGCTGTAGGACGTGTAGAGCGCGTGTCGCTGTAGGACGTGTAGAGCGCATGTCGCTGTAGGACGTGTAGCGCGCATGTCGCTGTAGGATGTGTAGCGCGCTTGCCATCTGATTGGCCTGAAAGTCTTTGAGGTGATTGCCTGGTTCACACTAACAGTGTCTGGTAGCTGTGCCAGGCCATTGCCACCGGAATGATGCATTACACTAAACTTGAAGTCTTTGCAGCTGAGCTAAAATAAGAGGTAACGTCTTCTACAAACCCCATATTCATAAAGCCTAGGAAGTGCTCATATAATTCATTGTAACACATTCATAAGTATTATAAACATGACTACAGACATTTACAAAAAGGCATAACATATTATAGCCATGTTCCGCATGCATTATAAATGCTCTATGAAAAACTTTTGTAATGCATTATAATGGCCAGTATAAGAATTAAGGAGGCTTTGTGTTGCATTAAGGTGATTTTAGTAAATTTATAGATGAGACCTTCATAGACCATTCATAACGCATAATACAAATTACTATAGATTCAAGATTCAAAAAACTTTATTAATCCCAGAGGGAAATTGCTTAATGCTATAATGTGTAATGCCTCTTTCTACATAGTTTATATATAATATCTGGGTTTATAATACTTTATTAAGGCATTATAATGCACTATGTTAAATGCATTATAATGACTGCTTTAGGTAAATTGTTACCAGATAAGACAGCAGGTTCCCAAATAGGTGCTCTGCAGGCTTGAATGTAGAATAATTTAGCCATTCGGTTGACTTCGGACTGTCATAGGTTACAGACTGCAAAAAATTCATTGTTTGGCACTAATATTTTTATAGTGGGCAATGGATCTGTTCTGTGAATAATAGATTAAAATCAATACAGTCATTTCACCTTAATGGCAAACAGCTATAAATTAGCAATAGGCTTTTAGGATTTAAGAATGAAAGCGTAAAAGCTGACTAAGCTACAGGGAGCTTTGGCTTAAAGTAGCATTTTAAATTAACAATCAGTTACAACAATAAAGCATTACTAATATATTAATACTAGTTAATGAAGTCCATAGATTTCAAAAAGAGTCGTGCTGTGGCTGCAGAAGGGTATGGACAATGAAAAAGAAATGTACTGGGGTTAATTAAAAAGTGAATATTTATGACTGCTTAAAAATAACAAACAATAATAATTATCAAAAGCTGGTTCGGTGCTGAAAGAAGCTGTATGTCACAATGACTTGGACTCCATTCACTCTATAATAAATCTCTGTAATAAATCTGACACTAGGATTCATTAGAAATATTATTAAGAATAGATTACACAAGGCCTTACTTGGCACTGTTGTTTACTTGTAAGACCCTGTCCAGTTATGGTTGGCTTCCCTGAGAAGGTATGATTACCCCAGTAATGATACACTCCCGTGCTCTGGTGAAGGCTGAGACGTGACTCCATGATGTATTTAACATTTGCTGGGGATAATTGCCTCAATTCCAGCCCGAAAACATGACTCAGAGATACAGCTGGATAACGGTAAGGTGTTAAATGTGGTTTATCTGTATGCTTTTTCCCCTCACTGGCTAATGAGGACAACGTTTTGTGCTTTGACGCAATGTAATGAGTGTTACCTTCATTTAATAATTTCAGGGGGTCTGGGGGTGGTGTGTGACTCTGTGGGATCTGCCTCTGTGGCTGTACCCCCCCCCCCCCCAGCTCTGTGCTCTGACCCCAAACTTCACTCACCTGTATGTGTGTGTCTCAAAATGAGAGGAAGCAGTGTGGAAGCTGTGAAATGTGAAGCATCTCAGTGTACTTGTGCACATGGCATATAAAGCATCGATTGGATGCAGAGAAGCATTTGTGTAGAAAGGAATGTTGCAAACAACATTAGAGGCTTCTGGCTACTTCTGTGAGCCAATGAAGCAGAGCCCCCTGATCTTCTGCCCTCGCTCTCTGCAACCTTGATACCGTTCAGCCGTGTTTTCCCAGGACGTCTGATATGAACCGCCTTGACAGCGGAGAAGCGAAGCCCAGCTCAGCTGGCAGTGATCCAGACAGGGTGCCTGGCCTGGCAGCTCGAAATCCTCTGAGAGGCCCGTAGAGCTGATGGATGGGAGATGGGAAATATACCCGTCGTTTGAAAGAAAGTGAGGAGGAAGCTGGGCAGAGTCTGACGTGAATAATTCACTGCGTACCTTTCACACTCTACACTGAACATCTAGCATCTGATGGTGACAGTTGCCAATAAAGTCTGACACGTACATGTTGTTTTGCACTTGATAAATGCTTGTCATTAATTTCAGATTTAGCTTTAATAATGCACCTTATTTGCATAAATCGGGGATAAGTTTGCTTAGATAATTCAGGCTGGGCAGAACATTTGTTATGAAGATTAATTATGAATATCATAGTGGTGTAGGAGAGTAAAATAATAGCATGTACCCTACAGCAAAACAGATTGTCTAAATTGTCACAAAAAAAATGCAGACAATGCAACGCTGCACGTTTTTATGAAAACCCTTGTTGCTATTGTCAGTAAAATTGACATATATTATAATAGTCTCAGTAACGCAGCATATTCCTGTGTCTATTGAGTAGTGTTTTTGTTGCGATATATTTGTACGAAAGGTACACGTTTTATGTATGTGATGAGTGTTGAAGAACAGTGACGTGTAAGTGCATGACACTGGCCGCAATTCCAGTGCGAACAGCAACTGAAATGACTTGTGATGACATCAGAGGAGTATTTTATTATTATTATTATATTATTATTATTATTATTAGAGTTGTCCTTTATCTGCTGAAAGTGAACAAGACTTTTTGAGCGGTGATGAATGACACAAATATCACGCCTTAGTTGTGCGTGTAATAAGTTGTATTCGGAGGTCATGGGCCATGTTCATGTATGATACTCCTTCGTTAGCTGCAGTTGTTTTGACTCATTTTGCCTCCAAATAACCATGCTAGAGACAACACTAAATCAGTTTTTCTGTCTTTCTTCCTTTTTAATTCTCGGGCTCCTTGGTAAATGGGTAAATATGCTATAATTCGTAACAAGCGGTGCCATATTTGACTGTAACACGTTGGACCGCAGGCCAGCTTTTGGTTGAAATTGAGCTGTTATATCAAGCATGCAATATGTAATACAGCGTAAATCTTCACCGCATCGCTGCCGTGACATTTCACACTGATTAGCCTGTTTGCGAGGGTGCTGTGTAATTCATGCTTAAATATGTCTGTAATCTCTGTTCCTTTGTTTTGCTTATTGCAGCAAGTTGGTTTCGGGCACCTTTAGTTTTATGGCCTATTATAAATCAGCGCTTCATGATTAACTTTTTTAGTGCCAGCATGGACCATGTCGGCAAACAATGGCAGGTTGATTAGGGGGTTTGTTGGATGTGAGTGGACAGTCCTATGTTGTGTGCCCCCACTCCCCACACTTTCTATAAGTATCTGGCACATGGGGGGGGGGGGGGCACCTGTTCTATTTAAAGAGTACCCTCCAGCTGAAATCACTGAGAAACCTTGGCTGTGTGCAGGTTCATTGTCATTTTTTGCTTTTATGAATCTATGCAGGGTTTTCAAATCAAGCTCATTTTATGTTTTTTTTTTCTTTTTTGTGAGGGGGTGGGTCAGGGAGGAGTCCCAGATTTGTCATTGCACAAGTGCCTTCTACAAAACTACTACGGCCTCCGACATTTGAGAAGATTACATAACGTAAATTGTCCCGAAACATGGCTGTGGTGTGATGCCGGTCTGCCATGGGCATTAATGGTACCGGGAGTCTTGTGATCAGCGTTAAAGGGGAGGCTGCAGAATAATCTGCTAGCACACAAAGTTCTGGCTCTCGCCAGATAGGCTTATCACTGTGCTACCATCCCTCACACAGATGGGAGGCAGCAGGATTTAATGGTGAGGCTGGCAAATGATCTTCACTTCTCCATTTTACAGTTTGCTGGTTCTCAATTGGCTGTGGCATCCAGCTCTGTCAAAGTGCCCTGACACTGTGGCCACTGTGCTTATGATCGGAAGATCACCAGCTCAGATCCCAGCGATGGCAGAGTAATTTTACTGTTGGACCCTCCAGGGACTGTCTGACCCTGCTTTCCAAATTGTACGTCGCTTTGGATAAAAGCATCTGCTAAATATATGTATATTCATGACCGTGACTGTCATTTAGGTATTCCAGGTGTTGTAAATGGCCCTATTATGATTTTATAGGTTTTGAATAATTTTTTTTTTTATGAAATGTGAAAGCATAGAGTCAGATGATGTAATTTGCCACAGATTTCCGCTGGTGGCCAAATCCATAATTTCTCTCTACCTTTGTCAAAACACTCAGTGTGTTGAATCTCTTTCATGTGAACAAAGCTTTGATGTTTCATCACACGCATTGGCGTTTGTCATTCCGTGCAGCCGGTCCATTACCTATGTGATAGAAATGCTGAAACGGGCCACTTCCAAGAAGATTGCGGCTGGTAATTATTTTTGCCATTACTCCTGAAAGCCTCCCGGAAGAAGAAGACTTGTTTTTTTCAGAGCCACATGCGTGACGGGATTTTTGAAGACCTGGACCAGTGAAGCTCCAGCGGACCTCCAGAGGAGCTTGCATTGACTGACATTTCCTCCCTTTGATCTTTGATTCGCTTAAGCAGAAACTGACCACAGATCACCTCTGTGCAGTGGCCGCTTTATGATTTGTGTCAGTCGAGTGCCATCTTAAATGGGCACATGATTGGGATTCAGATTAAAGTAGTTTTGATGTGACCCCCCCCCCCCCAAGCCAAGTGCTCTTCTAAGAGGTACTCTTCCCGAGGCTAAAGACACTGGGTCCTGTGGCTGAATGTTGCAATTTATCCATCATCTGAATCTCAGAAATTGACTGCTCTTACTGCCCTTAACTCGATTTGATGCATCATGACATCAAATGCAGTTTACCTTTTTTTAATAGAGGATGATGGCCTTGTTTTAGCTCTGTGCTCACTAGAGTATAGACAGGATACAGGGGTAGTCCAGGAAACCATATCTAGATGGGAGAGTTGGGTCTTCATGAGAGACTTGGTATATGGAGTATGGAGCTCAGTCAGCCAGCCTGTGCCTCGGCAGCAGTTCGGCTGAACGGTCTTGCTCAAGGAGCCAACAATAAAATGATTGCTTTCAACTCACAGCCTTTACAAACAGGTATAAATGTATACATAGATCAGAGCTCGGAGGCGGGCAGCCTGTGCTTCTTGAGCAGTTGGACTGAAGGGCCATGCCTAAGGAGCTGACAATGTTATGATCACTGTGAACGTTGGGATTTGAACCCAAAGTACAGAGCCCTAACCCTCTGAGTTGCTTACAGGGAATTATTTCCACTGTCAACCATTAGTCATTAATTGCCTACAAAGTAACAGGAGGAAATGTTTGTGGGAGAGGAAGAGGACTCATGTTTGGTATTGATGCGGGACTCATTTGAGCAGCTGGTATTGTCCTGAAGTAATGTAGGCAGCTGAAAGTGAGGTGCCAAGCGGTAGTTATGGCAACAGGCGACAGGTATTTTTCGAGGTTTCTGAGTACCCAGTGAGGTTAAATGAAACTGTTTCCATGGCAGGTTATTGGTTCAATGGCCAGGAAATATTCTTCTGTTGTCTGTTTTTTCAGTAATAATATCTTTATCTGTAATTGGCAAGAGGTTAAAAGGTATCTTGTACAGCTCTAGGATGTGTCAGAGTTCTTGAATAGAAGAAATGTCCTAGCCATTAAATAGCAATAATAGTCATCATGATAATAAATATTAAGGAATAATAGCAGATCGTGTCTTGCGATATCAGGCATGACTGATCCGCGGTATGCCTGAGAGTTGCATTTGTCGCCTCTTCCCTCACACCCCGTCCTAAATTACTCTTACAGTTTGACTTGGCATTTGAATTTTCTACGTAAAGCCCAAATAAAGCTTTTCCTACTGATTGCATTTATCACAAATGAAATCCACTCATCAAGGAAGTGGTGGAAACTCATTTTATGTGGCCCCAAGCCACCTGAGGCCCCAAGATTAATTTTTTTAGGTGAAGGTGATTAATTGTCATTGTTGATGCACCACAGCACGCAACAATGAAGTGTGTCCTCTGCTTTTAACCAGTGTGACATAGTGACTTAGCAGGGGGCAGCTATTCAGTACTCAGGGTACCTCAGCAGTACTTGCAGGTCGGGGCGATCGAACCGGTGATCTTTCGATTGCACGGGTGCGCCCCTAACCACTATTCCACCTGCCTGCCCCATGACACTGCCTGCCTGCCCCAGTTCAGTTATGTGGTTTTAATTAGGTGAGGTTTTGGAAGTAAAGTCCCACTATCATTTCCACTACTGTATTTGGACAGCCGAGATAATCTGATGCACAATTCTCTGGTTCAGCTTTACAAAGGTAGCTCCCTCTACATGAATAATGAGGTATTAGTATGGTTGGTGCTCTGGTTTAATATGTTCTCTTACCTGCTGGTGTGGCAATGAGTAGATTCACAGAAATGTGCTATAATTGCCTGTTGTTTTCAAAGGGTTGTGTCTTAGCTAACGATGTTATTGAATGGGAAAATGGTCAAAAAGCATTTATTCTTGGTCAGGAACAAGCTCTTAAATATGTTTAAAGTTTTGCTCATTATGCAGTTTTATAAATGGTGAAATGAATGTGTTGATATGAATTCAAAAATTCAATCAATTTCATACCAGTTTCACTTTTTCTTTACAAAGACATGCTGCTAAGCTATACTCGTTTGTGCAATAAATAGATGTTTCACAAACTAAATAAATAGCTAGCCAATAAAGATTGTAGTTAGTTAGCTGGTTAGCAGAGCATGGTGAGTCAGCATCTCCGTGTTTGTTTAATACCTTGTGTAGTGATGGTTTGTGGGCAGCAGGTAGATGCCCTGCCAATGTTTTGAGGTAAACGCTGTTGCTCACTATATGTTGAGTTTAACCTCAGGAGCCCCACACAAATCCATGTTTGAGTAGTGAAAATGAGTACATTTAATTTATTCATTAAATACATCTCCAGTCTAGTTGTACCTTGCATGACTGCACCTGGTCAAAAACAGGCATTGACAGAATTCATTGTCCTAGGCCGTGAGCTCTTTTCAAGATCACAGTGAGAAACCGGTGTCAAGGAAATTATGACAAGGAGGCTGCCAGAGCAGGTGGTGTTTACATGGTAGCTTCTGACAAAGTTGGCCAGGCAAACATCTGCTGTCTACGATATATCCAACCGAGCCTCCACATTAGCATTCAACTCAGAACCACTGCCTGTTCTGTTTTGACGTGCATATTTTAATAAGTGTAATGTGAAAATTCATATCTTCTCTTGATTCGGGGATAAACTGGAGAGAAACCCATCCATAGTTAGCTTGTACTAGTACTAGTGGATGTTATTAAGCCTCTGACACTTTTGAAATCCACTCTAATATATGCGAATGGATTTATTTTAATTAGTTTTTATTTTTTTAATGGTGTCTGCATCATTAATTAGCAAGGCCTTGTTTTTCTACCCCTTGCTCTTTGTGTCACAATAAACAAGTCAAGGACACAAAGCAGGCAAATGCTGAGCTGTGGTCTTGATTGGTGCAGGGAGTGATGCAGATGGTGCCAAAAGCCAATGTAAGGCCTGTGTGTTGACTCAGCAGACAGATTTTGGGCAACTGAGGGAATGTTTGGAAAGGAGTGCAGGATTTAATGTCTGTCTTGTACTTTCCTTGTATTTCTAACGCATAGAATTAGGGGGGCACTTTGCATTTCCATGTATGTCATCAACAGACGCTTTTGTCCAAAGCCACATACAAGTGAGGCAAATAGCACATTACTAACATATTGTTATCAAGGAGTCGACTAGGCATAACTGCAGCTAGGCTGAGCTTCCAATGATTGAATGGAGCAGGAGATACACACCAACAGCTAACAAAGCAAGAGCCTAATAAGGCTGCAGATAAGTGTACCATTGAGAACATTCGGGGGGTTTGGAATGGTTGTAGGCTAGTAGAGGTGCTCCTGGAACAGATTCTAGGTTCTTGAACGTGGAAAGGGAATCTGATGACCGGATGTGCTTGGCATTCATACAGCCTCATCTGGAAGAAATTGTCATGCCAGAAAGCAGCCTTCATGTAATCCCTGCACAAAGTCAGTGTCTGGCTGGTGACATTTCCGTTTTTTCGGCTCAACTTTGGGAGATGAAGAATCCAGCCACGACAGGGAATCTCATCCATTTATTACTGCCAGAAAGTGTCACCACTTGTCTGACTGCTAAATGTTTGCTGCATAACCTTAGCGGCTGTTAGGCAGGGGTAATTAATGAGGCTCAATCGGCATCCTCCGTCTTTGAATCCATCTTTAGGTCGAAGCCGCTGTGTTCCTCTTTAAGGTTTAATTTCCGAGTGCTGGAATCCACACCACAACAGATTTTTTTTTGTTATGCTGTATCTCTATCAAACTATTATCATGGGTGTTTAATTGTGATTTTGTTGTCCTTTGACTGGCGTTTTACTCACTGTTGTGCCCTCTGTGGCCTCCTCAGGTTCTGGAGGACGTCAACATCCTGCTGGCCACCCCCAAGATGCTGCTGCCATCACCGGGACAGGTGTCCGCTGGTGCCCCCCTGTCCCAGCACCACCAGGCCCAGCTGCTCCAGCAGCAGCTACAACAGCAGCAGCAGCAGACACAGGTGGCAGTGGCCCAGGTGAGGAGTCAGGAAGCGGAGGGCTTAAAGCAAGGGAAGCCGGTGAGAGGAAGACCGGTTATGTTGGTGGTGGCCCAGGAGAGGAGCCGGGGAGCGGAGGGCTTAAAGTGAGGGAAGCCGGTGAGAGGAAGGCCGGTTATGTTGGTGGTGGCCCAGGAGAGGAGCCGGGGAGCGGAGGGCTTTAAGCGAGGAAGGCCGGTGAGAGGAAGGCTGCTTATGTTGACAGCAACCCAGCTGGTACCGCGCAGAAAGCCTGTCGTATGTGTATTGGAAGGGCGGCACAGTAGCTCATTGGGGAGAACTGTTGCTTCACACCTCCAGCGCTGGGGCGTCTGAATCCCGCCTCCGCTCTAGGTTCTCCGGTTTCTGCCTGCAGTCCAAAGACATGCGGTTTGGTGAGATTGTGTCTGAATCACCCATAGCATGTGTGTGTGTGTGTGTGTTTGTGTGTGCCCTGTGATTGCCCGGAATCTCATTCAGGGTGTCCCCATGCCCCCTGTTATCTGGGATAGGCTCCAGGCCTTCCCTGTCATCCTGTCCAAGATAAGCAGTCGGACATAGATGGATGGATGGATGGATGGAACTTATTTTGGAACGTGCACATGATGGATGTCGGATTATGCAATGCAGCATTTGGTAGAAGCCTCTTTTTGACAGATTGCTTGTTGCGCCATGCTCAGGACTAGCAGAAAGTGCCGATGATTGATAGCCGGACACGCATTCGGCCGCTTTCTGCCCGCCAGCCGCTTTTGTGTTACAGGCGGAGGCGCCAGGCCAATGTGGGCTACTTTACAGAAGCTGCTACGGCGCGGGCACAGCGATGGCTGCCTGCCCGGGTCCCCGCCACCACCTGCTGCTGCCATGAAG
Organism: Petrocephalus schoutedeni; assembly: GCA_026780765.1. Lineage (NCBI taxonomy): Eukaryota > Metazoa > Chordata > Actinopteri > Osteoglossiformes > Mormyridae > Petrocephalus > Petrocephalus schoutedeni. The sequence continues at coordinate 15,526,170 of JAODKL010000034.1, forward strand.
CTGAGCAGTGCCTATAGGCATCTTATGAATATGGAAAACCCCGTCCCACTCTTTCCTTAATCGCTTTCCCAATATCCTCGGGCAGACGGCCGACGTTCCGGAATTTCCCAGCGTTCCGTTTCATTGTGGAGCGTGGTTTATCCTCCTAACATTCCCCTGTGTGCGTTCGTTTCTCTATCAGAGCTAGCCTGAAGGTGATCCAGTGTGCTCTCTTTGATTTGTGGCAGCACTGTGGATAGAGTGTAGGGGAGCACTTACAGGAAAGCTGCAGATAGAGACGTCTTTGTCAAAAAGCCATTCTCGCTGCTATGTGTAGGCCCGAGGCGGCCAGCGACAGTCACTTCGGATTTGATTGTGTTTTGGGGTGCAGTGAGGGATGCTGGGAATCAGTGGCATCTGCTAGTCTTTCAAACAGGGGAAGCTCATTTTAGGCTTACATCATAAAATTATGAATATTATATGAATGAACGAACAAACAAACTTTACAAAGCAAGGAGCAAACTCAAGAATGCTATAATTGTTTTTTTTTATTTAAAGAATGATTTATATATATGTTTATATTACCAGGAAATAACACACTATGTGCAGCAGATTCTCATGACTTCACTTGCAAATCCGCATGGGACTGAGCTTCTCTGGAAGTGACGATTTTGCTGCGTTTATCCAATAAGCATCTAGCTTCTCTGCAGTGAAAAAAAGCTATTCTGTGCCGTGCCATAGAAGTCCATTGAAGCTGCCCTTCAATAGGGTTTAATGCACTCTGCTGCCATGGCAATTTATGAGAAGAAAATCGCGTCAGACAATCTACGATAAACAGTTGATTCTGAACGAGTTCATCATTAAGTTGAGCATTTTAGCGCACTTTTACCAAAAGCAATATCAATAGGATAGTGCATATCTGCACATTTATTTTCTGACATATTTGAGGAAGCAGAGCTTCTCTTGTAGTCTTCAATCACTGCTGGGAATGTCCTGAAGGAAAACCCAGCTTTTGAAGTGTAATATCAAAGGGCAGCACAGCACCTGTTATTCCTTTATCCTTCTGCATCACCTTCAGATAACAAACAAAATAACAATCTAAAGTAAAAAGACCACAAGTGTGTCACTGTAAACATCCATTTTATATCAGCATGTACTCAAATGACAGAAGAATAAATGTTTATTATGAATTGAAAATGTTTTGCCTTAGCTGATTAAAAGCATTTTTGATCAAGTTTTTTTTTTTTTTTAATTCTGCATGTTGCATGATTAGAAGCTGTTTATTATTGAGCTTTTAAGATGAGATATCTCTTCCGAGCCTGGGGTTACTGAGGAAAATACGATAAGTTAAAACAATTCAAATAGTTGCTGGCGATTTAAAAAGGTCAAAAACTGCTGGTTTTTAAAAATTCTCAGCAGATGTGTTTCATAGATGGAATGAAGGTGACTTCTGTCCGATTTCTCTCAACGGCTGCAATTTTGGCACAGGCCAGTGTTCAGTGTGCCACAGAAAGGTGCAGTATGGCTTTTTGTAACGCGTCTCGGTGTGTGGGTGCGTGCGCGCGCGTTTGTGTGTGTCATCACAACAGGTCAGTCGCGCCACGACCAGACAGGACAGCTGGTTAATTCCCTGGTGCAGCACATTTAAAATGTCAGTGCTGTTTGGATGCAAAGTCCTGATCAATTGTGATTTATAGAGTCTGGCTGCCTGTAACGTTCACTTTCTGGGATTTTTGTGGTAATGAATTCAAAATGCTTCACAGTCCTCCTGCAAAATAACGAATGACCTTTCCAATATAATTAATTGAATGCGCGCTTTACCGGCAGGTGAAGAATGTATTCATTCTTTTTCCTCCCAAAAGCAAATAACGAAAAACGAAGTCGGAAAATGGAAACACATTTTAAAATTTAAAGTACCAGAAGAAGAACTGTGTGGGTAATGCCTTCATACCTGTAATCAAAAGGTTGCCAGTTGGAATCCCGGCCTTGGCAGAGTCCCCACATCTCCACTGGACCCTTGAGCTTGAGCAAGGCCCTGAACCCCCCCCCCCCAACCAAAAAATGCCCTGGGTCACTGTGCATTGACAGCTGATGCTGCACTTAGATCCAAAACTTCACACTCACCTCTATATTTGTGTGTGTGTCTTAGAAAAGCAGAGCAGGTACATTCCAATCTACCTGAACAAATGGAAAATAAAGGTTAATTTCCATTTTCATTGTTGTGGTGTTTCACCAGAGCCAGAAAGGGACCCCAGAATTCTCAGCAAAATGAATTAAAAAGATGAAAGTCCTGCTGCGATGAATCCTGAACGTAAACACTGAAAGTAGACGTCACCGTCCTTTCATGTCTGCGGCTCTTGGGCTCCGTCTCCATGCGGCCGACCCTTTCGAGCCGTCTACCGGGCTGACATTTTGGGTTTCTGATTCCCATTACTTGTCTGCTTGCATCATCGTTGGGCTGACTCCATTTCATTACGCCATGTTGGGTTCCACTGCTGTGGCACTGAATGACCAATCTGATTTTCAGTTAAACTGGCCTCCATGCCCAAGCAATTACTTTGGTGTTCCTTAGGTGACCTGCTTTACCCTTTGATGCTCAGGTATCATGCGGCAAACTTAGCTGTATACCGTGCACTTTGATCACTCAACTGTCACTTATTATCCAACCAGCCGACATGCCTCCACCCCTCCAGCGTTCAGCAACTGTGTGAAAAAGATATTTTAATTTTAATCTGAAAACTCAAGAGCCGATAGGTGGTCAGAATTTCTGTTTATCTGGATCCAGAAACTATATACATATATCTATATTTTGGTATATATTTCTCCAGGTATATATCTATACCTGGAGAAATAAGTTTAAATTTGCATAGTTTAACTTGGATTTATCTCAGAGTAAGTGGGCTCATTTTTACAACTTTTAGGGGCAGTTTCATCGGACAGGGATTAAGCCTAGTCCTGGACTAAACATGGGGAATATCCATACAAGATTCCAGTTAAGTCCAGGACTAGGCTTAATCCCTGTCCGGGAAACCAGCCCATAGGGTTTAATGCACTAGTCGTTTAGGTGTAAGTGGCTTATATAGGTTTAAGTGGCTTAGGTACTGTCTTGCTACAGGCTTCTGCACAGTTTCAAGACATTTTGTGTTACAGTTGTGCAAACATAGCTGAAGTCATTTAAAAGACTGATTTTGAAGAACTTACAGCAGTATATATCTTGTGTAAACTTCACCTTGTCATTAATCGTCACACTGTGGGTGAATCGTGGTTTTCTTTGAATTAAAAAACTATGAATGTTTTTTGATATGTTTACACTTTTGTTTTTGCATGTGTGCGTTTCGAATAGGTTCACCTCCTGAAGGACCAGCTGTCTGCAGAGGTGGCTGCCCGAATCGAGGCCCAAGCCCGTGTCCACCAGCTGCTGCTGCAGAACAAGGACTTGCTGCAGCACATCTCGCTGCTGGTGAAGCAGATCCAGGAGCTGGAGATCAAGCTCTCCGGGCGCAACTCCAGTAAGGGGCAGCTTCACTATGCTGTGGGCATACACCCACAGCTGGGTGTTGTGTTCTATTTCCTGATGGACAGGTGTCAAAGGCATGGGCAGAGGCAAGGGTGGATGCATGAGTGTAGGTATAGGTGGGTACATGATGGCGGCATGTGGCGGTGTGGGTGGTGGCATTGGGTGGATGCATGAGTGTAGGTGTAGGTGGATACATGATGGTGGTATATGGTGATGTGGGTGCTAGACTGGGGTTCGTAACAGCATGGGCAGATGGATATTTCTGTTCTGAACTCAATGCTTGACATCTCCTGAGCTTGACAGATTCTAAAGCTGCAATAAACCAGGTCAAGGCAGCAGGAAGAGGGGAGTTTTTTTGCTGACATCAGTCGAGCTATGAAGATCAGTTTGCTGGGAAGTCAGGGCGGTCATTACTGCTTTATATATGTGTTTGTTTAAAGGATCTTAAATGGTGTAGCCTGTCTTTCAGTGGGTTAATGTTGGTGCTGTAAGCTATTTTAATGATTCTCGAAGATTCATAGCCTCGTGTGTGCCCCCCAACCCCCCCCCCCCCCAATGCTCCTTAGTGGGCTCACAGGACAGCCTGCTGGAGATCACCTTCCGCGCCAACGTGCCCCAGGTCCTGTGCGACCCGTCCACACCCAAACCCGAGGAGGTGTCCCTGCCGCAGTTTAATGACGGGACTCACCTGGCCCTGCCCCTGGGCAGCCCCCTAGGTACGGACAGCTGCCTGGTAAAGTTCGAGTGTTTCCGCTTCCTTCCTGGCCCCCCCCAGCAGGACCGGGGGCGGAGCCTGTCCCCCTCCCCGGCGCCGCGGGACGAGCTGCTCGGCAGCCTGGAGTTCCTGAAATTCCGCGAGTCGGGCATTGCCTCGGAGTACGAGTCCAACACGGACGAGAGCGATGACCGGGATAGCTGGGGACAGGACGACAGCTCGCTGCGGCTGCTGAACGTGCTGGACAAGCGGGCGCCGTCCGATTGCCTGGAGGACGAGATTGCCGTGTAGCACCGCCCACTAACCACAGCACCACTCCTCTGTCCTGGCATCCAGCCAAAGCACTTGCAAAGTCCTCCATATCTGCTTCTTCCCCTTCATACCTAAAAGATTTCTTTTAAAAACGATGACCCAACCTAGTGTCTCTGAACACTGCCTGCCGCTTCACTGCTCTACAGCAGGAGTTTTGTCGTTTCATTTTTGGCAGCACATATGTGTGTGGGGTCCCTAGTCCTGCTTATGTTTATGGTCATATGACGTTCCCCATTCTGGTGTCATTTGTACCAGTCACAGCGTTTCATTTCTTAATCAAAGGCCATTTTGCTGTAAAGGTAAATAAATCTCGATGTTGCCGGGCACATTTCGGCGCCAGTGACGTCTCGGCGGAGCGTAGCAGTTGAAGGCTGAAACTGAGGATGGCTGCCGCACTCACTGGACTCTGTGAACTGCAGTATTGTCAGTTTCTCCACTTGATGCGGACATTGTTCACTACGTCTGTCCATCATTCAGTCTCCGTAGGCCCAGTGTACGAAATGGGCATGACCTTTTTTGAAATAGAGAATCTTCACTCATTTTCTCGCCTTAGTGTTATGCTAAACCTCCCCTTCGCCCCGATAATCCCACTTGTGGCCAGTGTCCTGCCTAGATCTTATGGAATTTCAACCAGGGTTTAGACTGGAGTTCGTGGTGGACTAAGGAGATCGCCCCCTGTTGGTCCTTGCGGTGTAAAACTTGTGCTAGCTTCATTATCGCTGCTGAAGCTGTGTACCAGGATGCAGAAGCATGATCGCGGAAGCATGCCTAATATTTTTTATAGTTCAGGTCGTCGACAATCATATGATGATTTTCCACCGTCTTTTGAAATGGATTTTCAACACTTGTGTGTTGAGTCCTCAAACATAGCCGTTAAAAATGTATCCAATAAAAAATTCTATATAAATTATTCAAATACCATATTTTGGTTTTTCCACAGCTAAATGCAGATATACTCCCTAGACCAGATAATATCTTAATTATAGCCTGTGTGTCATTCACAGCTGGTGGTCAGATTACTGCTGGTCAGCATCAAAAGGCTTTGTGCAGTTTACCCCTCAGTATGTTGTAATTATACAGTGAGAAATGCATGAAACTTTATATGTCCTCCGAGTGCAATGTAACAATCCCTGATAGTCATAGGCCACGATCCCCTTCAGAATTTGCATCTGATCATAATTTAAATCTTATGAATACTCCTTCTTATCTACTGGCTGCAATTGCTGTCTGCCAGAGATCTCTGCTAGGTGAATACTGATATCTAGACCTGCATCTGAATTGCTAAATTAGCCATTGGAAACTGCCAGACTTTCTAAAACTTTGTTTAAAGTTACCCTTATCCTGTGGTATTTGATGCATGTAAATTGCCATTTATTTGAAGGTCAGGCACCAATTAAATATCATGCCCCAGATTTAATCATTGCACTTAGCAAAAACAATTACCCATTATGTCAAGGCTCCTGACAGAAAATGCATAGCGTATGTTGAATACACAACATAAGAGTCGTTTCAAGCAGTGTGACCTCCTTCTATTGGCTTGTCACTTTTATCGATCTGTGTTTGTCAACAATTCCCCTGCCTTCAGGTGGGAATTTTTAAAGGATCCTTAGTGGTCCTGTTTCCTTGACCTCTCGGGGGCTGTGAATTTGAGAAGGTCATAAATGGAGTCTGTACGTGACGTTGTGCGAGGTGATCGGTCTTGTCAAAGCTCTGCATCCGAGTTTTCTGAATCACACAGGCTTTTTCCTCCAGGGAAAACACGACTGTATCGATCCCTTTCTCCTACAGGCTGGCTCATTTAGGAGACTCCCGCTGATTTATGTGAAGGACTGCACTGCTCTTGTCTTTGTGTCTGTTGCCATTCAGAGGTGCAAGACTGGGTATTGCTTAGTGAAATAAGACCCGTAAAATAAGGAAAGTTCAGTCTCCTGTAAGATATTATCGATCCCTCTCCTCTGTATTATCTTGACTCACAGCAGCTCAGTATATCGCTGATAGAGACATCTGGTTAAGCCCGGCATTGGTGGAGAATGTGAGATTAGCTATAACACCAGACACTTGTCCCTCTGCTGTATTCATTATGTGTTTGCATTTATCTCAAGCACAACTGCTCTAGTGGAATCTGAAAATTGTTTCATCTACAAAACACCCCCGCCCCCACCCCAGCGGGGGCACATAAAAAACCAAGCAGCCATTAAGTTTTCGTTGAAGTATTTGGCTAGTGATAATGAGGGAACATTGAAGTACGATTGCTGAAACTATCCCCTTCGATTTCCTTCTGTGATGTCTTCATTTTTTTTTTACTTCTGGCCGTAGCTCCCCCAGTAATTGCATTCTTGAAAGTGCTATAGTGTATTCAGAGGGGATTGTTTTTGGGATATTTCACATTCCTCAATGGCACTCCACTTTTATTTGAAAACAAGTGGAAAACAGAAGAGAAGGAAAATAACAGCTGTTTTTAGTTGGGACATCTGAAATGAAATGAAAATGAAATCAAATCTTATCTTAAAAATGGCTTATATAAAAGTTTTATAGAATTCAGATTCAGAGTGTAGGTGGTCTAACCTTCAGAGATGATATGCAATGTGTGTAACATTTATTTGTCCTAGGAGTAGGGTTGTGATTGGAGTCCAAGCCACATTCAGCATGCAGTAGTGTGTAGAGGTGGCTAATGATTGTAGCTTATGGGGAATCTACATTTGGCTAGGGAAACTGATCAGGCTGTATTTAGGCAGTCAGAAATAACCTTCTGATCTTGTTCCAGCAAGAAAGAAAATCTTTTGCAAGCTGAATGTTCCCCCCCTGTTAATTATTCATGTGCAATTTAAAGTATTACCCCTATATCTGTTCTCCAGGCCAACAGAGAGAGAATACCTGCAAGGGAGTAATGAACTGGGATATTTTTCTTGTTTTCAGTGAAATAGACAATCATGGTGGATAAAAGTTACTCTGAAATGGCATCCAGTCAGAACAGAGGGCAGGTTTCATTAGTAAAGTTTAAATGACAGTTGCGCTTCTGTTTAATTCGTTTCTTAAAAATTTGTGCTAGCAGATTAGCAGATATCTTCACCGCTAATTTCACTTCCCTTGACTTTGGTTTGACAGGTTGTGTGTGTGACATCATCTGTAGGTTTGTAGCTAGTTGTAGTAGCTAGCAGCAAGCTGGTAGTATTGAGATCATTATGAAGAAAATAAACTGTTTGCTATTTCATACATATTTTGATTTCCCAGTTTGTGAAGCCCCCCCCCCTTCTCTGGACTAATAGATGAAGTCCTATTTATCAGCCAATTTAAACTAGCTAATTGGTTAATTAACCACAAAATGAGTAAAAAATCTGTTATTACCATGGAATTTGAGAGTTTGCTGAATCTTTGATGGGGTGGCATCTTTTAATTAAAAGCACTAAATTACCATAGAGCTTGCCTGCAAGGGACCATTAAACTTTTACACAAATTAATTTTTACAGCACAGTACTGTGTCTATTTTACAATTATACCTAGGCAGTAATATAGTATGTCTTTTTTTCTTTTTAAATAGACATTTTTCATTGTCTGAGGAGAAGATGCACTTTGAGGTGAAGGACGTTATCAGTAATGCTCTGCCTTTCGTGACTGACACATTTACTTAGAAACACCATTCGCTGGGACTTAATGT
>JAODKL010000034.1:15547890-15562193 GCA_026780765.1 Petrocephalus schoutedeni
CGTGCTACTTGGAACGCTCAAAGCCTTCTCAGAGTGTGCTCCCTGGCTGAGAAAGGTCAACTTTACTAAATGCAATGTTTTAAATGGGGATCACGGCACACACTGCATCCGAGCTCCAGGTGCCAGCAATGTGTAAGAAAACTGCAGCTTAAATTACAGCCTTAATTCTCGTACTGCAGCTACAGCATAAAAGGTAAAAGTATTTTTTTTTCCTCTTTTCTGCAAAAGAGGAGAGGATTTTTTTGCCCTTAATCATTGTAAAGCACTTTCACAGCAAATAATCAGTCATAATATATTTTATAGGTAAGTCTGGAGCACGATACAGACAAGCCTAGCTACTGACTGAGGACTTCATATGTGATCACAAACAAGCACAAGGAACTCAAATAAGTACTATATATAATATTACATAATAAATAGATAATAGATAAAAAGTTAACCCTAGCAAGGCCTTTTCACACAACATTCTCCCAGCCTCTGCACATCTGCAGAATCTCGTGACACCACCTCCCGATTCCAGACCTTCCCACGTGACACCCTATCCGTGCATCACTCCTTGACTTATAGTACAACAGAAAACATGGCAGTACTATTCTTCAAAACATATTACTGTACAGTACAAACGAGCCGAACACACAGCCTTCATTAAATTCTCCTTTCCACCAAATGTAGTGATTATTAAACAGAAGTTACCAAGCCTTCTTCCTAGTGATGGCCAAGTGAAGCTTCATTAAACCACCTGCTGTATTTTTTGACCACACAACATGGCGCTCTTGGTTTGCTTTGGGAAATGCTTTCAGCTCTTTTTTCAGTCAGTAGGGTCAGAAAATACAGCAAATGGTTCAATGAAGCTTCACTTGGCCATCATTACCTTTTCCTCATTAAACTATCAACCACTGAACCAACAACAAGCAAAGGTAGGAAGACAACAGTGAAACTTCACAGCTGTCATCAATATGCTTTTGTTTAAAAAAAATTCTAAAATCAAAATTATTAGATATAAAAACAAAACTTATAATAGCAAAGTTTCAAGTCTTAAATCTAAATAAAAATAATACAATTAAAACACTATGACAGAAGGGGAAAAACGCCTGTGTACAGGATTAGTAGACTGATTAGCTACTCGATGCATATCACCATCGACCACATGAATATTCCCCTCAATTTGCACTGTTATTGCACTGCTGTTTCTTAAGACACATCTCCATCTTTTCCCACAGCTGGTGTCAGGACTTCTTCACATTACCTGTGGTACAGCCAGTTTTCATACTAATAGGTAGAGCAGCCAGCTTCACACAAACAGCCCCTATATCACCTGATATTTATTTATTTATTTACTTAAATCTTCATTTTATTATGATGAATTTACAACATTTATTAATAAGCATCTCCTGTCTAGAAACATTGTCAAATGGTTAGAAATGAACATTATGGGGGATGCTTGGGCAGAGTTTCCTGTTATTTTCAGTCCTCTGACAGCTTTGTGGTGACTGAATACTATTACTTGTCAGTACTTCAGTTCTATAAGAAAATGGTTTTTACCTGAAGCAGTGCAAACATCATCCTACCACTAATAGAGGTATTAATAATAATAATAATAAAATAATAATAATAATAATAATAGTGATCTTTCCAGCATTATTATTATCTGAAGGTGATCACAAGAAAATTATATTAACTTTCTCAAATGTTAAATTCCACAAAATCCTAAATATTTTACTGGGAAAATGTAAACATTCCACACTAATATTCACGCAGAACCACCCCTAACGACACATACAGTTTATAAACAGGCCTGAGGCTTATCTGAATCTTACACACGAGTGATATCATCCAGTCAAGCTCCTTATATATTCTGGAGGTCTTCGCTTTTAAATAGTCTCTCGTTTGAGCCCCCCCCCCCCAGGGCTGGAAAGCTGAGGCCTCTGTGTACCTCAGAGCAATTCTGCTGTGTCATAAATACTTTAAACCAATATTAAGGCCAAGTACTAAATTTAAAAATGAGGAGATTCAAACTTCACACCGAGATGCAGATATAGATAAATAGTGATGATGATAAATTCTAGCAACGTGGCATGTTTATGATCACTAGCACACACACATACAGCAGTTTTGCTGCCACATTTCCCCAGATTACAGGGATTGGCTGCTTTGTTCATACCTCTTAAAAACCTAATAATAAACAGTAGTCACCTTTCACAATCTTAGCCCTGTGAGCAGGAAGTCAAGTACCAATGAACATGACCTAAGAAAAGTGCCAAAGTTCATGTTCAAATGTTGTGAGAATACTCAAACAATAAATGTCAACTAAAGCTAAAATTAAGAAAATTTTAAAATACCTAAATATTAAAATGTAACCTTACCTAAATCACAAGTCATTTGTGACGAGACTGACCTTATAAGCAACCCACTTACTGAACCAATTATCTATGCTTAGCAGGAACGATGGAGTAATTAACGAGAGGTCTACCAAGCCTTTAGTTAATATTAGTTAAGCGTAACTAGGTAAAAGTGTATATGGAAACCATAAAAGTTAGTCTGAGACAAAGACGTTTAGCGCAAAGTCAGATACAAAAGGTGGAAGTTTCATTTCATAAACATAGTTCAGATATTTATACACAACAACAAATATACTGGGGAATTTCTCCAGGCTCTTAAAGTGTACGGTCTCAATTGCTATTTGATAAACAGCTATGCAACACTGAAATCTCTCTGCAGAAGGTCATCTTCGAACAGCTATAACAGTGATGTTGACACAGCCATGCTAAGTCTCCTGAACACTCACCCAAATCCCACATACACTACAAATCCTGGGAAGAACTTTTTTCCGCCCCTAGGAATTCAACAAAATAGTTTTTGCTGTATTTGGTTCACTGAAATACATAAACAAAAGAAACTGATCACAGATTCATCAGTGTCTTAGGTGTACAGTTCAGATGGCACGTGCGTTTTGAACTGCTAGATTCAAGTTTTAATTTGCAAAGATTATTCAATAGCATAATACTTTCTGAATGCATGGACCTCATATTGTTGGAGATGCATCCTCTTTTGAAGATCTGACATCCATGTGATCCATAAAGGGTACTGCTATGACTGTGCATCGTGCCACAGAATCGCTGTGCATTTGTGCTCTGTGTAAGGGTTGGCTTTGGACACTCACAGTCATACTAGTTATAGACTTATTTTAACACGGTGGGTCTGGTTTGTGTCTATCATTTGTATATCTACCACCATTTCTGAAGCAGAGCCCTAGCAAACAGACCAGCCAGTGACTGTCCCAAAAACCAGCTTTCATGACAGAAATATCACTGTCCATAATAAACTCCCTCCCCTGCATTTAAGGAGCGTGGAAGAATTGTATTGTGTGGATTCACATTATTTAACCCTTTGCTACAGAGAGTACACGCTACACATGATTTAATGTCATTTCCTCAGTGCAATGGGAAGCTAAATGTCATGCATGTTTATTGTAACAAGATGCTGTGCTGAAACAAGTCACTTAATGCAATGGATCAGTGACGAGACTGAACAGTGAGTTTCAAGCAAGCAAACGCAGGGCTACATGATCATCATATTTGGGTCTAGTTCTCAATGTCCAAGACTGGACCTCTCAAAATATAGCCCAAAGCAATAATTCATTACATTATTTTCTAGAGCAGCAACAAATATGCATTTCTAAATGATTCGAGCATCACATGGCATTAAACATCTGCAATTGCAGAAATCTAATTCCAGCTCCAAAGGCCTGGATGAAATGCGATGATCTCATGCAGCCCTGCGACCACTTTGCTGGCAGAGTGGCCTTGCATATATCAGAGGATCCCACAGTTGTGTTCTGAGGATCCCCGGACACTCACATATGCAGGCTTACTGCACAGTCTGGTACAAGTAGCCCCTCTTGTAGGCACTCAGCGGGTAGAAAGTGGCCACGACGAACTTCCCGTCAAAGGTGCGTCCCGTCAGCAGTCTCTGGGCTTCTTTGGAGTCACCAGCGTTTGCATACTCAACAAAAACCTGCATTTGTAAGAGACCATCGCATTTTATAACGCCAGGAGGTGAGACCAGATCTTTCATTTTTATTTTATGGATAGATTTTAAGTAATTAATTGTGCAATCTTATAGAGACGAAACCGAATGCTTCTTGTGAGTAGGCAGCTAATGACTGATATTTTTAGAACATCCATCCATCAATCCATCACGACCCAGTACAAGAAAACCCCAGTGTCACCTGGCCTTTTCCCGGATTCTCCTTGGGGATCAGCAGAGAGACTACGGCCCCGTACTTCTGGCATTCTGTTTTCATGTCCTCCACGATGTCTGAGGCAGACAGAGTGCTCAGTCAACACCTCCTGGCGCCACCCAGTGGCCAGCACATACAGTGGCGTGACACCTACCCTCGTACTCCTCCTCATTGTGAAGGTGGCTGTCGTCGATGACGTTCAGCAGGCGGAGCACTGGTGTGGGAAGCATCACCAGGTCTTCGATATGAGGAGCTAAGGAAATGCAGATGGTGAGTCAAATGCTAAAGAGTCTGGCTCTGTGCCCATGATTGGAAGGTCGCCAGGTCAAATCCCGTGTTGGGCAGACTGATTTCGACTACTGGACCCTTAACCGAGGTCCTTAGCCCCTATTGCTCCTGGGATGCTGTCTGACTCTTGTATCTGATCCCCACTTGTATGTTACTTTGGACAGAAGCATCTGCTAAACAAATGTAATGTAATGGTCTCAAGTAGGGATCCAGAAAGCCTTTCATGGACATATAATAGGATAAGATGATTTGAATTATTGGTTACATTGTGAAACAACATTTCTATCAGAAACTATATGCTGTAGTGACTCTCTTTGCAAATGAAAACTGGATCTGTCAATTTTCACAGACTTTCGGTATTTTGGAAACAACTAAACTAATTGTAACTGGATAACAAATAAAAGAAGGTTGGAGGAGCGATGACCAACTGAAGCACGCTCAGTATGACAATATGGGACCCCGGGGATGACAGCAGGAGACACATGACATCACAGGGTCATGAGGTCACACACATGGGGGCCCACCCTTTTCTGTTACATACCAAAGGGAATGCTAAAGAAGGGGCTGCACAGGGCTGCCTTCGCTGTGCTTCTCCGGGCCGGGTCGTTGTGGAGGAGGCTAGGGGAAGCAATGGGAACATCCCTGAAGCACAGTTCAGAATAACACGGCTCTGAATCTTAAATTAAAACTCAAAGATCAAAAAGATGAACACTGTCACTCACTTTTTGATAAGGTCTCGTAGGTGGTAAACCGGAATCGCTGGCCCAACCACAATTTTACTGGCAAAAATGTGGTCTATTATCGCAAAACTTTTATCCTAGAGAAACAGAACAGACCAACAACCATGTGATTTACTTCCTGAATGAGGTACGTGGAGTAAACGCGTGAAAATTATTATCTTTAACAGCCATGCCAGATGGAAAATGATGTTCACTCTACCAGATATGGTGCTGATACTGTAATCAGTGACATGACACAAAGAGGTCTCTCTCACCAGGCAATAAAATGTTGCAATGGGCTATCATGTGGGACTGATTTGCTATGCATGAACCATTTCACTCCACACGATCACTTGCCTTCCATTCCTGAGATCTAATGGTTTCCTTCAGTTTAATTCCTGAGTACATTTCCAATAAGATGATTCCAAGACTCCATAGGTCGATGGCCATGGTGCAGCCACTGTCCCCCTCCATGCCAGCCTGGGCCAGTGAATTCTGTAGCTCTGCTTCAGGGGCTCGGTAGCCATCCGTCTGGATGTACTTCACATCCTACAGAGTGGACGGCCAAGTGCATTCAAAAAAGACATTAAAAGCAGACTAAACCAAAACAGTTATTTTCCCTTAAAAAACGTCATATTGTTACAACCCTTTAACAGCTACCATAAATTAAAAATTCCTCCAGTATTTAACAAATGCAGGTACAAATGACCGTTATGAGGAACAACTTTTATTCAAATGGTGTTTAATGTCATATCAAAGTGGTGTAGTACAGGTCTGCTAAAGCTGTGAGCATTATGCTAAATGTATTAGAGAGAAATAGTATATGGTCAGTGTAGTTGTGCATCTTACTAAATGTTATTTAGATTGGAAAGATTGTTTAAAAATGTACTGCTGTAAGTCAAACCCTATATTTTCACTTCTTGTACAGGACTGCAGTGAGCCTGTAAGCTATCTCAGGATGTACAGGAAACGATGCAAGGGACCATTGATGGCATGCCAATCCATTGCAAGTCCAACACACAGACCCGCTATGGGCAAATTAGAGACATTAGTTCCCCAGACAACCAATTTTTGGACAGCAGGGGGTAAATCCGAAGAACATGAGAAGATCATCAATCAAAATGTCCATATAAAGACCTTACCTGAAGTCCTTCTTTGTAGCTGAGCCCAAAATCTATGAGCTTGAAGCACTCGTCATCAGCGCTCCAGAGGATATTGCGCGGTTTAAGGTCAGCATGAACGTAGCCTGCTCGGTGCAGGAAAGATAGGGCCTCCAGCACATCCCGGGCACAGTGCTGGATGACCCACATAGAATGGCCCTGATTACTGGCCCTCACCAGCAGCTCAGATACGCTCACATCCAGCAGCTCTAGCAGCAAACAGCGAGTCGCCACGCCCACAGAGTTGTGGTTGGTGAAAACCCCATATAAAGTAACTGAGGAAGAAAAAAAATCAAACAAAATCTCAGGCCTTGTCCACATGTACACGGGTATTTAAAAAAAAAGTGTTTTCCTCCTCCGTTAAGAAAAATCCATTCCAATCAAACAGTTTTTTTTCCGTCAGGAGAATGTACACGGCGCATGGCGCACATTCTGACGTCAAAACAAAGTGGATAACGGCGCGCACTCCGTTTTCCCTGTCTAAAAGGCGATGTTGAAAACGGAGTTTCTGAAAACCTTCACCCTTGAAAGAGTTTTGCAAAAGCTCTAAAACGCCCTTTGCGTGTGAACGAAATACCAAAACGCATAGAAACAGCAACGTTCTTAAAAATACCAATGTACGGTGTGGACAAGGCCTTTTTTTATGAGCTTGTCTCATTGGGACTTTTAATAATTGATCTTGGTTATGTGATCAATCGTATCGCTATGACCGAAATCTTCAAACATTCCAAAAACAGCATACCAAAAAGTCAATGGAAAATTGTAATAAATTGCGTGCTTTCTGGCACAGTGTTTTTTTTCTGATGGGCATTACTAACGACCTACTTCTAACAAAATCCAGTCACGTACAATACAAGCTAAACGATTTCCCGCTGTCCGCCTTCATAAGATAGTATAATGGCTTACCGATGTTTTTGTGTCCTTGGATATCTTCCAACACTGATCTCTCTTTGTGATACCCGTAATCTCCGCCTTGTGCGTCCACCTGAAATTCCTTAACAGCGGCCAGGCTGGCTCTTCCAGAGCTGACGCGGTACACGGAGGCAGAGACGCCCTGGCCGAGCCGAGCCTGTACTTTCCACATTTCCCCAAATATCTCGAAAAACACCGGTTTCGTCGCCTGGTCTACACTGCCGTGCGAGGCCACCGTCGCTACATTGCCGTGCGAGTTGACCTCGTCGCCGTTAGCTTCAGAAGTGCGCAAAGCCATTGTGCGCGTAAAGCCTAATAACACCTAGCTAGCCAGGTAACCGGCCTAGCTAGCTAGCTAACCCAACAGCAGTCAATAGTACACATTGTTATTAACACCCCGACTTGTGAGTTTTTGGCATGCTGCGAAATATCAGTAGTTCTACCGTGCTGAGATACTCGTCCTTTATATTTGTAAATGTGTAGCATACTGAGCTGTCAGTTAGCTAGCGGCAGCAGCATCCCCGGCACATCTAAATCCACCACTTAAGCACATTATTAGTCCGCCGCGACTAATCACATTAACCAAGCAGTTTATAAGGAGTTGCGAGCTCCTTTCCTGTGACGCCTATTACTGCGTTAGACGTTTCGACATTCCCTAAAACGTTAAGGGAAAGAATAAGCTAAATGCCCCCGGGATTGTTTGGGCGGCCATTTTCCCGGAAATGAAAGAAACACGAAGGATGCACGCGAGATCGACTCAGGAAGTGACGAAGAGGTTGGGCGGTAGTTGGTGTCTGGTACTGTATTCCTATATCAATTTTCTACTTTTCATCAGCAGATTTTCACATACTGGAAGTTAGCCTGAACATACAATTTTCCCATATAGTACACGTATATGGAAGAACAAATATGTGTTACACTGAGGTGAAATAATTGTATTTTATGATATGGCTTACCCTACACTCTTGGTGGATGTCTGTAATAGCACTATTTATTACTATACTTTTATTCTAAAAAGCTTCCTCTGTCACCCCAAACTTTGTGATCGATAAAATGGCTTCTTAGTTAAAGATAAAAATGCCTGCTTTATGATTTTGAATGTTGCTTAACCACTGACAAACTCACTTTCTGAAAAGTGTTATGAGCATGTACTTCGATACTTGTTTAGTGAAAATATAATGCTGTATATTATACTCGTATATAAAAGTACTATCACTTTGCAGCGCATTACAGGCGGACAAAAGAATTGTAGTATAAGCTTCAGCTGGTCTATTACATTAAATTGTAATAAAAATAATTCTTTAACATTATTTTGCAGTTTCTTTCAAATGTCACTTCACGGAATATATATATTTTACTTTACTTGATCTGAGTTGGGAAATGTCAAGTTCGGAATGCGTAGCAAGGAAGTCGTTCGTAAATGTTCAGCTGGGCGCCACGCCGGTTCGGGTTCCCTCTCGGGATGTTTAGCTCCAGTTCAGGGCTTGAGAAAGGAGTCAGGGAACGTCAGAATGTCAGGAGAACGCAGCGCCTTAGACAGCTCGGCCATTCAAACTGCCTCCCAAATGGCAGGGAAGCAATTCCTCTTGATAGGATAAGAGTTACTTCCCATACAAAGTGTATAAGGGAGAGTGGGGACGGTTGCAACACTTTGCTACAGTTTCAATTTCGGTACGCTGGCTAAAAAAAAAATTCACTATAGCACTCCGTATTATTATTATTATTATTATTATTGTTGTAGCCTACTGATAGAGCCAGTGCCTCCCCTGACACGAGCCTCACCTCACTTTCTTCCCAAATCTCCAGCTATTTCATGACGATAACTTTGTCAGAATGACTGTGCAATAGGTTTAATAAACATTGTGTATAACACTATGTTCCACAAAAAAGTCGACAACATGTTTACTAAAAAGCTATTGAAAGAAAAACATTTTTTAAATATAAAATGCATAACCGGTTAAAAATGAATGAAAGTTGCCATTTACTTTGTGCCTAAGGTAGCACTAAAATTTGCAGCTGCATTTCGGTCACTGACTCGCATGGCATGGAAGAAATTATTATTATTATTATTATTATTTATTCCAACGTAAAACGGACTTCACTGCGGTAATACTAAGTCGGTATTTCGAGATAGTATCTTATTATTTCGAGTTACTAAGTCGTTATTTCGAGATAGTATCTCATTATAATGACTTACGGGATCTTATTTTTTTCTATTTTTTTCTTATTCATTCACGAGGGCAAAGGCAGACAACCCCAGCGTGACAGTCTGAACTTGCCTGTATCTACCAGTAGGGGAGCGACTTTGGAATACATATAATAATATTCGTTTGGCATAACGTTTTCAATCGTTTTACTCCGAATTAAAGGCAGAAATTGCGTTCATGTTTTCTCATTAGTATCACGTTTACACTGTCTTAATAAATACATTTCAACCACAGCGTGACAATCCGAAGATACCTGTATGCACCACTATGATAAGCATTTTTGGAAGAAATACAATAGTATTCCTTTGGCATAAATCCTTCATTGTTTAATTATCTAATGGCCGAAATCACATTCACATTTTCCTATATTTACATTTACATTTACAGCCTAATAAATACGACAAGACAAAGTGATGCTCACGAACAGAACTCACAATAACACTTAAATCGCCAATGATTGAATACTGGCTTGTTTTGTAGGAATACATCTTCAGTGGCACTCAACGCGCTGCCATGGGACAATCCGCCAAGTTATGGCAAGCCAAAAGGGCCAAATATCGTCACCTTTCTAACGCGTTTCTTGCCATAAAGAGGCGTAAAAAAGCGCGTCCGTCACCAAGGGCTTGCCATATCTCTCCGATTTGCAGCGCTTTGCGCTTGTCGCGGGTTTCAGCGCAAATAGAGAGGCCTGGTTTGCGAAACGCACTCCTGTCATTCCGCTGGCATGCTTGTTTCAACAGTAATATTATATAATATGGACAGCATAAGTTTATCTTGCATTAATAAGGAAAGGACAATATAACTTAATCCTACATTTTGATTTCTGTGCTCGGTTCGAAGCATTTTTCGAAGCGCGCTGCGGGCAAAGTTGGACTTTGTTGTCTTTGCCCGCGGTCCCCACACAAGCTCCCCGGTGGGCTCGGTGCCGCTCCTGTGCTGCGCTTTCGCTGGGCTTGCGCTTGGCTCAGCGTAGCGCAAAACGGTCACTGCGCCGCGCACGCCATAGAAAACAATGGGTTTCGGAGCGCAGTGTGCCGTGTTCGGTCTGAAAAGGACTTTAAACTCGCGCCGTTACAAAATGGGAAATATGAATCGATTTGTGTCCTGTATGAATCGATTTTGAATCGGTAGAGATAGAATCGCGATTCTTTTGTGAATCGATTTTTTTGCACACCCCTAGTTAATTCTCATTGTTGACTCATCACAACGAAATGTTGCCTCTGCATTTAACACACGTGACATTGTAGTGAGCAGTTAATTCAGAGCATTTGATTTCAGAATCCTTTTTTCTTCAGAAAAACCCATTTTTAAGATTTGATCCAATCCATCAGTTGAAATCAAATTACTTCTAAATAACCAGGCTCAGGAGTCAAAAATAGGAGTCTAAAATTACACTGATAGATTTTTGATTTTAGTTTATTATAAAAAAAAGTAGTTTATTATAAAAATAAAAATTACATATGTGAAAAAGAGAATACAGTGCATCTATTTTAAATATGTTATGATGAGACAACTTGAATGGACCTGTGATATGTTTACACATAGCACGCCAAAGCTCACCCTAACCTCCCTCCCAAAAGACGAACCCACACCACAGGCAGTATCCTGATACAAACAAAAACCAGGCAGGTGATCAGTGTTCATCAGTTGTCCATTTGTCTCCCTAGAGGGGT
This sequence comes from Petrocephalus schoutedeni, assembly GCA_026780765.1. Taxonomy (NCBI): domain Eukaryota; kingdom Metazoa; phylum Chordata; class Actinopteri; order Osteoglossiformes; family Mormyridae; genus Petrocephalus; species Petrocephalus schoutedeni. The sequence goes on from JAODKL010000034.1 coordinate 15,559,090, forward strand.
TCAACTGCTAGTTCTGGGGCCTCTGCTTCATGGAGAGAGGAGACACCCCCAACCAAGTCTGCGTCTGGCCGGGCCTGGCACCGCACCCTCAGCTGGCATACCGCGGCCACGAGGAAGATGACAGCGATGGTCCCGAAATAGCCAGCGTAGATTAGAAACTGAGAGGGGTGAAAGGCAGGTGTGAAACACAAGAGGCAGCTCAGCTTCATCAGCGTAAACAAGCAAGAAGGAGAAAACAACAAACGGCAAGAAAGCAGCCATACCTGAGAGGAAATATCCAGGCCTAGTCCAATTTTGTCGACCACAATCAGAGTCAGTATGGTCTGGAGCAACAGGGCCATGAAAGTGTTCACTCCGAAGACTAACGCATACCTACTCATGTTAAGGTTAGCAGCAATCTGATACCTGATGGAGAGAACAAGGTCATCAGTCAGGTGCACCTCCTTCATCAGAGCTGAATCTGGCGTGGTGCCTCGATGGCCGATTCCCATACTCACGTGGCAACCGTGATAAGCAGCATGTAAATGCTTCTGAAGATGACATAGCATGCGTAGCATACCCATATGTTACCGACAGCGTCCATAAGGTACACCACTATTGCTATGACAACAGTGAAGCAGCAAAGGAACAGCTCTCCCCAGGACGTCCAGGAGATGGTCACAAAGCCCACGCTGAATGCCATCAGGGCACCTGTTCAGGGGACACAGCACAGAGAAATGCTTCAGAAACGCGTCAATGGCAGTGGGTCTACATGACTACCAATGCCTTCCTGGGACCATGCAATTTTACGCATTACTCACACACTTGACAGATACTGTTCTCTGGAGATTAACTAGATACTTCTACTTTGGAAAATAAGCTGCTTTTTGGTTAGCAGGCTCACCGAGCACATTCGAGACTGTCTCCACGTAGCCATTGTATATCATGAAGTCCTGAGAAGGAAGAAGCTTCTCCCACAAGGCCTGGGTGTAGTTGACCACCTGGTAATAGCCACAGGTGGACAAGGCCCACCACACAGACCAGGCCAGGAGGGTGCGACACGAGTAGCAATGCAGGAAGTCTCCCCAGAGAGTCTTCAATACATTGAGACCACCAACACTCCCAACGGTTGCCTCTGGAACCTAGTTTAAAGAAAGACATTCTAATATACAGCATTATATATGAAGAACATGGCTCACAATCACCCCTGGGACTTGGAGGCACATTAGTCTGTCATTCAATTCTGCTTCACGTTTTATATTAATGCCTTTTAAGAGCCATGTCACAGGACTGACCTTGGCCAGGGGCTCACGGACACTGTGGTCCAGCAGAATCTTGAATTCATTATCCTCTACCTTCCCCTCGCTCAGATTCTCCATGGGGGCACAAACTGCCCTTCCAGCAGGGGATGGTAATGTCACTTACGTGGAAGAACAAACTTCTGCTGGTGGTGGGAAGGAACCAGGAAGCACAGAAAGCTAGGACCACAGAGACCAGGGTGGCGATGCACAGGGAGAACAGGGAGACCTTCGCCTCCGACACCAGGACCTGTCCGGCGAGCGAGCCCACAGTGAAGCCAAGCAGCGTGATGCCCCTGCAGTAGCCAGTGACCCGCTGGTACCGTGCCGGCTCCACCACTCTGTAGATGTAAGAGAAGTAGGCCACCTCGGTTGCAGTGGCGAGCCCGAAGAAGAACTCCAGCAGCTGCATGGCCAGCAGCCCCTGGGCCTTCAACAGCATGCTATAGGTCACGACGAAGCTGATTCCCTGCAGGATGATCACCGGCTTGTAGCAAAGGTAGTCTGTGGCCAGGAAGACCGGAAACAGCAGCACGAGGTAGGAGTAGGTCCACACCGGGTACATTTCGTTGACAACCTACAGTGCGGAAACTACATGTAAATGTATGTAGATGAAAACTTTAGCAGCGTATGATTCAGGAAGCAGCGCAGTGACACCGGGAAAATGTGAGGGTTACGGGCTTTGGGGTGGTGCTCTGATGTTCTGAGGAGCTATTTAATCGGAAATAACAAACCATGTAAGGCCATGCTATAATCAGGAAAAGCTAACGAACGACTATAAGCACTTTAAGTCCATTAAAACATCATGATGATTAACAATGAGTAACATTTATGATATAAGCATTCACGCATCGTTGCTTTGCACATTGCAATGAATGGTTTATTATAATTAACTATTACTATTATTGTTATTATTATGGGCCTATTCATTTCAATGAAAAGGCCCATATTGTTCTTCAAGTCCTAACCGACATTTTCCGAAATTGTGCTTAAGCAATGAAATATACAGAGCCAGTTTCACTAGCACGTCGTAGGGCTTACTGAGCCGGACGGTTTGACATATCGGGTCCCTCGGTACGCCTAACGGATCTCGCGCAAATCCAGCTCAAAGTCGAAAAAAAAAACCTCTCTTTATTATGGGCCTATTCATTTCAATGAAAAGGCCCATATTGTTCTTGTAGTCCTAACCGACATTTTCCAAAATTGCGCTTAAGCAATGAAATATACAGAGCCAGTTTCACTACCAAGTCATAGGTGATTCAAGACTCGATAATCAACCTCAGGCCTCATTACCTAGTGCCTCATGACAACCATCCTGACCCGTACCCATCTTCCATTGCTTTTATCATCCCTCGCTCTTCACCATTGACTTCAATGCATTTTGCAATGCTAGTTTTACTACTTAGCCAGTGTTCATGCCAGATTTACAAGACTCGAAAATCAACCTCAGGTCTCATCACCTACCACTTAATGACCACCATTGTGACCCACACTTTTATCATCCCTCGTTCTTTCCCATTGACTTCAATGCATTTTATTCAAAGTTTTACTATTTAGCCAGTGTTCATGCCAGAGCTACAAGACTCGAAAATCGACCTCAGGTCTCATCACCTACCACTTAATGAGCACCATTGTGACCCACACTCATCTTTTCTTGCTTTTTTCATCCCTCCTTCTTTCCCATTGACTTCAATGCATTTCAATGAAAGTTTTCCTACTCGGCCAGTGTTCATGCTACGGCTATAAGACACAGTGCAATTATCTACCAACCACATAGCACCACCTTAGCATCACCTAGCAACCGCCTAGCAACCACCTAGCAACGCC
>JAODKL010000034.1:15562293-15580622 GCA_026780765.1 Petrocephalus schoutedeni
ACTCCTCTTCCATTGCTTTTATCATCCCTCGTTCTTTCCCATTGACTTCAATGCAATTTAGTCAAAGTTTTCCTACCCGGCCACTGTACATGCCAAAACTACAAAACTCGATAATTGACCTCAGGCCTTAAGACCTAGCACCTCTTGACCACCATCTTGACCCGCACTCGTCTTTTCTTGCTTTTATTATCCCTCGTTCTCTCCCATTGACTTCAATGCAATTTAGTCAAAGTTTTCCTATTTAGCCAGTGTTCATGTTACGGCTATAAGACTCAATATCATTATCGACCAACCACATAGCACCACCTTTAGGCTCACCTAGCAACCGCCTAGCAACACCTAGCAACACCCTAGCAACCACCTAGCAACACCTTACAAACCACTTTGAAGTTCATGCCAACCGCACACCAACATAGACCGGCCACTTTATTAAGCACACCAGCTCTCCCAAGGTCATCGCGCACGATAGGCCCATCTCAAAATTTCTTCAGGAATTTTTTTCTAGTTATTATTATTATTACAACTGAAAAGGATTAAGAGTCACCAGGTGCCGGATTTATGAAATACCCGACGTGCTGCCGGATATTAGACTACTTGATCACGACCGTGACAAATTAAACACTGTGTATAGGCTTTCATGTTATGTACGTGTAAAATCGAATATGAATCTTCGTGCCTTAGTTGTACCTTAGTTATTAGTTACGTAGTGCATAGCTAAGGTACTTTTTATCCGCAGGTAGAGAAACCTGCTTGCATTGTTTTGATCCGTTTAAAATAACTGCGTGTGACGTATGGGCATCCATTAAAGTCGACGGGTTAAACAAATAAAATTTCCGTCCACTTACCTGCGTCTCCGTTAGGTTTTTATCAGGTCCCATTAAATATGCGGTAAGGAAGGGCTCTAAAGGCCTCATGTTTGAAAAAAAGCCATAAACGCATAACAAAACCGTGGGGTATATCCATGCTTCCAACATGTTAGCTACCAATGGAAGGGTGACGGGGCCAGAACGACTTTATGCCAAGAGACGTGAAATATTAATGCCCAAGGACAAATTTGCACGCCTTTATATGCAAAAAACACGTAAAAATTGCCACGCCAAAAGACGTCAATTTTCCACACTTTCAGACGTCAAAAATAGGCGGCATTTTGCAACATGTGCTGATGTCGACAAAGCGACCCTTTCAAGATAAAAGCATCTGTCATGGCCCTGCCCGTTCGATCCTCCTGTGTGCCACGCAGTGTTAATTTGGTTGACGAAAATATTTCGTCATAGTCATCGTCAACGACCTTTATTTTCAGACTAAAATGAGACGATAATAAATAAAAATGATTTCGCGAGGCCTAAGACAATGACAAAGTGTATTGACACTTTCGTTCACAAATAAAAACGAGACGAAAATGTTCCAGAGACGAGATCGAATCAGAACTAATATAGTTCGCGTAAGGTGATGACAATTTAGGAAAAGGCGGGCGGTGTCCAATCAGAATTGATCGATCGGGCCCGCGGAGTTACGTCACTATCGCATTGAATCACGGGATAGCGGCCCCGTATTCGGAGGACCGCAGATAACATTTGGTTCCCTTCGGCTACACGGTCCTAACCATGTAAGACGGTATCGTAGTTAGCATCTATGCTTTTGGGAAACGCACCCCCCGATCTGCACACTGGAAGGAACGCGAAGATGGAGAAAGCGAATAACAGTGAGAGGACACCATACTGTAAGAACGTGAAGTGCCATGCCTAGCAAATGTATTTGCAGAAGTTATCGCGACCAACAACGTCGAGCCTGGGTGTGTTTCCCAAAAGCATAGATGATAACTACATTAGCAACGTACATAGTTGGAGCCATGCATCTGAATGAATCCAACTACATAAGTTGCTAATATGAGCTTTTGGGAAACGCCCCCCTTACGAGACGCCAGCCAACAAATGGACAAAGGACCCGACGCGCTACCTTGGCTTTCTTATGGGGACATTGTCAGCTACTAAGTTTTTGGCATTAGTGCGTACACTTTTGAAGTAAAAAAAAAGCTACAAATCTCTCTAAGCACACGAACAGTTCGCTGCTGGCTGGGTGCAAGACCTCTTCATTATCAAAGATTTTACGGGACAGCAGAGAGCCTGGGGAATACAGCACGAAGAAGAGGCAAGAGTGGCATTCAGTGTTTACAGAACTTTACCGGTTTGCCATGGGAAGTAACGGGTTGGCACAGGCAAGAAGCCCGGGCCAGCAAATGGAAAGCTGACATTCCAGAAACTGACAGCTGCCCGTTGACTCCTCCATAAAATCAGCAACATGACATCTCTGGGGGATTTGAAGAAAGAATATTCCAGGCCAGGAAACGGTTTTAAAAAATTAGAAACCTAGGAAGTTTTGGAGAAGTCGCGGAATTTTCTATCACAGCATAATAATTTCTGGTTCATTTAAAATCGATTCAGAAAAAAGAAGATGCTCTTTTAAATGCGTTCAGTTCTGGGCATCGCGTCTGACCGTTGTTGGGGTATACACTGTTTACGTAACAGATTCGGTCACCAGGTGGGGTTATACTGTACCCGAGTGCCCGGTGAATTGCTTAATGGTGTCTCAATAAACGCAGTCAATCGTGTGGGCGATCGGGCGCAGTCGTATGTTCGATCGTTTGCGCCTGTATGTGCCATCATGATTGGTTAAGGATTAAGAATAAGAAAAATTGCATTCAATTACTTGGGGAATGCGCAGGTGGAAGTCAGAATGGCGTAGCGGTCTAAGGCGCTGCGTTTGACATGCAGTTTCCCCCCCCCGGTCGCCGTGGGTTCGAATCCCATGTCTGGTCCTCACCTTTCTCAAGCACTGCACTGAAGCAGCGCTCATTCACGCCGGGTGTTCCGAATTCGGGCCTACCGAATTTGTCTAATTCAAAACAAATATGATTATGGAAATATTGTCTCATTTGTTCAATATTAATGACATTTTGCACTTTAGGTGTGTTCTGACCGGTGGTGCGGTGGTTAACACTGTCGCCTCACACCTCTGGGACCGGGGTTCGAATCTGGCCCAGTTCCATGTGTGTGGAGTTTGCATGTTCTCCCCGTGCCGTTGTGGGGTTTCCTCCGGGTACCCCGGTTTCCCCCCACAGTCCAAAGACATGCTGAGGTTAATTGGAGTTCCTGTGAGTGAATGGTGTGTGAGTGTGCCCTGCGATGGGCTGGCCTCCCATCCTGGGTTGTTCCCTGCCTCATGCCCGTAGCTTCCGGGATAGGCGCCGGACCCCCCGCGACCCTGAACGGATAAGGGGGTTGGAAAATGGATGGATGGACGACAACAATAGTTAACCTATATCACTGTCAAGTGATTTGCAGTCACATCTCAACGATCCACGCGTGTACTTCAAAGAATAGATTAACATAATATAAATATTAATTATTACGAAAGGTGACGTTTCGTGTTGCAGCAATGAATATATAAATTATACTAATAAGCAGTAGGACGTATCGCCGTATGTGTCTAAACGTGCGGTGATTAAGAGACAACGCAAGCCTTCGCCACAGGTACGTATTTCTGCATCACTTTACGTTTTTGATTACGGATTCTTTGCGTGGTCGTAGGCAGAGCAACGAGGATTGTAAAAAAACTCATCTCATCCCAACGAGGATTGTAAAAACCTCATCTCATCCCAAGAATGGACTGTGGGGGTTAATATTTCACGTCTTTAGAGATAAAGTTTTAAGACTTTTTGGCCCTGTTGGCCTTCCCTAGTTTATTCTCCACCCCTGCAGCCGTGCGCAGATCTTGTGCTACGTGACGTCAGCTGCAGACGAATGCATGCCCATGTCGAACGTCCCGTTCCCTCGTCAGTGACGCGAACTGATTCCTTTGCTGTGTTTGCGTGCGTTTTTTCCCCTTCCCGATCAGAGCTACAGTTCAGTTCGCTCTTGTACCCGTAGCAGCGCGTATTTTAGCACGCACATCCCCCCCGCTTGCAATGCCCCTACTCCTACCGAAGGGTTATATTTTCGTTACATATAAATATTTTTAGTCACAGCCGAGTTCACTATCAGAAAGTATCCGTAAATAAAGAGTTCTATATCAAACAATTAAATAAATTCTTGTAACTGATCATAAAGTAGTGAAATAGTATTTAGTAGCACTCCAACCAGCAATATAGCGCATATAATACGCATGCACGATAAATACCTATATAGCAGGTTCCTGAGAAATGCCCAATATACGTACTATTATGAGACCAGAAATATCTGTATATAGTATCTGTGTAACAGTGAAACATATCAAAGATACACGCATAGCAGTATGAAATTCTATAAGTATATAGAGTGTTAAACTGTAAGGACAGCGCACAGTTTTAGTGTTTTAGGTAGGATGAGGCGACACGTTGATGCCAGTCAGCATGGAGCCTGGAGTTTCCGCAGGCTCTGCCCTAGCGTCACACAGCTATGGTTCACTTACACAGTCACTACTGCATTAAGCTGGAATCTTGGCAATATTTGTGCGATTTCTTTTTTATTACGAAACGTGTTAATATTTCGGTCGATGCGCTACCCTTTTAAGATAAGCGTCTTAAACGCCTAGCGATTGCAGACCGGTCCCCGTTTTTACGGAGAGACGCGGGTCCCTCCCGCCGCCTGCACGGGTCACCGATCGGCCACTTCGGTGTCGCCACGTCGGGGTGACGGTGACAGGGGGCGGATCTCCGGAACGGCAGGAGGCGGATCTCCAGGACGGCAGGGGGCGGAGGCGGACGAGCCTCGGCAGCAAACTCACCGCGCTGGACACAGAAGGCGATTTAGGAAACGAGGCGGCCGGCGTCCAATGCACGTAAGGTGGGGATTCCTCTCTTTATGACCGCATGCACTGCACCGTGTATTTATATGCTGAGATTTCGAACTGAATCGCTGGCACTTCGATCGGTTTATACCGTGCCAATGGCAGGCCGATCGAACAAGGGCATAAGCCATTGATAGTTGTAGGGATGCGGATTATAGTGTGCTGAAGTGCTACATTGTTACCGGTTAGTGTATTCCTTTGGTTACGTATGTTTTTCCCTTAGTTTCATTAACTTGACTCGGGGTGCCGGGGTACCCCGGTAAAGTCTCTAGCCTCGGTGCCACGCCTCCGATGATCGGTGACCCGGCGGTGAGGTTCGAGTCCGGGTTCAGACTGGGTCACGCTGAATCATGCATGTAGGCAGTCCTCCGCCGTAATGAGTAAATGGACGCGCATGTTACTACGGCGCTCCATTCAGTGGAAGTATTCGATCGACGGATCGGAACGCGCTTTGTTTCCTTGTTGTCACTGAAGGTATTTGTGTGCGATTTATTTATTTGTGTGATGTTGTTCTTTGCACTGGGTGTGGCTGGAAGCGTGGCCATTCCCCTGCACTTGTTGCACATGGCTGATGAAACATTTTAATACTTAAATCTCCCTTCCCAGTCATCACGAATCGTAAATAAAGATGATGACTTATTAGTAACTAATAGTGAGTGCTTCGAGTCCGACTTTCTGCAGTTATCTGGACGGAGGCAGACGTTCTAATTCGAAATCTTATCTAATTATAGTTAAAGATGTAACGATTTATTGTATAGAGACTTCTGTGGCCCCTGGGATCTGGGTTCGAGTCTCCGGCCAGGCTCCATGTGTGTGGACTTTGCATGTTCTCCCCCCATGTCCCGGGGTGCTGTCTGGTTTCCCCTTACAGCCCAAAGACATGCTGATGTGGATGTGAGTTGGCCTATTGTCCATAGGTGTGGATGGTGTGAGTGCCTTGGGCTCCAGAGCCCCAAGACCCTAAACAGGGGAAGCAGGTACAGGAAATGGGTGTATGCAAGTTACTAATCTGGTCGCCGTGATGAATCACAGGCATTCCAAATGTTAATTGATATGTAATGTAGGCCAGGAAGAGCACAAATCTCCATCATTATTGATTACGATCCACACTCACAACTCTAGGCTTATAATAAAAGGCCATAGATTATTAATAATAATAATAATAATAATAATAATAAATCTGTTTCTTCTTTGCTATTGTGAATTTTAACAGAAACAAGAACAAATTACCCAGTCATGGATATCCGTAGAATAGGCCAGAGACTAGAAGAGGCTGGGCAATCGCACCTCCTCCAGTTCTGGGATGATCTGAGCCCCGAAGAGCAGGCTGACATGATGCTGGACTTGGAGAGCATGGACTTCCTGGAGATCAACAGGTTCTTTGCCACCGCCATGGTGTCTAGCCAGGCCAGCAGCGAGAAGGTGGACGGCCGGATGGAGCCGGTGCCCAGGGACGTGCTGGGCAGCGCCACTCGCGACCGGGACCAGCTGAAGGCGTGGGAGGAAGAAGGTGAGCCCTCCCTGGGGCATTTGGGGTTGAAGGTCTTGCTCAAGCGCCAACAGCGAGATTACTTTGCCAGCCCTGGGATCTGAACCCGCCGACCTTTTGACCATGAGTTCTACCCCACAGAGCCACTCACCTGCTGAAATAACTGCCCTTGCCATCTTAACATTATGTAGAGGCATTGTGTTTCTAATTAACCCAAAAAAGAAGATGGAAGGAATAGAAATTTCTGTTCTTGGTGTTTTCATGTTCTCTAAAAATGTTATGGTCCCGCGAATTGGGTGTGCCGCACTGGGTGTTTTAGTGCAAACTCAATAAAATGCCACACCATAGCCATGCACAGGGAATTGATTAACATGCAGATGTGAAAGGCTGTGTCGCTGGGTTTGCAGTGGCAACAGCCTTTTGCCGCCACACAAACATTGTAAATAAACGGTAGTCAATTTATGATTTAAAATTTAGGCGTGGTAGCTAGAATCTGCAATATAGGATTAAAAGAGTTTTTGCTAGAACATAAAGTTCAGTGCATACAGGAGTCTTTATCGCCCTTGTAACATTCTGATAGCTTTATTGAAGGGGTTAGGCTGCCAACATTTACGTGGCGTGGGCTAGCAAATGCGGAGAATTATTAAGAGGCCATTTCATGGACAAAACTGACTTGTTGTTCTTGATTTGGGAAAACTGGGCAGCACGAAATGGAATCGATTGTTGGGAAATGGGCGAGGGGTCCCGCAGTTACTGTTGTCTGTGTTGAGGGCGGTGCAGCTACATTAGCCTCCCGGTGGGAGAGGGGGGTAGGCCAGGACGCATCTGTTTGCACTTAAGCGTGACGTAAACGGGGCTTCTCCGTGACTCATGCGAGCTTTGGCCTGTTATCAAACCCGGATTCATCAGAAACAAATGCAACAAACGTTCTGACTTCTAATGTAACGTCCTGGTTATGGGCTTAATCTTGAGAACAGTGACTCATAAGCCATCTTGAACAAGCAGAAAGCACTGTCTGTTTGATTGTGCTTGGCTTTGATAAGGAGGAAAGGCGCGCAGAGTCCTGGGCCGTGGTGATCTTTACTGTCGTCTGCTGTTATCTGTACCTTGATGAAAATATGGTCTCAAGTATTGTGTTTATGGGATGCAGTAAAAATACACAAAAATAGCCCAATTTAAATAAAATTAAAGCTTCATAATCATACTTAGATATCATGATTAACTTGTTTGTACTTCATATTTACAATAGCTTCTAGCGGTAATTGGATTTTTAAAATGATTTTTTATTTGTTATGATAATTGATTTAATTTGCATTTTCAGATCTAGTCAAAAAAGTTCCCCCTGAAATTGTTTCCACGGGCGTCAAGCTGCTTCTGGATTTCCGACTGTGCCTCACACTGCAGTGTGAATCATTCGGTTCTTCTGGCCCCATTTCGGTTGCTACACCTCTGTGTGCTACCCCCCCACCCCCACCCCCTACAGGACTCCTCCGCATTTCCCAGAACAAAGTGGCCGTTCTTCTTCTGGCTGGCGGTCAGGGGACCAGACTGGGGGTCCCGTATCCCAAAGGAATGTACGACGTCGGCCTGCCATCCCACAAAACTCTTTTCCAGATCCAGGCTGAGCGGATTCTGAGACTGCAGCAGCTTGCAGAGCGGAAACACAAACGCAAGTGCTATATACCGTGGTAAGTGTCGGGGGGGCAATCAGCAAAGCCACTTCATATAATAATAGGGATAACAGAATTAGTCTTGGTTTCTGTGGATGATAGTTATAACTTTTAACCATTCTATTACAGAGGGACATAATTCGGTCCAGTAAAAATCCAAACCAAGGTTTTGTTTCAACCAACCAGTTAACTATAAAGAGCCGCAGTCACGGAGTACTTGGTTGTAACAAAATCTTGGTTTATTTATTTATTTATTTAATGTGCAAAAATCTACAATACAGACCTCTAAACCAACATAAAATGTATCAAAATTAAAAGTTAGAATTTACACTGCTATAAATATTTACCTCCCAAATCTGTAATATTTCTGCCATTAAAAATAATTCAGTTACTTTAGTCCATGTCATAGACTGGAAAAGTGTTTTAGGATCAATACCGTGTGAAGATGCAAGGAAAACTTAAAAAAGGCTGATGAATGAGGGATTGGATTGGGCCGTCTGAAGAAGGTGTGGGAGGCTGATGATGCTGATGGACTCGGGCGTCAGAAATGTAGTTTTTCCTGAACATTTTTGGAGGGTGACGTATCCATGTGCTTAAGGTTTTTGTCATGGTTTCCATGGCGATAATGAGGTCCATGAAGGCCACTACTGATGTACACATAGGAAAAGTAGCATCAGTTATGGATGACCTCTGATTCCATGATAGATATGGTGGCCTGTATGTCAAGTATGTATGGCACTTGCCTACACATGTTCTCTAAGGAGATACAGAATCACAGAAAAACTCAAGAGAAATGTTGAGTCTTTTGTAGACCTGTTTTGTAAACCTGTTTGGATATTTTCACCCAGAAACAGGAGACCAGTCTTTTTTGAGTTTCTGGCGATTTCAACTACATGGGGCTTTTTGTATTTAATTTACAGAGTAAGACAGCAATGAAATGGACAGCCATAGGATTTAGCTTTTTAGGAGACTTGCATGCAGACTGCACTGACATTATTAAAACCATGTTTGCGTGGGTTGAAAGGTATTAATTGGTATGTTGATGCTTAGGGTCACCACATTCATTCAAATAGGCCTGTTGAAATTAACTTTGAATTTGCCTCCCGAATTTATTTGTATTAGTGAAATTCAAAGATCATAAATAATAATAAAAAAAAACGAAAGCATGCTGAAAGCCTGGTAAGAATTAGGAAAGTCGCCCAATTTGGTCAGAAACCGGAAATAAAGTCAAACTTAGGCCTGACTGGTGGCGTTATGCAAAATGGAGGGCAATAGCAATGACGGCGAAACAGATCGTGCCATAAGAGAGATGAAAGCCCCAGATAGTCTTAGTAGTTCGATATGAAAGCACAAAGTATCCCCATCTGGCATAGTGTGTTCCCGGGACATCAGTGTAGTCAGAGCACCCAATCTCGACAGTTAGTTGGATTGGTCTGCTTGTTAATAAACTGATCTTTACGTCTCAGATCATCTCTTTTGAAAATAGCTAACAAACTTTTTGTGCTCCTGGGGAATAATTTGTTTGTTCTGTGAACAAATGGTAGGGCTGTTTATAAATGTACCTCTGTTGCAGTCTAACAATTAATCAATCCATTTTTTTTTTAATTCTTGATTTTAATTCTTCTGCCAGAACAATGTTGCAATATTTTGCACTGAAATTCATCTGAAAAATTCATCTTATTATATTATAATTATGATTTATTTATTATTTATTGTATTGACCAAAATTGGCCTAAATTTAGCCATGAAATCTGACATGTCTACATTTCTGTTCCAAATATGAAACAGAATTTTTTGTTAAAGTGACAGCCTTAGTTAACCTTCAGTTCAGACTACTGCACTTATTTTCCAGTTCCTAAAAGTGGTCCCTCTATTGAGCTATTGAGCAAGGCAGTTAACTGGTAAATATCCAAGCAGATGGACAAATAAAGGTGAATGTGGGAAATGAATGAGCTTTTTGTACTCACTGCAGGAGGTTACAACCCAGTATCTACCAGAGCTTGTGCTTATGATTTAATTGCCTCTTACTAATTAGTTGTTGTTAAGCTTTTCCTTGCTGGTAACGTGTGCCTGTCTCAGAAAATTATTTCAGTTCTGAAAAGAGTGAAAGTAATTTAGAAAATGAGACTGATGAACTGAGTAGAGTCACCTGGGTAATCATTTGAAGAAAAAAAACAATCTAGACCAGGAGCCAGAGGTGACCTGGAGCATGTGAATGTGGATTTGTGCAGGTCACCCAGAAGAGATGGGGCTGTTATTTCAGTTTCATGGTACAGTCACATTCAAAGGTACATTCCCATTCACAGTCAAGGCGTTTACAAATAAGAATATTGTGCGGCTCACTTTTGCTATGTGTCACCAGAGCCTTTACTGACGCCCGCATGACACTTAGGCTGGCTTGCTCATTCCGTGCTGTCATACAGCCGATGGGAACCAGCATAGACCTTTTCATGAGACGTCACAGATGATAGTTGCCCGTGTGTGATTTCCCATAGAGGTATTGTTGTGCCTGCCATACAGCCATTCAGTGGGTTTTACTGCTTGCATACAGTTTTTTTAAGGTTATCTATGCCTGTAATTAGATTGTAACCACTAAGGTGGGCAGTCTGTTTTTTTCTAGTTCGCTTGGCGAGCTCCTATCATGTTAAATACATGCAAAATAACAAGTACTTTATAAGCTGTAATGTGTGGGGTTGCATAGTGATGTAATAGTTAGCCCTGTAGTTTTGCACCTTCAGGGCTGGGGGTTCGAATCCTGCCCCACTGGCTTTGTGTGTATGGGGTATGTTGCTTTCTGCTCCTGGGTACGAAGCGTGTTGTTTGGCGAGTTGATGACTTTTGGTCGCCCGTTGTGCATATGTTTGTGTGTGCGCGCTGCAGTTAGCTGGCATCCCACCCAGGCTGTCCCCCGTCTCCACGCTCGCCACGGCCCTGCACCTGGTTAGGGAGATGGAGGCAATTTAGCACACACTGTACCTCAGACGGAACACATGCTCCTTGTTCTATGCACGCTATTTTCGTCTGTTAGCCAACAACATGGTACTAATCAGAAATTATGGGATGTGCCGTAGGTACATAATGACCAGTGGCAGAACCATGTCCTGCACCAAAGATTTTTTTTCCCGGCACAATTACTTCGGCCTCAAGAAGGAAAACGTCGTATTCTTCCAGCAAGGGATGCTGCCTGCCATGGATTATAATGGAAAAATCATCCTGGAAGGGAAAGGAAAAGCTTCTATGGCACCAGGTAATGTTTTCACATTCCCGAGGACCCTAACGAGAAGGGAAATGGGGGAAATCGGAAGGAATCCTCCCGATGGACTTTGGCCGCTATTCCGAATGTCGCTTTTTCATTTCAGATGGGAATGGAGGTCTATACCGAGCCCTGGGAACGCATAAGATCGTGGAGGACATGGAGAGCCGAGGGATTGCTTACATCCACGTTTACTGCGTGGACAACATTCTGGTGAAGGTGGCGGACCCCACCTTCATCGGCTTCTGTGTGCAGAAAGGAGCGGATTGTGGAGCTAAGGTCAGACACGGCTGCCACACCCTTTGGAGCATAAAATGCTTGCACTATTCCCAGTTTCCTGCTAGGTGGTGCCATAACTTCAGAATTGCCTCGTAGGACTAGAGTGTTTAAGTCAGCCTTCAGGTACAGTCGTATCCTCTGTATTGAGTTCAACCCCACGGCCCGAGGAGGGGGGAAAAAAAAATCCAGAAAGTTCCGAAAAGCTAAATCTGAATTTGCCGCACACCAAGCACTATGGTGAATCTACATGAATTCACATGAACATGAACAGACTTTTTCCCTAAACAACACGGTATAATAACTATTACATGCAAATACTACATGTATGTGTGTGTATATAATATAGTTAAGCAATACATAGTTATCCATGGGGGACGGGGTTCTAGAACTAATCCCCTGCTGATACCAAGTGAATCCTGTATATGCTTATGTCCATATGCAACAGTTAATAAGTGAAATTAATTTTTAACTCTTTATTAAAATGATTTCTGATGATTTGTGGGCAAAAAAAAAAAAATTTTGTTTTAGCCATCGCCTAATTCCACAACAACGTGCTTGTTTAATAGACTCTGTTTATCCAAAACTGGGCTGGCAGGGGGCGTAATGGTTAAGGGACACCACTCCTGTAATCAAAGGACTACCAGTTCGAGTCACCGCTAAGGTGCTCTGAGCACGGTACCATCCCCAAGCACAGCCAACAATGACTATTGATCACCTTTCAGTTGAGTCAGACAGTCCCTGGAGCAATTGGGCTTTCATGGCTGAAATCAGTGTGCCGCCGCTCGGGTTTTGAACCCGCGACCTTCTGAACATGCTCACAGCAGCCTAACCCACTGAGCCACATGCTGGTTTCCTCTTAATGTTGTCAGGATTGTTTGTGCAAGAAAAAAATGTGCTTGATTTTGATGTTTATGCTGTTGTAGTTCTGGATATGTACTGTGTTTTTCCTACCATTTGCTGGGCTGGGGGGGGGGGGAGTGGTCACTCTGTCGGTAGCACAGTCGCCGCAGGCTGAATCCCACCTCCGCTCCGGCGCCTGTGCATTTTGCATGTTCTTCCTGTGTCACAGGTTTTCACCCGGTGCTTAGGTTTCCAACTGAAGTGTGAAGTTAAGCTAAATGATGCCTTTAAATTCCGTGTCTGGATGGATGGAAGGATAATTGATGAGTTTTATTGTACTGTTGATTGAACTGTATCCATGATTTAAAATTATTATTTTTAATTATTTTAGATGATGGTCACATATCATTAAATCATATTGTTAAATTGGCCGGTTTACTTTTTACTCATTATATAGTTTATTCATCTTCATAAGATTTTGTGAGACAACATCATTTAATGAAATACTTAAACGTGTTAAATACATTTAACACAAGCTCACATTGCTTTTTTCATGAAGATTCTGTAGCTCATCCTGGCCAGCCAGATGTAACCTCTGGATCAGTCCTTGGTAATCCAGTGACGCATAAATAATTAGTAGGCACAACCAGAGTGTATATCACACCCCCGGGCTTAAGTAACTCGATCCCAGGACTGAAAGGAAGTGGACTCTCCTCAGCCACTTGTGTGCATCACCAGAAGCCGGCCAAGGGAGGACACCCCTCGTACCCCCACTGGGCCGGAATGGGCCACCCCATCAGAGGACCATTATTTTTGAGTCTATAAATTCTTTTTTTTCTTTGTAGCAGTTTTCGCATTTATGCCCAGGAAACACGCCGCGGAGGGGTTTCATGCGTGCATATGTAGAGGCACGCCGCACAAAACCGCTGCCCTCTCCACAGAGATCAGAAGAGTTTAATTACTGCCGTGCGACGCTTTGCAGATTCTGCGGGGGGGAGGCATGTGAAGTGGGGGCCGCCCTGCCATTGTAAATTATAAAGTACGCAGTTAATGTGGCTTCGCGCTATATAGCCCCGCCTCAACGGAAAGCTGTCGTCAGAGGCTGCAGCTATAATTTGCAGGAGGCATATGGATGGGGTTTTTAATTCGATGCAGACTGCATGTAAAAAGCCTTTGTTGCCTGAGCTCACCCACGCCCCCGGCTTTTTCCGCCGTCCCTGAAGGGGTTATTGATCAACGCCAGGGCCCATCCATATGCCTCCCAGCCTTTTTCCGGGGCCCTCAGCAATATTTGAGTGACCTAGTTCTCCTTTGTCAGCCTACTTGCCATTATGACGGGCTGTTCAGTTGGGCTGTCCCCTGGTGGCTGCTAACGCCATGCTATACTGTGCCGTTGACAGGTTGTAGAAAAGACCAACCCCACAGAGGCAGTGGGAGTGGTCTGCAAAGTGGACGGACGCTTCCAGGTGGTGGAGTACAGCGAGATCACCCTCGCGACGGCAGAGAGGCGGGGCCCTGACGGCCGGCTTGTGTTCAACGCAGGGAACGTGGCCAACCATTTCTTCACCCTGTCCTTCCTGAAAGACATTGTGAAGTAGGTAGCAGTAAGTGTGATGTCTGTTAGGCTAGTATTCGTTAATGGATTCATTTCATTATGGTCTTGTTCCTTCCCTGGTTTGGCTTTTTCAAGGTCAAGCATAGCTAGCAAAAAAAAACACTGTAAACAGTTTATATGATCTTTTATGAGCCCTGTGTGTTCAGGACCTAGCTGGCCTGAAAAAAATGGAAAGGTCACATAATGAGAAGCACTGCAGTTTTATAGGTTTTCTCGAAGACTCGAAACGCGGAAGCCATTTTATTCTCAGCAATAGTTGCCGGATGGTGCAGAAACATGCCCTCCCCTTCTGTCTTGTCCCTGCAGTGTTCACGAACCCCAGCTGCAGCATCATGTGGCACGGAAGAAAATCCCACACGTGGACACACAAGGACAACTAATCAAACCGGACAAACCCAATGGGATCAAAATGGAAAAATTTGTCTTTGACATCTTTCAGTTCGCCAAGTGAGTGTGGTGATTCTTTCCACCTCGGTTTTAACATATGGGCTCTGGCGGCCGGTTCTTCCTCTGTAGCCCAGGGAGAACCGTTATGACTGAGCGCCGGGGATGCTGGATTCCCGGCTTTTTAGAGCATGGATTTGGCCCTGGCAATGTCTCTTGGCAATGCCAAAGGGACCAGTGAGGCTTTGAAACGTACAGGTTAGGTGAAGAATTAGTGGGAATCTGTGCCGTTGCTGTTTTTGTTATGGGTATGGTTCGTTTAGTTTTTAAGGACAGTGGGTCTCACTCAAACACAAATTAGTTCTGCTCGCGTTTCATGAAAGCGACCCAATGGCTCTAGATTGCAGGTCCGCCAAACAACCCAACGCTGTTGGTGCCTCTGTGTCCGGAGTGCCACCGAATTGGGGGAAGTGAGGGAGGGCGTCGTTGAGTCTTGGCACTCTGTGAGTTCTCTCCAATGGCGCTCTGTCGTCTCGCCACCGTTAGGACCTTCGTGGTGTATGAGGTCTTGAGGGAGGACGAGTTCTCACCCTTGAAGAATGCAGACAGCCAGGATGGGAAGGACAATCCCACCACGGCCCGGCACGCCCTCATGTCGCTGCACCACCGCTGGGTCCTGAATGCTGGCGGCCACTTCATCGACGAGAACGGTACCAGGGTGCCGGCCATTCCCAGGTGAGATGTCTGCCTGCCCCACCCCCTCTCGAGATCAGCCAGTCGGCTTGCGCCATTAAACGGCCCATGACCTCTGAATGGCTGGGTGACGACAGTTGGACGGGACTTAGTCGGTGGAGCACTGTGCTCATTTTCAGATGTGGTAATGAGTCGCCAAGTGTGTAGTGGCAGGATTGGTCTCCGCACATAAAAAAAATGGGTCCAAACTTGAAGAAATGTGGCTCAACAGGGTAAAGGTGTAGCATAAAATCCTCAGTGCTTTTCAGTGACATGACATAACATTTAATTTTGTTTTTTATTGCTAGAATATTAGCATATGTGAATTTTTTTTCACATCCCTTTTATTTTTTGAATGGTGCACTGTTAAACATTCATATGCAACAAATCATTTCATACACCCTTTTCACATCTGTTTAGCTGTGCATATATAAACTCATAGAGTCCATTCAATTTGCATGTTCTAAAGTAATTTTACCTCATAACGTCTATTATACGACTTTATATAAGAAGCCAAATTTTTTTAATACATTTGTACGTTATTAATATGCATGTTTCACTGGGTTACTTATTGGAAGTGTGTTTTTTCCCATATATCATTTTGGAGCAGTTGCCCACTTCAAATACATTTGCATCCATTATTAATTGATTACATGTTTTTCCACTGTTTGTTTTTTTTATCTCATTGACCATATCTGTTCCTGTGCAATGTTTCTAGACGTGGATCTGCGGAAGGTGTCGGGCCCAATGTGAAGCCAAAGTAAATATTTTCAGTGTTGTATTAAGTGCATGGTGACGGGACTTGGGCTTGTGGCTAGCCGTCGCAGGACCTCAGACTAGAGACTGCATCGAAACCTCGGACTAAAGTGCGGATTCATATCTGTGCACCACTGATATGGATCGTATATGTATATGTACAGCTGTGTACGCATACGTATATGACAAATGACTGTTTAATTGGCTGGATTTCAATTATAGCTACTAATCAGTGAAAGGTGATGCACGAGAATGACGCATGTCTCCCCCTGTTGGCTCTTCTCGAGTAGAATCAGGGTTATCTTGAACCTACTGAGTATGATGTCATTTTCTTCTCTTTCATCTGGATTTCAAAGTATTAGAATATATATATACATTTTTTATTGCTGTCATGAATAAACTTTTCTTATTAATTAAAAATTCTTTCAATCATAAACCAAATGGCTTTGAAGATTTTCGATATATCATTTTAATTACTCCTCCTTTTGTTTGTGTGTTTTCTCTCTCTATAATTAGTCTTCAATAGTATGTGCCCAGGATTTATAAAATTGCACACATGTAGCTTTGCTCTAACAAATTCTGTTAATCTAATGATCTGTATTGTTTGGTATGTGTTCCTTCTCTGAAATAGTTTTACCAGTTTTGTGAGTCAAAGTCCAGAAAAGCTGGAGGTCATTAACATTTGTTCGTCCTGCTTTGGCTGTAGCTTGAAGGATGGAACAGATCTACCAATTAAGTGTGAGATTTCGCCACTGGTCTCCTATGCAGGAGAGGTAAGCAGGGGGACGATGCGAGTACATAAAACATAGAACGAACAGGGATTTGTTTACCAGATCAACTCTTTGTCAGGATGTTTTGTTTCATAGACAACAACAATTGTATTTTATAAATTTCTATATATTAGTTGCTAGCTAATCTTGGTCATGTATTTTCAGTTAAGAATTCAGCATATACTGTAAAATTCAGCATGTACTGTACAGCAAATATAGATATTTTAATTTGGAAAATAATCATTCACAGCGGCAGTCATCACTGCATTTGTGGAGTAAATCTTTGCCAATGCAGAAAATGCTCTCTGGGCTTCAGGGGCTCAAGGACGTCCTGCGAGGCCGCGAGCTCCACCCTACCCTGGTCATCGACGAGAGCGGCATCCACCAGCTTGTGAAGAATGGCGTGTGATTGGCTCTCTTCCTCCCCGCCCCCTCCGTGTCGCAGAATGTCGACGATGTGCAATAAACCAAAGGAAGGAAGCTAAAGGAAGAGAAAAAGAAATCAACTTATTTATTTTCATATGACCTTTCCTATCATTGTCGTATGCACGCATTTACAAGAGTAATTTATACATGGAACACACTGTACATGTGTTCAGTGTTTTTCAGATGACCATCCCATTTATAGACCTATTTAATTAAGGTGCAAATGATGGGTCCTATACCATCAGCACAAATTTGTTATTTTTTTTATGGCTATTATTTCCATAGGTTTAAAGCGAGAACGTCGAAACGTCTAATAAACAGGCCCGGTTCTCGATGGACATGTTAGCATGGTTTTTGTATTAAAGGTCCAGGGCTGGTGAATCAGTGTTTCCAGAACACTGAGTATGGATGGATTTTAGAGCTAGCCGAGTCTGCGATAGTCATTCAGGAAATGGGGGGAGAACGTGTGCTGCTGCTCCCCCTTCTGCTCTTTAACGCGTTTAGGCCTCTGTCACCGGCGGTGTGTAAAAGTTACTGCTCATCCTCGGGATGTGCCAACGGAGCGAGGCGTAACGGTAGCTTTAAAAACTTTTAATTCGTTATATCGATTTGTGTCACAAAGGCATGCTAGGCTTGCTCGTCAGTATCCCCAGCTTGTGGACGTCCATATCCATTAAAATGTCATTTGGAGGAAAGTCGTGCATATTCTCCAAATTATTCTTTGGATCTCGAAGTGAAATTCGTATAAATGTGTAGACGGTTCAGACTTCTGTCTCCTGTCAAAATATGATTTGAAGATGTGCTATTTTTACATTTTATTTTTTTACTTTCTTTGAAAAAAATGGTAAGAACCCTTAAATGCGTAATGTGTGACGTTCCTTGTATCATTTTAAAAATTTTATTTTAATCCATGAATAAATATTGCCATGGGATTGTACCAGTAAATGCAAAGTTTCTGTAGCACTGTTGTCAAGGGCTCATTTCTGTCCTGGTTATCTGTCCCCGTTTGTGGTTGGGTGTGGCCATGGATATGCCCGATAAACTGTCAGTAGGCTGGTTTTCAATTAGATGATGTTTATTTGGGTGAAAGGCAACAATGAAACCAAATGAGCAAAAAATGGGACTAAGTAACAGGTCACCTCAACTTGATTGAGTCATCTGTTGGTTTTCGGAAAGTTTTTTTTTATTTTTTTTTTTTATATATATATTTTTATATCCATCCCATCCATTTTCCAACCCGCTTATCCTGTTCAGGGTCGCGGGGGGTCCGGAGCCTATCCCGGAAGCAATG
>JAODKL010000034.1:15580722-15601527 GCA_026780765.1 Petrocephalus schoutedeni
GGTACTGTCCCCAAGCACTGCTCCCCGGGTGCTCACGTAGCTGTCCCCTGCTGTGTCACAATGTCACATGGGTTAAAAGCAGAGGACACATTTCATTGTTGTGTGCTGTGGTGCATCAACAATGACAATTTTTTACCTTTCAGACTGTACCCGATGTACAACCTATGCGACTTACTATGACAGAGACATAAGACGTAAGTTTTTTTTTTTCTCCATTAAATTAAACTATGTCACAATAAAGAGAGTGGCAGTATGCCCAGTTGTGCTACACCACCTAGAGGCTCCTGCATTACATGCAATAGTTGCCATGGGAACCTAGCTTACTGTATGACAGCGTGACCATGCCAGCTTCACACGTACCTCCCAGCCTCATTCTCACACAAAAGTCAGCATGATTTTCCTATTCCGACATACGTCCATTTCAACGTACAACCCGTCTGTCGGAAAAGGAGCCCAGTCGTAAGTCAGGGACAGCCTGTACCCAAAAGGTCGTTTTCCCTTCCAGTCCCTTGGCTTTTATGCATTTCTTTTTTATCGCCACTTCGGAGGTTTGTTAGCCAAATATGCTAGCAATTATGCAAAAGCCATAATACTCATCCATCACAGATAACTGCAACCCTTTATAAAAACTGGTGTTAAGGTGACAATAGAGCCGGAGCTTGTTGACAGTGACAGCTACCCTGCTCCCAGACAGACGTCTCTAGGTAACGCAAGGAACAAATCACGCCCAGATTCACTGTAAAGTGTGAAATTCACAGATTTATGAAATTTTAAGCAGTTTCAATGTTTTATAAAAAGACTGGGCAATGCTCAAGAGCCTAATGGTGTTGTATATATTCTGCCAGGATTTGAACCCACAACCTTCTGGACAAAGATCCTGATCTGAACTATACAGTGCTCCCTCGTAATAACCAAAAGTATAGTAAATCTAAAGTTTATTATACAATTACCTCATATACTCAGTATAATGTTCTGGTTTTATAAATGTTTTAGAATTCACAATTTGCACAGACAACCAAGGCATCGTCATTGATCAGTAGAGTAAAATATATGCAGCACTTGCATACATACTCAGAAAAACATTGCACTTTGCCTTTTGCTGTGTCGCCTATATGCAAGGGGGGTGGGGGTGGGGGCAGTGATTAGCAATGTCACCTCCTACCTCTTAGACTAGGGTTCATGTCTCTGTCCCAGTCCCACATTCACAGTTAGCATGTTCACCCTGTATCATTGGCTTTAGCATTTCCTCTGGGATCTCCAGTTTCCTCTCATAGTCCCAAAACATGCTAAGGAGGATTTTCCAAATTCTCCATTGGTATGAGTATGTCTGTTAATTATGTGTACCATCTGACAGGGGTCAGAGCCCGGTCTTGGGTTATTCCCTGCCTTGTGCCTGTAGATTCCTGGATAGGCTCTGAACCCCAATGGCTTCCCCTTGGTAGAATCTGCAGCGCCCCCTGCCGTGTCGGGCCCAGATACCTCTCTGCCCCCCACCCCCCCCACCTGCTCTGCTACTAGACCCTGCATAGGACACGCAGCTATGGAAAATGGATGGATAGATACTTGCATATCAGCATTGTATATTGCAGTATGTGTCTGTCATTTTACGGAGTTTAAAGTTTGGGGGAGGGGGGCAAATGCACACCCCCCTGTTTGTGACATACTGCATGAAGAATTCAGGAATGCGAGCCATCCTCCAGCAAGACCTCAGAGGCAGAGAGTACGGGTCAGAAAACTGACCTTGAACCAATGTGATCTCTGCATTAGCGCTTTTATGGACAGACTTTCCTTGCCGTTTCCAGTGGTTCCTGGTGGGCATGGTTTCCAAAATAATTCACATTTTGCTGTTGCTATGAGAAAATAACAAAGTGAAGTACCATATGAGCGACAGCCTGGCTTTCATTAGTCTCAGCCTTTGGTGTGAAGCGTGCTAAATGTCAATTGCTTAAATATCTCTCTGGCAGCAGTCAGCAATGGAAAACTTTGGATTATTGTAACAATATTTCTGCTTCCCAAAATATTCACTGGTATACAATATATAAAAGAATTCAATTGTATGCAGAGTACTGACTTAACATATAGTTAAACTGAAATTCTTTTGTATATTTGACTGTTTCTGTAATGTTTTACACTTAGCTGGATTATCCATCCACCAGTCATCCTCTAACTGCTTATCCTGATCGATTTCTCATGGGGCCCAGAGCCAATCCCAGACAGGACAGGGCACTAGGCAGGGATGTCAGTGCATCTCGGAGCACATGATCACACACACAGTTATACTATTTGGACAATTTAGACGCGAAAATTGGCCCAATGGCATGTCTTTAGACTGGGAGAGGGAACCAGAGAGTCTGGAGGAAACCCACTTAACGAGGGAAATTTGAACACCTATTATTATTATTATTATTATTATTATTATTATTATTATTATTATTAGCAAGAACAACAATAATAATTGTGCACAACAGAAGTGTGCGTGATTGGTCGCCCAGCCGGTTTCTTAATGAGAACCTTATGCCGGCCATGCGGAATTCTGGGATTTCGGAGTCTTCCCAAGAATGTGCAGAATGTGGAGTTTTTCAGTCGGGCTCTCTTACATCAGCCCCTCGCAGCTTCGGGAAGGAGTCAGAGGGAAAAGCCTGGCATTGCATTACCTACCGCTCGCTGTCACTGACAGCCTGGATTACCGACTTCCCTGGACAAATGATTTGATTTCGGAGACGGTGGAAAAAGTAAGCATTCCATCTTCTGTCTGTAAAATATTGTTTGCTTAAACGGTCGGACGACTCTTTGGGAAAATTATACAAGATGTTATCTGCATTTATTATTTTAATGCGTTTTTCCCTGCGCTTCTCCCTTGGGTAGTGTTAATTCACAATAAAATGTTTCTAATGTCCGTTTTCTGTGTTTATCGGACCTGCATTGTCCGATGCTCTTCATAGCAAGTTTTGTCCGCTTCTGTTGTTTGCATGGCAGCCGAAAATAGATATCGGATGCCTCCTAAAGTTTGTAGTAGCTGGACCGGCACAATGGAAACATTCAGCGAAATCACGGATTCGGTAATGTGAACTGCACTAATGATTGCATTCCTCTTGGTAACTTAGTTTTGCGCAAGTATGGAAACAAATTTATGTTGAAGTACCTGGTCTTAAATATTTTGCATTCAGTCTGAATGTTTGGTGGCAGCATCTATGCCGTGAAAAGCTGATATTATAAAGCTGTTTTATATGTGTGCTTTTCTTACGTAGAGTTCCTAAAAGTAAATGTTTAGGAGTTGTTGCAGTTTTTGAAAGTACGCTCTTGTTTTAAAAACTCACGTTCATTTTGTTGTTACTTTCGGCTTTTTTGTGTATATGATTTCAATGAAAGCAGTCAGATGTCCCGTTTGGCCTAAAGAAAGTAAAACCTAAATGAAATTCAATGTCATATGTTGTGTATACAATGTATTTATGAAATATATTTATTAAATCTGAGGGATAGCAACTTTAAGTCTAAGGAGATTGTGACCCTTGTAACAGATGAAGTTGCCGTATACACACATGGTTACAGTCCCACCTTCAGAAGCTTGGGATCATCTTTTTCATAATTAACAAAGGATTATACCCGTAGTTAGGGTTACCCTTATAAGGTCGTGCAAGAGATGTCGTGCATTCATGTGAAATCATACCAGAGCAGAATGATTAAATAAATCGTTTCATAACTCTGTCTGTAGCACTGTAATAATGTCTGTCCTGCCATAAAGGTTGCACCATTTTGTTTCACTGTGTCTTAGTAGCCCTATATTTGCTGAGATGACAACGAAGCTGTACTTCATTTGAATGTTCAGAGGTTTAATGCGAGCCTTTTCATACAAGAGGTTTTCCAGGATGTTATGCATGCAACAAAATATAAAAGGTTGCTATGGTGTGCATAGCAACGATTCTGGTCTGTAGTATAGCCCAAACTGTGATTTCCCTGTTTTCCTATGATGGGGGAAAGATCCACGTTTCAGTACTTTCAGTTGCAGCGTGCTTTGAAGTGACCAAAATGTGCAGGCTCTACAGTTTGCATATTGACTTTTGTGAACCATTGAGGGCTGTAGGTCTGTGCTTTGAGTGGTCCTGGTGGGGGGGGGGGTTGTTTCTCTTTACATGAATGTATTGCCCCAGAGAGAAACCACATATTTATGTGCACCAGGGAATCATAGCTATCTTGTGGTTTTTGACTTAAGCAATGAAAGATGCTTTTGTTTAATTAAAAACAAAAAATGGGGAATTTCCTCATGAAATGGACTCTCTTTGCATGCCTGAATCTGGCATGCTGAGTTATTCGATCTTAAGAACACCCTTATGCTAATTATGTTATTGTCTCTATCATTAATGCTCAATTTTCCTCTGCGTGTGTAACACGGGCAATGTTTCACGCATTACTTTTGCAGTCTACTGCTAATTGTGAGTTGGTGAGTCCGGTGACTACTTTTAGTGCCATTTCTTAAGTAAATGAAAGATATGTGGTTAATTTTGAACATAGCCTTTTTGAATATCTGCTCTTCTTCTGTGTCTTTGAGGTGAAAAGATATCATCTTATGCAAAATGTATACGTAGTTTGTGTATGGTGGGTATCTTGCATTTAAAAAAAAAAAAAAACTACGTGGGATGTATTCCAGTGAACAGGACATGGTATCATTAGTGTAACTCGACACTAACTGCCTATGTAATTTCCTATATCCCAGATTTGGTCACCATGGATCCAGTTTTTCATTAATCACCTTTCCTGCTTTGGTCTTTCAGGCTCGCTCGTTTCCAAAATGATGACGTCAGAGTTTTTCTTGTGGCAGATTTGTATAATTCTGAGCTGAAAAATTTCCATTATATTGCAAGCAAATATCGTGGAGCCAAGTTCACATTTTATTTATTTAGCAGATGCTTTTGTGCAAAGCGACGTGCAATCGAGAGAGCAGGGTCAGACAGTTCCTGCTGGCCGCGGGATTTAAACTGGCAAATTTTTGATCATAGGCCCAGAAGCCTAACCTTTACAGGTACACACAGTCCCCTAGTTAAGACTTAGAGTTAAAACTGACTGTGGACAAGCTCCAATATTCCTGTGTGCACATCCTTCGTATGCTGACAGATTGATTAAACCCTTTGGACGGTGGACCATAAGCAAAACATTTTAAATTCATCTTCGTAGCCTGAGGTTTTCATCCACACTTCGCCCAAAGAACCAGGCATTTGCATCTCAAAGACACGGGGGTTTTATGAGACTTTATGATGTTACATAAAGTTTAAGCAGTAGCTTTAAATGGAGTAAAAAAAAAAAATTTATCTTGATGTTTGTTTCCATTTCAGCCTTCTTAGTCTGATCTGGCTTTGAGTTTTTATCTGGCATGGACTTCCACCAGCAATAGTGTTGACACTGTCCCTTCATAAATTACTGCTTATTAAAATTGTTTACTGCTAATTTTAATAACATGACCTATTTAAATGGCAGTTAATATTTACAAGTCTTTTTGAAACCTAGAAGCAACTGCGATCACTCTTTCCCATTAATTTCCGATCAGTATAAATTTGAATTTTGATCTTCATAGTGTCTCTAACATCTGTGGTAAAGGCTCAATTTGTTAAGTGATGAAATTGCCAATTTCGTTGATGTATGCTTGTAACTGGTGACATCGGACAGCTGCATGTGAATTAAATATCAAAGGCTTGATAGAGTACATTGTGAGCTGAGATGTCTTTATAAACCACGGTGTGTCAGTGTGAAGCACATGAGGAATGTGAGTTGGTATGGGGCACCAGTATGCAGAGCAGTTTCAAATTCGGCCATTCCATCTGGATGCATGACATCCTCTAGAGTTACTGTATGACTTGGATATTTCTTTCTAAATATTTCTCATTTAGCAATTTTATGCTTTCAGATTGCCCCTCAGTCACTAAACAGAAACGACAGTCAGCCGATGTATTCAATACTGAATCCCTAAATATAATCAGGAATAATGTAAAATATTCTCCCGAGCATCAGCATCCTTTGTTGCATGAAATGCTAGCCTGCATTAAACACCTCACCTTAGCTGCTGGTTCACTTGTTTATACATGGCGTGGCTGGTGTTGTTGGCAGTACAAGTCTCATATTGTAAGCGTAGGTTATGGTGAAATTCACCTGTGAATGGCTTGACCGCTATGTGGCCCCCGCCCTATTTTGAGCAATTTCTCGAGTCTCGTTCATGACCTGCAGACCGCAAATAGCCAGGGAATGTTCCCAGGTTTTTTCCACGCGGCTAAAGTCATCACAAGTATGTGCAGCAGGTATTTTCTACTCCAAAGTATGGCCTTTAATATGATTTTCGCTCGCTATTGTTTGTTTTTAGAGTTTTGTTGTGAGTTTTCATATGTCAATTTTAAAATCGGGAGCTGCCCCACATTTTTAAAGCATTTTTAATGTTGCGTTTTTGAGGTCATACTGGGTCATTAATTAGTTCATTTTCATTTACCGGTTTCCTTAGAGTTTTGTTAGCTAGTAGCTAGACAATGGCCCATCATGTTAGGGTGTCATCAGCAGTTGGCTTTGGTTGTTTTTGGTTGTTTTTACCAGTCCAAAGTGAGGTCACCAGCCTGAAAAAACGAATACCTAGCTAAACGTTATCGCTGAGCCACACACCACCCCAATTATCGCCTCAGGCGGTGTCAGCGAAGGCAATGAAAACCTTCATAAAATGAGATTGCTTGGGGCATTTTGCTCCATGACAGGTCTGACGTTCTGTGCACCTGATGCCCATGTTCTGTGCACCGATGATGTGCACAGAAGAAGTGGGTGGTGCGGCTTCTGTTTTTAGCTTAAAATTCCCTTCCCTCTCAAAATGATTATCATCATAAATGATCCCACATGGGGCGTTCCGTTACATGCTTTTCTAGATGCCGCCCTGGTCCATGTTTCGTGGGTTAAACCCCGGAACAGCAGAGCAGTGTCTCTGGTCCAGGGGTATTAGTGGATCCCTTAGCTTTGTGCTGGTCACTGTGAGAGTCTCAGGAGAGTCAGGCTGCCGGTTCACTCACAGGGACGGAAAAATCCCATGTAGGAGAAACCACAGTGGATATGTGGAGCTGGGAGGGATCCATCTTCCCAAAATGAAACCAGACATAGCTAACAGTTACATAAGGTGTGTTTATAATGTAAAAATAAATCAATACAAAAACAGTTTTGTTTGTTGTAATATGGTGTAGATGCAGGGATGTGGACATTTTCTGTCCGCAAATGGCTTCTGAATCTCAGGGCCGGATTATAGTTAACGGAGTTAGTTCATTTTTGTGGCGCTAATGGGTAAATGTGGGCTTTGTTGTGCACCTGCCATATCGTACAGTACGGTATTTGCCTGATGTCACAGTGCAGCATAAATCCTTCTGTAATAAGTGCTGTCGAATTTAAAATATTAAGGCCTATATGAATATTAACATGTAACTCTAAAATGACAAAATGACAGAATTACACCAATGTTTGGAATCAGTGTTATCAGGAATCATAGTGTGACTGTGTTTGTTTGATTTCTCAGTCACTTCCGTTTAAGAAATGAATGGTGATTATACCTTCTCATTGGGGAAACCTGCTATTTTGTTTTTGAGTTGCCTCTTCATTTAGCCTGATGTTGTCTTAGTCACACATGATTTAAGTACATTTTGCATTATGGAGGGAAATGGAGATGTTTCTTGGCTAGGTCTGTTTGATGAGTGAAGACTCTCTCCTTGCAGGGGAACATGCGTAACTGTTTGGAGGGAACGGAGGCTGAGGTTTAATTTTTTTCATAACTTTTTATGTTTTTTCCTTCTAGTTAATGCTGTTGCCCCGAACAACGTGTTTATTGTGGTGTGTTTAATGGTGTGTTTTATGGAGTATATCTATGTAAGCTATGGAGTTAGTGGCCAAGCCAACTTCATCAACAAAGAATGCTTTGTGTCAAGTTAGAGATGTCCACTCTCATAATGTGCTGCTTCATATATTTCATAATTAAACACACTAGCCCTGTTATATGTGGGTTGAAATTGAAGCAGGATGTAAGCCTAATCCCATTTTTCAGTTACAATTTTTTTTTGAATTCTGAAAACCAAAATAGGAACTGTCCTTTATCCATTTAGTGTGCCATTAAAATAATTTTAATGAAATTACCCTAAATACTTTTGCAATTATTGGGTAATTTGAGTGTTTTCTTTTATACCTGTAAAATTACCACAGAAAAAATCATTTGCACTGTTGGCCTGATTTTCGAAGCTTTGCATTGGCCGGGAGAGAATATTGATTAATTGTACCTAGAGGTGATTATGAAAGTGTTTATTCCAAACAGCACACCCTCTAACGTTTTCCTGATTGCCAAACTACCATACCTGTACAATACTGTCTTGTCCCTGCTGTGTAATTAAATCCACCCACATTTCGCACTTTCCCAGATGACACTAATTACCGAAAATGCATCCAAATTGTTCTGCACAGCATCTTTTTATGAGTCTGCTAGGGTTGATTTTTCTCCGAATTTTATTGGCAGCTGTTTACTTTGCCACCTGCTTCCAGTTATGGCTGTTGAATTTTTGTTTTGGGGTTTACGCATCCCCGTAAAAGAGAATATCTGCAGTGCATGTTAAAGCCAGAAAGCGGGTGGGGGAATCAAAAGCACATGTCACCATAGGGTGCCTGTGCGTTATTATCAGTCTCTGAGCTTGTGCTAAATGCCATGATCTTAGATATAGCCCCAGCAAAATGCACTCTGACATGATGTTGTGCTATGCTAATAGCCATTTTCCCAGCTTTTCTACGATTGTTGAAATAGTCTTTGGGGTGGAAGAGATCAGTTTGTGGTTGCATTTTTAAAGACCTTTTAAAAGTATAATGGATGACTAGGTGTTGTGGTTTTGATTGAGATTTCTCAGTGTACAAATTGTGTAGTGCTGTTATAGGCAGAGAATTGTGGGTGTCTGTAGCACAAGCCAAACTCGATGAAATGCTTAATTTCATGGAGTTTTATAGGTGTTTCGCTGTATTCACCTCAGTTTCCCACAGGTGCTCTGGTTTCATCCATGTCGGGTTTCGGGTGAAATGGCATATAGAATAGGGTACGTGTGAGTAAATGTGTGCATGCTGTCATGACAGTGTGGTGCCCTGCGCTTCATGCTTGCCAGGAGAGTCTTGGAATCACCCTAATTTTATAAGCTTCATGGATCTTGCAAACATGTGACCTCTTACCTTTGCACTACTACTGTTTGTTGTTGTCACCAACTCTTGTTGTCTAAATTGTTTTTTTTTTTATTTTGTAAATGTGTGTTGAGGGCGGCATGGTGGTGTGGTGGTTAGCACAGTCGCCTCACACCTCTGGGACCGGGGTTCGAATCCTGCCCAGTTCCATGTGTGTGGAGTTTGCATGTTCTCCCCGTGCCGTTGTGGGGTTTCCTCCGGGTACTCCGGTTACCCCCACGGTCCAAAAACATGCTAAGGTTAATTGGAGTTCCTAAAGTGCCCGTAGGTGTGTGTGAATGGTGTGTGAGTGTGCTCAGCAATGGGCTGGCCCCCCGTCCTGGGTTGTTCCCTGCCTCGTGCCCATAGGCTCCGGACCCCCCGCGACCCCCGATAGGGAAAAAGTGGGTTGGAAAATGAATGGATGGATGTGTGTCTTGTGCCATTATAAACCTACATTTTCTTTCAGCATTGTCTGTCTGTGTGTGTTTCTGCCTGCCAGTCAGTCAGTCAAGCATGCGTTTGTTCATGCTGTGCAGGAATTTGTATGTGTGGTCCAAGCTAATGCTTAAGCCCTTTCACCCTAATAGTACAGAAAGTTGTGTGAATCTGTACCACTTTAATAGATGTCTCTTTTTTTTTGAGGTTTTTCATATTACGCTTGGCATCAGAGTAATTGGGGTCCCATAATAATGGAGGATTCCTCTCGGCCCTTTATGGGAGCGTTGGTCTAACCACACCTGAAATTCACGCCGACGCGCCAACTTTTCCTCAGTTAACGAGCGGGCGCTGGTCGGCCGTTATTGTGAAGCTGAGATTAATCGTGCACAGGTGATGGATTTAATGGGGTAAAATAACCTACTCAAAGCTGCAATCATTAAAGCAGAGAGCCAAGGAATCCGTTATATAACTGAAATGGAAGATGATGGTGACACCTCAGAGGTTGGCCAGGCAATTTTTCTCTTACCCTGGGACGTTAAGAAGAGGGTCCATAATTATAAAATGTTTTCCTGTATGCTGTACAGGTGAAAGGGATATTTCTTGCATTTACCTATGTGCTGCAAAACCCACTGTTTTTCAGTTTTATATGCTGTAAGATGGAGTGCATTGGTTTGTGTGTGTGAAATTCCAATAAGAGTGCTTCCCCCGATTTGATGAACTCAGTGATGACGTCTGACTTTAGCCTGAGGTGGAGGAGCCCCGCTCTCCATCCACCAGGAGCCCCGCACTGCCCCGTCTTGACATCTCAATAGTCTGTAAATGTGTGAAGAGGCTGGGAAGAAATCTTTGGAGCTCGGTCCTGTCATAACCACAGGATTGAACAACCAGAAAATTGTATGTTACTCTCTGCGCTTCGCAGTCGCTACAATATGCTGAAGGGGAAAAAAAAGACCTTGTTTTGGCAACTTAATTTCACAATCGTACCCCTGTGGGAATGCATTTCTAGAAGGGTATTGGTTGAAATGGAATATTTATAATTGTAATAAATACAGCTTTATTTACTTGCTGGTTTGTTTGCTTGCCCATATTGTATAATGTTGAAATAAACTACATATAATTGCATTTTTTAATTTAGATGACCCATTTTGCGGCACTAAGAAATGCTAGAGTTTGGGCTTCCCTGTAGAACTAATACGAGCTAGAGAGTGGTTTCGATGGATTTCTCAGACGGAACTAAGGGAATTGGGCTCAACTGTCAAGGTCTCAAAGCAAATTAATTTCCAGCAGTGTTCCTTTGAATTAAAACCCGTCTCTGATTTACGCTTCCCTTCCAAGAAATCCCATTAATTTTCTGGATTCAGATTTATGAAATGTAATTATTTAGATTTTGCACGGCAAAATTTGAGTTATACTTTGTCAGTGGGATCGCACGTGGAAAAAAACCCAGATGACCAAGGCTTTCAGATATTTTTAAAAGCAGGGGAAAATACAGGTCACTTCCTGACCTTTTGGCTGTTAGGCCAGTGTCTCTATTTAAAACATAATTACAGTGTAGTGAAACCCCAGACATTCTGAAAACATTTCACCGATTGATTTAAATACTGCGAATGCAACAAATCAAATCCAAAGTATTTGGATTCATATGGGAAGAAGTGAAGCTTAGATATAACCCCCCTTAAAATGACTGAATTGGTAGTTCTGCAATATCGTTTACATACTATAAATAGTCTGGAATATGCACTATACATAACTTGGCTAGATTACATTACCCGTATAACTTCAGGTATATTTGCTTATTTTGCGGATTTTCATTTTGCACAGTATGGACTAAACTAGAGATTAGCGACCTGGCTAGCTGCCACTTGTTTGCCAAGTATGAAATTAGTTTGACGTTATGGGGCACTGTATGTGCATAACCAGAAATGGTTAGCAGGCTTGTGTCTGGACTGTTGGTTTTCTTGTTGGGAATGAATGACGTATTCCACTCATCCATTGCCACTGACTTAGCTCGAGGACAAGCTTTGTGCGTACGATCTCACAGCCCATCCATAAAGATATTCATTCTCACAGCTATTGCGTCCAACTGTTTGAGGTTTTCTTTGCCTTCTGACCTTGAGGGATCACACGCAGTTTGCACAGGCCTGCCTTATTTGCATGGCGTAAAATGGTGCAGGCACCGAAACTATCAACAATCATAGCCCACCCAAACGCTTGGATTGCTTATTTGGTGGTGAT
This sequence comes from Petrocephalus schoutedeni, assembly GCA_026780765.1. Classification (NCBI taxonomy): domain Eukaryota; kingdom Metazoa; phylum Chordata; class Actinopteri; order Osteoglossiformes; family Mormyridae; genus Petrocephalus; species Petrocephalus schoutedeni. Next base: position 15,592,591 of record JAODKL010000034.1, read on the forward strand.
ATTTCAACATGCAGAAATGGTTTGGCTGGCGTGTTACTGATGTTTGTGTTGAACGGGGTGAGTCCCTTTTTCTGGCGTCCCAGCATGACTTGACACCTTGGGGAATGCGGAGCTCCTGCACCATGCCAGGCAAGGCTTGTTTGTTTTGGGAACGCTTCTCGACTACTGCGGGATGCTCTCGGAGGTATGGAACGTTACCTTCTAGCCATATTGGGAAAATCGATGCATGCAGTTTGTTAACTTGTATTCTGGAGCCGCAAAAACTAAAACTAATGCGTTTTTACCCAAAGTTTTTAAGTGCACTAACACCAACCCCTCGTACGGTCTTTGTGAAACCTAAAAGAAATATCCCGGACATTACAGAGGAATGTGAAGGTTGGCCTCATTTCATTTTTACATTTCTGGATATTGCCAGGTCTGTTTGCACAATGCTTAGCTTTCCTGAATGTTGAATTCTGTCATACTGTAGACATTCTATATTTTTAATTTTTATTACCTCATCAGAAACCTTGTTGGCTGACTGCCAGTAAGCCTTGAGAATCTCTGGTTTATGTCACAACCAGATCCATTCCAGATTTTTTTTTCATATATTTTTTTTTCATATTTCGTATGACGTGGGGTTTGGTGTGTGAGGCATAGTTTAATACAATACATATTGTTAAGACTGTGGTTTAGATGTAGTTGTTCCCCAATAAATCATGGAAGATGTTCTCCACCGTATTTCTGAGATGTTGAACAGTAGATTCATGAATAGAATAAAAATGCCATAAAAATCTTTGCCCTCAGTAACGATGGTAAATGCTTATAACTTTAAATGAATAATTTTTTTTAATACTTGAATACATTGAATGGTCTTTTGTATCAATATGTTTATTTTTTAAATAATGAATAATGAAGCCAAGCAATTAAAGCAGCTGGAGAAAAAGCTATCTCCACATGGATATGGATGGCCGCTCTTACGCAAGGCCTCGCAAGGTCATGTGTTCTCATTTCTGATGCTATACATAAGCATTCTAAGCTGTCAGACAAAGTTATTACCATAATAACGTTTCAGGAATGTTTTGTCTATTTAATGCTCATGTTACATAGAAGCACTACAGTCCTTCTGGGCTACCTTAGCTATACCAAGGAGAGGTGATATGAAATGCAATTTCTGCTCACAATTTCAGTATCTCTCGATTTTTGTTTCCTTTAATGCTTATCCGGAACAGCAGGGCTAGGCACCTCTGACCCTGGAGTGCTGGTATCCAGCACATTTTCTATCATACCTGCTCCCAGATGAACCACACCTGATCTCAGGCAGATAGCAACTGACCAGCAGGGATGTAGAAAACCTGCTGGATAGACTAAGGTTAATGTGAATAATTTTATAAGGTAGGAAGGTATGATTTTTTTTTCCCCTCTTTTGAATCAGACTGGTGCATATTATCAGTATGCAAACTGGCATTATGACATACTACAGTAGATGGAGAGCCTCCTCCAGGCTAAGAAGTGTATTGCATTATTGCATTATACAGGCGCGAGTTTTGGTCGCGTATATATATGCAGGTCTTAAGAGCTCCAGGATAGGTCTGACTGTTATATTATACAGAGAATGTGGAGGCAGGAAACGTATAGTATGACTTCACCTTTTCACAGTTTCCTTACTGTTATTTATTGATTCTGAAATAATGAAGTGTGAAAGAAATGTATTCATTTCTGAGTGCATTTTTATTTTTCCTTTTTCTCTTTTTCTGTTACGCGTAAGCTGACGGTTTCGTGCTCTTGTGAGTGATTTAGTGCACTGGCAGGTGACCGGCACGTGTGCTTGTGCTCGCTCTTTCTGCCTGTTCTCCGTCTTTGCACATTACCACCATGCACTGGGAACTCTGCTCTGTCACAAGCCAAATTAAATAAGCCTAAAGTAAAATGCTGCACAGCTAATGGCAGTGGTGTGTCGTGTGCCGCTGATGGACAACCAGGTCTGCATAAACCTTTCATGGGTGTCTGTTCCTTGCAGCTACCGGGGGGTGCAAAAAAATATCGTGAGATACGACGAGTACAGAAAAAAGGCAGCGTGCACTTGTAAACAAATTTATACTAAATCAATTTGTTTGTTTGTTTATTTATTTATTTATTGCTTACGTGCCTTTTTTTCCAGTGTCCTGAATGGTATGGGAGAGCAAATCCGACTAACTTAAAATTTGACTTTCATAAGAGTTTGTAGAACGAATTACTGTGCGTCAGTCGAAAGCTACCTGTGTTTCGTATGACGGGTTTCATTGTCTTGTACTGAGAAGTAAGTATTATGATTAGGATTCCATATTCGGGCTGTACTTTTTAATATATTGCTTTACGTTGGTAAAAATTAATTGGCTCATAAATGTAAGGTTTGCAGGTTCACAAACTCTCCTCCCCAGATATCAGGATTTGAGGTTTCGTATTTTAGGCTGCATCTCTGAATGCCATTGTAAGCATCAACAGCAGCAAACTCTGCTCAGCTTGCCTCTGGCGTAATCCTTGAAGGATAACCTAGGTTTCGCATGTTCTTGGTGAGGTTCTTGGTGAGGTTCTCACCAGTATAAGGTTTTCGGGTTCACGGTTAGTGTCTAAGCCACGTGGAGGCCCTCTCTCGGAGCGCCGAAAGTCCACCCTGGGCCCGGTCTCCCACCGAACAGGAACAGAGGACGTAGTGTAATGGAGCAGACAGGTCTCAAACAACGGAGCCATTGCACTGGGTTCCTGTCGGTTCTAACCGACCCAGACCCAGTAATTATGGACTACGAAATAGCGGAGCAGCAGGACTTCCTGACGCTGTGAAGAAAAGTTTGGGTTAGCTTAAAACGACCCCATAATCCTAATAAACAAGGTTCTGTATCAGCACCTTATCTGAAGTGCCATTGTTAAATAAGATTGTAGAGCTGGTGTATCCTTTTTTTTTTTTTTTTTTTTTTTTTTACATCTACATCCCAGCAAGTGTATGGAGACAACCAACATACTTCGGCCTTTAGAAGGCACGTTTGGACATGAAGGTGACATTGGTTTACATTATAAGCTCCCCCTCTCAGAGTCATGAGGAGAGTTTTATTTGAGATGAAAACTAGAGAGAAAAAAAACCAATGCTGATCTTCAGCCTTCCCTGCAGAGCCCTGTGGCGACTGCTGTGTGTTTAACCAGTGCCCTGAACTTATACAGCAGTGCAGGACAATCATGCGACTTTGATGGCGAACCATCTTTCTATCAACAGACTCCGTTTGCTGGTCACCATCTTGAAATTGCTTGAAGATGTTGAAAAGAAGTATCAAAATTATGTATAATGGTAAAATATTTTCGTGATGGGTTAGTCATATTGTTACTATAAAAATGATTGGTACCATTTTCCCTTGTTAGCAGTGTTTTTGTATACAGGGAGGAACAAATGTGAGATGCTTTTAAAGAAAAGAAATTTGCTGATGTTGATTTGTAGGGTTGTGTATTTATTTTGTGCATCATGCACACATTTAAAAGACATTAAATTTACGTTTCTTATTTCTTTGACTAATTTGTGGAATAATGCCGAATTCCAATCATAAAAATGGTTAAATGCAGTATGACCTACAGATACATTTTGCTTTTGTTTTGTGACCAGTTTGAAAATTTGATTAAAATGTACCCTTCAGTGCCGCTTGGAAGAATCATGAGCCTTCATCTTTCATATGTCTTACACAAATTTTGTAAAATCCCCAGTAGTCAAGGAAGGCAGTCAGAACAGAAACAGAAGCAAACTCGATATTGTCTTAAACCAAACGTTTCTGTAACAAAAGGGTCAGTGTACAGAAATGAATGAGCCTTTTATTTCTGAGTTATTGCACATCCTTTATCTGCCGTGAAACCAAACATTTCCTGTAGTTACTGAGCGGACGTGAGCATCTTTGAGGATTTTTTTTCTTCATACCCCTGTTTCAGCATTATGGCTGGTCTCAAACGAATGGTCTGCTTTGAGTCTTTTCAACATTTCTGTTGTTTTGAGGTACGAGCTTTGATCTGACATTTGCAAAGACAGAGAGTTTCTTGCATTTAGTCCATTCTTCGGTAGATTTTTTGGGAATGTTTATGCTGCCTGTCATGCCGTGGTTCCTATTAGCCACAATGTCATCACCTAGGGGCGTGAAGTTCTCCATATTTAAAATTTTTTTTGCCATATTTCCCAGTGGCTTAATTTCCTTTTATGATGGCATGTTACATCTATTTATTTAAGAGACTTTTTCTTCCAGAGCTATGTACAGCTGAGAAAATAGGGTCAGCCACCATTTGGAATTAAGTCTTGCTGTTGGGCCCAATGGTGAAATCACTCTGCTAGCCATGGGATTTCAACTAGTGGCCTTCTGATCACAAGCACACGCACTGATGGTGCTGCCGTTAGGTTAGCATAGCAGTCCCAAAGCATCACACTGCCACCATCAAATTGCATAAAGTTTTCACCAGTTATGATATCTTTGCTTGAATCCAGAGAGACAAAGAGAACAATTTTGGACCCCTCGGTCCAGAAAGCATTGTTGTGAAATCTACTCAACCATCCAAATGGTTGATTGCAAACTGAAGTTGAACAATACAGTGGTTAACTTCTGGCTAGCTCCTTTGAGCTTCTGTCATATTACTGAGGTATGAGCTTAGCCATCAGCAGCAGTGAGAGAGGCCGAGGGCTGCATTGTTTTGTGGTTTTGATCCTGTATAGCACTCTTTCTTGTTGTTCTCTTGCATAATTTTGAAAGTGCAGTATAGTCTTGAATTTCTGGCTTGTTTGTCTTGCAGTAGACTGATAAATCCTAAAATGTTTTCCCCCAATGGTTCTGTAACTTTTTCCAAACTTTTGAGTTCTTAAATCCCTACTGAAGACTTCTGAGGCCTTTTTAGGTTATGGCTTACACAAAACAAAGTGACTAGTGTTCTTACCTCTGCGTAGGGTGGGGACATCCAGATTTTGATGTAGCTCTTTAATTAGGTAAGTTGGTACTTATTCACACATACTTCCAGAATGTCTCCTCCATTGTATTTCCTGGGATAGGTTCCAGGCCCATGACCCTGTGCTGAATAAGCTGTTATGGGATATGGATGGATGGATGGGTGGGTGAATGTTGACTGAATTCACTTTGGGCATATATTTATTTTTTCAGATATGCACCAGTTCATTTAAATAAAATATGAAAGTTTTCCTTTTAGGAAAATAAATCAGTGTGATTCCCATAAACATGCAGGTTTGCAGCAGTGCTTGCTTATTTTTGCATTACTCGGCTGTATTGTTAGATCCTTATGAGCAATTTCTGAATCTGTGGTGTTTCTCCTGCTTGTGGTAGGAATGAAGAATCTGGCTGAGATGAGGCACCATCTTCCTCTGCTTCTACTCTCGCTGCTAGGAGCCGTCTGGTCGCAAGTCAATCCCGGTAAGCCAAGTGGGCTCACCTTGGTCCTGTTTTTGCCCCGGAACCCCACCTGGGTCAAACTGAGCCAAACCTTCCTGCACTGTTTTGCGAGTTACTCACTTCGAACCCAGTGATGTTGCAACAATATCTGTCCAAAGCAGGAAGCCTAAGAATAGACACTTATTAATGCTAATTGCATGGGTGTGCAAGGGTGTTTGCAATGTACCGAAGGGGAATCTGGAGAATTACAAGATGTTTTGAGGTGTTTTGAAGGTTTGGAATCGTTGAAGGAATCAGAGTCGTTAGGCTCCAGGAGATCTTGCCGTGCCCAAAGCTTGCGTGTCGTGTTTGTGATGCCTTCACACGTGTGTTTTATGGAGAGGAAAGTGTGACGCAGACGTGAACGCCGGTTATATTTTACAAGATGACCAAACTGGTGTGCAGGAATAGAAACTTTGTGGAAAATCCATGAAAAATGCTGCAGTTTTCAGCTTTGGAACAGACAGAGTATAGGTCATATAGTCTGTAAACTGAATTGTATTGAGCCATTTCTTTACAATAAAGGGAGCCAATTAAAAGTGTTTATTATTATTACAAAGTTTACTTTGATTCGATGTAGGAACAGTGAACAATTAGAAATGCTACAGTCATAAAGTATACATACCCTGGGGGCAGTAATGCATACTGAGTAATTCCCATTTCAACCTGAGCCTTATTGCGCCAAGCTGCAGCAAATCCAGAATGTTCTTACTTTTACCCAAACACTGCTGCGTGTTCCTGAGTTTCATGGCGTGTCCGTCCACCTCAGAACACAGGGTTAACTTCTCGTTGAAAATCACAAACTATGGAAGACTCCTCATGCTAGAACTATGTTTATTAACGTTCCAATGTCATGAAACTGGACTAAAGTACTTACTTAAATTTGGCTCTGTTACTGTACAAAAAAGGGGGAAATCGTCTGCTAGACTCATTTTTGCATCCGTGATGAAATATGAGGCAATCATTCCATATAGCAAAATCCCAAGAAGTGTATCTCTCTCTCTCTCTCCATGTTCTGACATGAACCATCTTAAGTACTGCTCCCCAGAATATCTCCGGAGCCCTGCTGCATGTACCTGGAGTTTAACTTAAAGCCTTCCCCTCCTGCCTTTCTGCATCCATCCTTAATCTTAGGCCTCGGCCCACAGTAAACCCACCCATCGCAGTTAGAGGAGTGGGGTCACGCCGCTGGAGAATCAATCAGCTGGACTGTCCTTCACCCAGTGCCTCATGAAGGATCTGTGCAGTCAGACGCCGGACCTCCCTTTCTCTCATTCCTCGAGGCTCTGCAAGGGCTCGACCTTGGCCAGGGATTATTATTACATGTGCTGCGTTTACAATGGACTCCTCAATCCGTCTGGAGTCTGCGGCTAGTCTGCGCCAGACATTTTGACAGCAGGAAAGTACATCAAAATTACCCGGTTTGTGTGCATTTCTGGACAATGGTCACCAGACCCATAGAGGAGAAATGGTCAAAGTTCAATAACTGAAATATAGAACAGTGCAAGAAGTGATTTAAATATAAGCTACATGAGATCAGAATTGGCAGGGGACCTTTTGGTTTTCAGAATAACTGTACAGATTAATAGTTAATAGTTCTGAATGTTCCTGAGGTTTCTGTTTAATGTTTTGTATTGGGAAAGCTCTTCATATGCTGAAATATCAGTTTAGATGTTATTTCTAAACTACAAAAAAATTAGGTTTTTCCATAGCAGGAAATATGCATCACTGACTTTTAAGCAGCAATGAGATTCTGAAGTATGCCAACTTTCCCCTGCTTAAAATTCCCAAGTACTGTAGCTACAACTGAGTCTTTACTCTTTCCTTTTCTTTTTTTATTTATATTTTCTCTGAAATGAACGTTAAACCATCTGACACGAAGGCCCAGGGTGGGGAATAAGGGGATGAGGCGGTGGCGAAAACGGGCCCCGGGGCCCACACCCAGCATGTGGGAAGATAGCTTTGACGATAAGTCGGCGTGGGACACATGGGGGTTGGAGTCAGCGGTTAGATGGCAAACATCGCGGAACAAGAACGCCTTTCAGGGGGCAGAGGCATGGAAAAATTGGTGGGGGGGGGGGGGAGAGCCTTGGAGCTGGGAGTCGCAGGTTGGGTTTCTGCGCGCCTGCCAGCGCAGGAGGGCCCCACGGAGCAGAGTGCCCCTGTGATTCGCTGAGCCGCTGCTGCCTCGCACCCGAAGCGGCCCCCTCCCACAGCGCACACGATATTTTTAGCCTCCTGGCCAAAAAACTTGAACTGATATTGTTTTCTTTTTTTTTTTTTTTTTTAAACATCTCTCTGGAGAGGGACAGAAAATAAATACAGTTTAAATAACCATTTGACAGGGTGAATGCTACGTATGAAGCACTTTTCACACAGTATCTTTTTTTCTTGTGTTACTATACCATCAGCAGGGTTTGTTTGTTCTGTTCTTCCTGATTTACTCTGCTGCAGCATGGGTCAATAAAACTATTAAATCGCATCGACTAGGTAACTCGTATTCCCAGTGTATGAACATTTTTTCTGCATAAAAGGTGTTGTACATACACACTGCTACTTCCATTACATTATTTACTATGATTACTGTATAGTATATATAATAATAAAAATAATAATAATAATAATAATAATAATAATAATAATCATTGTGGATTTTTGTTTCTTAAACCATATCTCATGATGACTTTTTCATGTCTTTTTTTTATGAAAATGAACAAAAGGGATCTTGAGTTAATCTAATCCATTGACTCCTTAAAACCAGGTGTGTTACAAACAGGATGGGTGGCGCTGTTAAAACTGGTGGTCTAGTTTAAAAATGGCAACAGGGAATACACACAAATGCTAAATCTATAGTTATTTGTATATATGTGTATGTATGTTTTCATTCTATAGAATAGGTATGTATGTTCATTTGTATGTAACATTTACAGTACCAGCCAAAAGTCTGGGGACACCTTTGAAAATCATCTGTTTTTCAACAAGACCCTAAGCATACCTCAAGGTTACGTAGGTACTGTGTTCTCATGTGAAGAAGTAAAGTGATGGAGTGTTGTGACAGATGACCTGGCCCCCACAATCTCTCCAACCTAAACCCTATATAGCTGGTTTGGGATGAGTTGGATCGAAGAGTAAGCCAACTTGTGTCCAGAACTTTCGGAAACTCCTTCAGGACTGTTGGAGAACCATTCCAGGTGGCTACATCTGGAAGTTGGCTGAAAGAATGCAGAGAGTCTGGAATGCTGTCATCAAAAAGGGGCTATTTTGAAGAGTCTAATAACAATAACAATGAGAACATTGAGATGTCGCAATATTCTTGGTTCCTGCAATGTTTCATTTAGCATTACTTCATTGCCTCTAGGCCTTTTACTATAAGATGAATAACAAAATAGAGACTAATTCATTAAAAGCAGATTAGCAGTGTCCAGATTTTTGAATGGTACTGTATAGGGATGTAACGGTATCAAAACTTCACGGTACGGTAATACCTCGGTATGAATGGCACGGTACGGTATTTATTGAA
>JAODKL010000034.1:15611291-15622393 GCA_026780765.1 Petrocephalus schoutedeni
CCCCCCCCCCCCCCCCCCCCCCCAGAGTGAGCTGAGCCCTGCCCGGGGCAAAAGACGGACAGCGAGAAAACAACTGTCGTTCACTTGCATCAACACAGAGTGAAACCTTCACCTACAGCAGCAGCGACAGCCACTCACCATCTCCTAGTGAACAGGAACCCGCCTACGAGAGAATCTTCCCCCTCGGGCCAGACTACCAGGAGCCCTCACGCCTCATCCGCAAGTTGCCCGAGTTCTCCCAGGTCACAGAGGAGGCCGGTATGAACCAGCACTGTAAAATGAAGGTTACGCTCCACTGATAAGTAGACAATGGTCCAAAAACCTCAATGACCAATAGGGGATCTTAAGTAAATATGTAGTGATTTAAGATTAAGACTGCATGACAATAGAGGATCTTACAACCCCTAATGCATAGCGACTTAAGACTAAGACTGCATGACAACAGAAGATCTTCAGACCCCTAACAAAGTATGAATTATGATATGTAATGCAGTATACCGCACTAACTTTTTTGCGTGCCGGGTTTCACACAGCGGGGACCAGTGCAGCCTCAAGACCATCTCAAGCCAGCAGCCAGGAAGGCGTACCTCACTATGCCGAGGCTGACATCGTCAACCTACAGGGGGTGACGGGGAGCAACACCTATGCCGTGCCCGCCATTACAATGGACCTGCTGTCCGGGAAGGACGTGGCCGTCGGGGAGTTCCCTATGAAGCTGCTGAGCTTCAAGGAGAAACTCGGGGAAGGACAGTTCGGAGAGGTCGGTGATACCATCATCCTGCGAAGGACATGGGTGGGGAATGGTTGAAGACTGCTGAATGAGAGAGGCAAGTCGGGACTTGAGGGTGACCATGCCCTGTTTTTGATGAGTTTTGTCCTGGGTGTGTGTGTACCAGGTGCATCTGTGTGAGGCAGAGGGCATGGAGGATTTCATGGACGAGGATTTCTCTTTCGACATCAGCCCTGGCATGCCCGTGCTCGTAGCCGTGAAGATGCTAAGAGCAGATGCCAACAAAAATGCCAGGTAAAGCCATGATTGGTGCAAATAAGCCACTTGCATATCCAAGTCTGTATCCACATGGTAAAGCCTGAGCGTCCATTCACAGGAACGACTTCCTGAAAGAAATCAAGATCATGTCACGGTTAAAAGACCCCAACATCATCCGTCTGCTGGCAGTGTGCATTTGTGCCGACCCCCTCTGCATGATCACGGAGTACATGGAGAATGGGGACCTTAACCAGTTCCTGTCTCGTCACGATCCCACGATCCAGGCGGCTTTCTTTGGGAACGCTGTTGTAGTCACGTAAGCGTGGTTCTCTCTAGTTGACAAGTTGGGTCACTCCCTGTAGTCTTGGGTCTTTTGTACAATTTGACTTGACTTAACTCAAGCCCTTCAATGTGCTCTTGCATCCTTCCCTTTTTCCCCATCCTTGTTCCACAGTTACAGTAACCTGCACTACATGGCCACGCAGATAGCCTCTGGCATGAAATACCTGTCCTCGCTAAATTTCGTCCACCGAGACCTGGCCACGCGCAACTGCTTGGTGGGCAAGAATTACACCATCAAGATTGCTGACTTTGGAATGAGCCGTAACCTGTACAGTGGGGATTATTATCGCATCCAGGGCCGTGCCGTGTTGCCCATCCGCTGGATGTCCTGGGAAAGCATACTCCTGGTAAGGACCAGCAGTCTCCCTAATCTGGCCTCCTTTATTTTTTATTTTTGTTACCGCATCAATTATTTGTTAAATTCTCCAAGATGATTTGCTAATCCTGTCATATTTTGGCTAAAGTCCTTCAAAAACCTAACGTGTTCAAACAAGTTGAGAATGTGTCCCCGTGGCATTACTGTTCTTTGTGGTACCCTGCTTGCTCGCTTCAGGGCAAGTTCACCACCGCCAGTGATGTATGGGCTTTCGGTGTAACCTTGTGGGAGATCCTGACGTTCTGCAAGGAGCAGCCATACTCACAGCTCTCCGACGAGCAGGTCATCGAGAACACTGGCGAGTTCTTCAGGGATCAGAAGCGACAGGTGAGCATTTGTGTGTAAGGCTGAGCCAGTGTCTTCTGGGTGTATAATTCAATGGTTTACTGTATTTACTACCTTTTCGGTGTGTTTTTATTACATGCAACTGGAAGTAGTGTTCCTCCTAAAAATTTTTGCTACTTTTATTCATCCAGTAAAGGCTGCCTACATAAGAGAGATTTTCTGTTTTCATCAATATTTCCAGAAGTCAGAATTTGATTTGTAATAGTTATCAATATTTTTGTGCTAGTTATATTTACTCCTGGTTGTCTTCTGTCAGTCAACCAGTTCAGCCTAACATCATGTCACCAGGGTGTGCCATTTACAACATGTTTCCTCAGCCATTTCCAGTTCCTAGTCCTATTCCCCATGATTCCTTTGAGCTCTAAAAGCCTAAGGAGTCCAGATTGTGAAAATGCTCCCTGGGAGCTTTGCTAAACACTAAATAGCTGACCACATATTGTGTTGGTGAGTTGCATTTACATCACTTGGGAAAGTAACGTCGTTTAGCGAGAACAAGTGGCGTCGGATGGCACGGCTCCCTTTTCCCATTCTGACGTGTTTCCCGCCTCCTGCCCTGCCTAGATCTACCTGCCCCAGCCAACCACCTGCCCCGACCATGTCTACAAGCTCATGCTGAGCTGCTGGCAGAGGAGTGCCAAGGAGCGGCCTGCATTCCAGGACATCCACCGTGTGCTGCTGGAGGGCCAGCCATGACCACGGCGGCAGCAGCCGGGGTGGGAAGGGGGCACCATAGCGCGCCACTCAGATGTTTATGCCCAGCAGAATCCCAGCGGCCTTGTGCAGGTCGAGGCCCTTTGCCGGAAACTCCCAGCTTCTCGTGCAGGCGGGTCTTCCTCTCCCCTTCTGGAGAGAGTAATTATTGCTGTGTAAATATTTTTTATTTTCATATTTGTGCCAGAATACGGGCAGCCCGAAGTGCTTGGGTGGGCTGGCACAGCAGGAAAGGGTTAGGGGTTGGTATGGGGGCTTGAAAGCACTTTTTAAACAACCCAACTCAAATTTAATTTCATCCGGTAACCCTGCGAAAAAAGTTCCACTAAAAAGGCTACCCTCTGATCGCCTGCCTTTCTCAAAAGTATTTTTCATTTACCCCTGGAATTAGCTTGGTTGATAGTATTTGCAAACATGAATGTTGCTGTGATGAATGGGACTGAATTATTACATGATTCCTTTTAGTTAAAGAAAAATTGCACAAATTCACATATCAGGCCTTCTTGACAAAATGTTACTTTTTAATTATATATTTAATTTGGCTATTGGTCACAGATTTGATCTGATTAGATTAGTAGGCATTACTAATAATTACGCAGTCATAATAACAAAGGAGCCAATATATAATAACTTACAGACCTATATAATAACAAAGTACTTTTTGCATATAGTTTTTGGTTTATAATCATAAGGAACAGTCTGAAATCATAGCTGTCCCTTAAGAGTTCTTAATGGATTTTAAGGAATATTTCACACACTTTATTTTGTTTTGCTAAGGAGTGAGGGCATGTCTTGCTATTTGTTTTCCTGTGGGACTCATTTCAAACTGCGTATGTCATTACAGGAACAAGGGCATTGTGTAATATAGGTGAATTAAATATTCATAGTTTTATTATGAAGAATAATCTCAAATATCATTTTGTATCAGATGATTTTGTCACAATTGTACATGTAACAGAATATCTGCTATTTTAAACAAATTTGTGCAGTAGGTTTGCACTGTTAACGTTCTATTCAAACTTTGTAATGTTACGTTTTTTTTTTTTTAATGATGGTGATAATTATGATAATGTGCTATTGGGTAATTTAAGGTCCATGGCAGTACTTAGTTTCAGTCCGAGTCAAACACTGACAGTTTCCTGCAGGTAGGCTAGTACACATTTTACAGTAGAGGTGTGATGTCACACTTGGCACAGACCCAGAATTCTGGAATAGTTCAATTACACTACTTCAAGCTAGAGAATTTCTGTATGTTTTTCATTTATGCATTTTTATTTTCCATTAGTGGCATCATACTCTGTAAGTGCCTTAAAATGATATTAATGTTAGTACTGATAAATGTTAAATAGTGAGCATCAATATTTCTGTTACTACTATTTGAATGTTACTTGACTGAGGCTTTATTATTGCAGTTTAGACATTTAACACTGCATTCTTTTTACAGTATGGGTCATACAGCATGTACACAGGAGTGTGTTTCTTTGACACACAGGCGAGAGATATGTTTACCACCACCACGCCCCCCCACCCACACACACACACACACACAAACGTATGCACACACATCATCTTTGTCACTGTCTTCACCCTCTGAAAAACAGAAATGGTATATAGCTACTTTGCTCATGGTCAGTAGATATCACACCTTAAGCCTCAAACGTATCAGTCATAGCATTACATGTCATAATAATAATAATCCGGGGTTTGGACAGTCGCTGAACACCTTTTCTTTCCAAACTGCACACCAGGAGCACATTATGTGGCCCAAAATATCTTCGAGTTCCGTCAACTCATCTCGTAAGTTATCTATTATGACACTATTCATAGTTAACGGTGATGCCAACTTCACATAAAATCTGTGTTCAAGGGAAATGATGTCAGATGGACTTTTAGACTCAAGTTATTCTATGCAGGACATAGCACTGGTAAAAATGATCTGTGACCCAGAGGAACGTGGTGATATGCGAAGGAATGGAAGAGTATGTGAGATGAATTGGAGAGATGGCGTGCACAAAAAGCATGTTTGTGAGTTTGCTGGTATGAAATGAGCATGAAAAATCTCTTGATTTTCTTTTCATTAGTACATGCGATGGTAGTTTCTGATTGTCTGAATGTTGCATTGCTAACCAAATTTGTGTTAAACTTTTGGGTGTATATCATGTCTGCTGTTTTTTTCATCAAGGGAGATGTGGGTTTGTCGTGCCATTGAAATTAGGAAACTGAAGGACAGTTTGTATCACATGGCAGATTAGCTGAAAACATTATCTACAGATGACCCCATATTGCAGGCAGGGCATAAATGTTAACATTTGGCATTAACTCGCCTATGTGATTGGGTGCCTCTTTTCGATTTCACTTTAAGTGAATTTCAGTGAATTATTTAGGTGAATACCAACACAAGGACCATTCTACAGATGGTAATATCTAACATATTCCCATAGGGATTGGGTCCTGTTCGCACAATCATGTAGTCTGATAAATGCCCTTTGTATCTGATTTATGGCTTTATAAAGCCCCATTACCCAGTCTGCCCATTCAGTCAGCACATATTTCTCAAGTACAGGTAGCCCCCGATGGAGATGCATTCCGATGACACAATCGTCACTTGAAAATCGAGACGTGCTTTGAAACGGCAAAAACAGAAAGAAATACGCACCGAGGCAACTGATTGCTGGCGGGAGAAGCGTACATCCCGGCAGCGTCCCAACTAATCGCACTGCGTACCCTGCTATGTTTGCCTGCCACGCAAAACTTAAAGTATTCTTACAATGTTGTCGTATCACTATCATCATCGTAAGATCGAAAAATCGGAAGTCGAACCATCATGACTCGGGGATCTGTATGTGTTTCCAGCCGCCATATGTCAGTTTGCCCTGCCATAATGCAGGGGTAGACGGATTCATGTCCTAAGACCCAGAGTCGTATGCCTTCTGGTCACCGGTCAGTTACACGCTGATGCTCCTGAAACATAGAAACCGCTCATGGCAGACCCGGGCAATAGCTGGCCCAAGGGCCTTATTTGGCCCACATGGCTAATTTTATTGGCATGCGTGATAACTAAGCATTTTAAAAAAGTATTATACTCAAATGTATGAAGATGAAAAGATGCTTATTTTATGTTAAACATGAAAATGCACTGGTTCTTCTGCTTTATGCATGTATTTTCAAAAAAGGGAATATAAAACCAAATAAGTCTATATTTGTAGCTTTCAGGGGGCATGAACATTTAGAAACGACCCCCACTGATGTGATGAAGCAAGGATTTGGCCTTCCATAAAATATAATTGCCCAGGCCTGGCTTATGGTAAGAGTAGCTACGGTTAAATTTTAAAAAGCCCCAGCATGCATTGGGGGTCCTTAAGACATGAATTGCCTACCCTGTGTGATGTCACATAATTTTTCACTATTCAGAATCCACTGGAACACTAACGTTGGAATGTTTATATGTTATATATGGATTCATCAATATGTATAAAATTATGCCTTTCATAGTATTTACCCTTTAGAGTATTTCAAAACCCTCAAAACTTTGTTAATTTAGCTTATTTACTTATTTGGAACCGCATCCTATGAAAATTGTTTGATCTTTATATAAAGTGTCAAGTTAGAAGCGTCAAATTGGAGTGCTTTTTTTAAAATGAGCTTCAATACACAAACCATGATAGTAACAACTTCAAAAATTACCAAAACAATAATTTGTGTTTAGACCGAGGGATTCATTTTATAGCCATCAATTTTGCTTTTATAGAAGTGACATTTGTGTTTAATATACCTTGTCAATCATAGTAACATACTGATAGTGACACAGTTATGTATAGTAATTATTGCATAGAGCTTATTTTGTGCACTAAATAAATTTCTACAATTTTAGTGGTAATTCATTTTGTTTTCTATTATATCCAGGTATTTGTTTTGCATATTACAATCAATTGATTTCAAAATATATATATGTGACGTTTTGTTTTTGTAAGTCTTTACAACAGACAAAATATCTTGAATACTTTTCTGGGATAATCAGGTGTTTCTTTTGACCTATGATCAGTAGTTTTAAATTCAACGATCAATTTAAATATGATTGCAATGCAAACCTTTCAATTTCACTTACCGATCTTTTTTTCATGCTGTCAATTATTTTATAAAATCAGGATAATTTTGCAACTTGATGAAAATTTTGCTCACCCAACAGTTTCGTTTAATGTATAATAAACCAAATACAGTTTGATTTTGGCTGTTATTCATTTTCTGTTGCATTTCATGTGGTGGCATATAGAAAATATTACCACTGTAATGACTGGTGCAGTGACACTAGCATGCAGCATTTGGCATGTAGTAGTTGTTTGTGCTGTAGTATAATTTATATTTATTGTAATTTTTTGCTTCATTTAAACAGTTCTGGCTTTGCTAATATTCCAACTTTGATGTGAGAGGAATAGTTGTAGGAATGCTCAGCTGTTAGTCCTTGATTGTGTAGTGTGACAGGAAGGTGTTTAGCACCTAATGATTACCTCTGAATCCTATCACTTGTAACAAGGTCTTTCTTTTGTCTAAGGTCCATATCAGTTTATGCCCGAACCAATAAGTACTTTCAAAGTGGCTGCTCACTTACCTTCCCAAGGAATGGCCAGTCATCCTAAGGAATGCTTCAATGCATTATCGGTAAACTGGAGAGCTGTTTATAAATCTTAGATTTGTACAGAAACCAAAAGTGTATTTTTTCCCCCAGTAGTTCTAGATGATCTAGTTTGGAACTGCAGGCAGTGCAATACTGAATCCATCCATCTTCCATCTGCTCGTTAAGTACAGGGACAGAATGAGTCTGGAAGTTATTCCAGAAACACAGAGTGAAATGAAGAGGGGGGGGGGGCAGCCAAGACGGGATGAGCTGCAGCTAAAAGTCGAAAATTAAGATCATTCAAACAGTGGGTAGTGTTATCGCACCTCTGTTTTCCTAGAGGGTTTAACTCAATGTCTTTCCATGTTGCAAAGTTCCAGAAAGTCATCTTCAAAACGTGGGAGGCTGTCTTGGTCTCTAGACTGTTGATTCAAATATTCCAATACTCAAAACAATGGCAAATAATATTTTTCTTGGCGGAGTGCAAGAAGGTGACATCCCTTATGATTCTGAGATCCTTTAATAAATGTGAAAGGCTGTAGTACAGTTTGTTCAGCCTACTTTTGAAAAGAGAAATCTGAATGCCATGTAGTACTTTTGGTTCCAAATTATTTGGAACTAAAAAAAGGAATAAAATAATGAATGCCACTTGATCGGCACATATACAATTTAAACGTTGCCCCAAGTTCAAAAATAAATTGCTGCGGTAGACAAGGTGAGGCTGGATATTAGGTGGCCAAAAACCATGATGGGGGCGGACTGCACGTGACTGGTCACACCTAAAAATATGCCGCCCCTTATAGACAAAAGGCTACTATTTCTCTGCAGGATTTAGAGGTGAGGACAAGGACGAGCACAGATACCGAGCAGAATTAATGCAGTCCCTCACTGGAGATTAAACGTATTTTGCAATCACAAAATGATTATTGCTGTGCTTGTGTTTTGTCATTAACTGTAATATTAGGGTAGGAATATTAATAGCCTAAGTGACATGAAACAAACGTACATTATTGCTTTTGCAATTAAGAACATCAATTTAAAGTTCAAATACTAAGCATCTGCTTCAGTTAAACTGGAGGTGAACGGACTGTTATAATTAAATGTATAGCTCACTCTGTCGGTTCTGGTGCTGTTCTCCAGGAAAACCGCGTCTGCAGCCCGGTCACTTGCTTGCTGCAGATGCTCGTTTTGGATGAGGATCTGCTCCAGCGATACTTGGTTTCTCGTTTTGAAAGCCGCCTCGGTCGCAGTCCTCATTTCGGCGTCTTCCTCTGCGCCGCTCAGTTTCGGATTACTGAAAGCCCAAACCATGATGCAAAAGTAGATGAAAAACGTCGCCATCACGAAGAGCATCAAAGCGTATGATTCAATGATTGCTTCGTTTACATTGTAAGACATGGTTTTCCGCTATTTTCGGATATTTTAGCTTTTAATTATCTATGGGAAAGAAGCAACGTACTAAATTAAACTTTAGAGAAAGAGAGTTTTATCAAATCATTCTAAAAGGTTTTTAATTAATGCAGCGAGTAGTGAGTCAAAACAGTTGTTTTCGGGAAGTTAGAAGCAAAGTAATTAAAATTATTAAAAATATTTAATGTCCCCAGGAGCAGTTTTCTTGTCAGCTCTAAAAGCTACCTTTAGCCTACGTCTGGTGCCCTTTGCATCCCAGCATCTGCCAGGGTATTGTAATCAGATTCATTTCACTGGTAATACCTTCGGACTGACGCTGCACTCGTTAGCTTAGCGTCATACATTTGGGGTACAAACCTGCAGGTGTCTTGCTGGCATTTAATCTGTAGTAACCTGTATAAATTAATAAACCCAGGCCTATTTTTCTGTATTTTTTAGTTTAATGATCACCATAACTGCAGATTATAGCTCTTTTGAAGTAAGTTAGAGAATCATGTGACTTGGAAAGTAATCAGTTGTTTAGTTTTATTGTGTTGTGTAACTGTAGCAAGGTTTCAACTCAACAGAAGTCACCAAAAAGTAATTTAAATTCAAAAACGTGTGGTAACCCGATGTATTTTGTATCCAAAGAAAATGCACAAATAAGATTACATGAATATTTTTTTTATTTACTTTTAATCTTTCTTATTCATGTTTGTCGAAATGTAAATTACATGATAACCTTCCATTCTGTTTTACTAAAATGAATTACACTGATGTGGTAACACATTTTTCCATTGATTTATACGACATCGGTCAATTTCTTCGCGGAATATTATTTGTGCAAAAAGCTTCAGTGCAATGATTCCCTGCCTTATTTCTAGGGTAAGAATTGACATGCTGTATGCTGAAGACCTTCCTCTAAAAGACTACAATTCCCAGGTGGCCCTAAGCCGAGTTCCCGGATGTTTATCGTGCCGGAAGAGAAGCAAAGTCTCTTTCCCAGCCATCTTGTGGCAGTCGCTGGCGACAAGTTCGCTTCTAGCCTCGGTAGAATCGGAGGAGAATCCCGTCGGAGGGGCGCCATCATGCCCGGACATCTGCAAGAAGGCTTCGGCTGCGTCGTCACCAATCGGTTCGACCAGCTATTTGACGACGAAGGCGACCCGTTCGAGGCGTTAAAACAGGCTGAGAGCAAGAGGAAGGAGGGTGCTGCTCCCGGTGCCGCCAAGACCGCCGCTCAGGCCGCCAAGCAGCCGAAGAAGGAATCGCAGAAGGACAGAAAGAACCCGCTCGCGGACAAGAAGGAGGAGACACAGCCACCGGTGTCTCTAAAGAAAGAAGGTAATCATTTTCTCCCTCCATCGCAGGCTGGCGTGTCTTTAAAACCACGAAGAATGTTGCCATTGCACGCACGCACCCCCCATGAGGTCAACAACATGGTTTCTATTGTGAAGCGGCGTGCACGCCATCCGACAGCCCGTGCGGCGAGCACGTGCGGCTCCTGCGGCCCTCTTCCGCGCCGAAGCTCGCGACGCGGCGCCCGCATTTTACGCGCTTTTTACTTCGCCAATTTAGCGAAAACGGTTCCGAGGCTCGTTCGCGAACAAAAAAAAAACGACCCTCGCCGGATATTTGCTGGTGATTTTTTTTCTTTTTGCTCTGGGCTTTTTAGAAGGCACGGGCCACCGGGTTTAGAGCCGGCATGGGAACGCGCATGATTTTGATCGGCTGCTTAATTGCAGATCTTTTCGCTGCGGTTGTGCAAACGCCCCCCCCCCCGTTCCACCGCCGCCCCTCCAGTGTTGAACTGCAACTTTAGGTGCAGAGCATGGGGATCGGGCGGGCCTCGTGGTGGGGGAGTGTGGATGCCGATCCGTATTTTAAGCCCCTTTGGTGTAGGGGAGGCCGGCGGCCGCACGGTGATTTCTAACGTGTATTTCATTTTATTTTTTTGGTGGTGGGGGGGCTGGGTGGGGGTGCGGAAGTGAGACGGCCGCGAACCGGTTCGCCCAGGAACGAAATGCGGCGTGGTGCGCGGCACCTGTTCGGTCTTGTCAGTCAGCCAGCAGTGACACATTTATAGCGGCCAGCGGCGAGCGCCCCGGGCGCTGGGGAGTCGCGGCGTGCGGGCCCCCATCGGCCGGCCGCACCGTAAAGCGTATGTCGCTGGTCACTGATACGCCTGGTAAGCTGGGCACGGCCTGTTCTGGCGAAGGGCGTGGGGGCTGTTAAAATAGACGTACTCTGGAATTAGCGCCTTGATCGCGTCCTCGGAGCCGATCTCCACGATCTCATGCAGGCCTTTGGGTGGGGGGGGGGGGGGTTGGTCGCCGCTG
>JAODKL010000034.1:15622471-15637144 GCA_026780765.1 Petrocephalus schoutedeni
CCCCCCCCCCCCCCCCGATCGCGCGGCATGACAACCCCAGTCACGTGTCTAATGGCGGCGGCTGCCAGCTCCTTCAGGGCTCGGCGGTCTTGGGGCAGGGAAACTTGAAAATCCCCCCACTACCCTGTACCTTCAGGGGCATTTCAAATGTTTAATCGCCTTGCTTCTTTTCTTTTTTACTTTTTTATTTAGACCAGTTTAACGTTTTTCATTTATATTATGATTACCCCTCACCTGGCCTGTGTTATCGGACCAGGACTGGCGATTCCGTGGCCGGTTTCCATATTGATTTGGTAGTAAAATATTAATTTGCTTTCTTGTCCCTTTCCCCCCATTGGTGTGTGTTTTGATATTTTTCTACCGCTGGTTTTTCTGCTGAAGTTCTGAAATGCATATGACCGTGCTGTACCCGGAATTCGCGCTTTCTGCTCTGGGGTTCACCTGGGGTCCCTCCTTTTCTCCTTTTCAGGCATCAGGAGAGTTGGCAGGAGGCCTGACCAGCAGGCGCCTCACCCGGGGCAGCCGGGGGCCCCGCAGGGCCCTCAGGGCGAGGCCCGGCCTGGGGACAGGCGACCGGAGAGGAGGCAGCCGCCCCGCGAGCGGCGCTTTGAGAAGCCTGCTGAGGAGAAGCCGGAGGGGGCGGAGACTCCTGCGGATAAGTGAGTGTCTCGGGGCACGCACTATTCTGGATTTCTATAGGAACCGGAGTCCTTTGGTTGCTGGGCCACGTTCGGGTGTCGGGTCTTCACTCGCTCTGTAGTCCTAGGCACATTCTGTCAGTTGTCTGTGGTCTGGAACAGAACCTTCCTTACACTTTATTCTACACATATAAGGGGGGGGGGGTTAGTTTCTTGGGAGCACTGCACTTTCTGATGGTCTATACAAAGTTGTGCTCAGTAATACTGAAAATGACAGGTCTGTAGGAATCTGTATTACGAGTACGCGGTGATAGTTCATATCTTTATCATCTTTGTGGTTTGTACAAGTACCAGGTACTTACAGATTCTTTAGTTTGCGCATATACCATCTTGCACTCCTTTGACACATGCACATGTATACATATATGGGTCACTGAAATGGTCAAGCATTTATCTGCCACACTGGGTCATTTTTGGGGGTTAAAGGCCTTGCTTAAGGGCCGAGCAGCGACGCATCCCTTCTGCCACCCTCGGCCGTGTGCAGTGGTGCCACAGTGTTCTGCACTCAGATGGGTCTTGCGGCGCCTGTGTGGTACTGAGTCCTCTCTCTTGCCCCTCCCAGCAGGCCTGCAGGAGAGAGGCCTCTGCGAGGGCGTGGTGGTGGCCGGGGCGGACGCGGCGGCCGCGGACGCGGCATGGGCCGCTGCGACGGATTTGACTCTCGCGGGAAGCGGGAGTTCGACAGGCACAGCGGCAGCGATCGGTCGTAAGTCGTCGGCCTCCCGGCCGTCCGCACAAAGCGCCGCTGGGGCTCCCCACGACAGTGAGGCCCCGCCAGCCCTAACACCCCCTTCGCATTCGTTTCAGTAGCCTGAAAGCCGAAGAGAAGCGTGGCGGCGGTGGATCTCACAACTGGGGCACTGTCAAGGATGAGTTAAGGTGGGTGAGATGGTCCCTGGAGCAGTTGGGGTTAAGGGCCTTGCTCAGGGGTAAATCGAGTCAATCTGCAACATTCTGTTCACAAAGTCCTAACCTGCCCCCATGCTAAACTGGTGGCAAAGAAGCTAGGAGCATGGTCTCGTAACTGGATTATTGGCCAGCGATTTAAAGAGATTTTTGTTTAACTTTTTGCAGGCAATTGTCTAATATCACTGAGTTCCCCACAGCTCGTGTAGAAATGGTATGTAGAAAAATGTACATCACGTGGTCTTTGGGTTCATTTCTTGGCTAAGTTGTGTGGGTTTATTCTACAGCGAGCTTGATCAATCGAATACCACTGAGGAGACCCGTGAAGGCGAGGAACACCCCCCTGCTGACTCTGAAAACAAGTGCGTGACCCTCCAAACGTCCTTGTGAGACCAGCACACACTAAAGAAGGGTCCTCACTGATCCAAGAATGCATCTGAGTGTTTTCAGGTAGCTCGCTTACATTGCTCAACACCTGCCTAATTTTTCCAGAGAGAACGAGGTTGAGGAGGTCAAACCGGAAGGACCCAAAGAGATGACTCTGGATGAGTGGAAGGCGATGCAAGACAAGGAGCGAACCAAGGTCGACTTCAACATCCGCAAGGCCAATGAGGGCGCCGACAGCCAGTGGAAGAAAGGATACGTGCTGCACAAGTCCAAGAGTGAAGATGTACGTCTGCTTACCGTGGCTCCTCTCTCAGTACGCACATTCTGTCCTGCTAGCTTCTTTTAATATCGCTAGTTCACACAAATATATGAAAATTGGTGAACATCCCATGGTTATGATTTCAGGCTTGGTGTGATTGTTCCCCTGGCTCCTCTAGCTTGTTTATTAAGTCACCAGATCAAAGATCAACTGCCCCAAACTCTTCAGAATACTTGGCACAGTTGTGCTGTCCCAGGCATAGGAAGTATTTTTAGTCAGGTTGTTTGTTACCTTGCCCAAGTGTATTGGAATGTCCACTCATTGAGGCACACCCTGGACAGTTAAAGAGCAATTAATATTTATGCATTTCAAGACAAGTGCCGTGCAGTGCGTTGGCATGTCTTGCTTCTCTTAAATTGTAATATATTTGTAAAGAGTGGGCTGGGCTTCCTTGCTCATCTTAAATCCAGCTTTATAGTCATAGCCCACTGCTTCTAAATTTGAAGGGAATATGGCATATGGTTCTGACTAGTGTCGTTAGTCAATTTCATCATTAAGCGAGGTGAGATATGCACCTGATCTGCCCAAAGCTAGCCTTACCTCAAGTAACTGAACTGCGACTGCCCCTATTACTTGACATAGTCGATGACATTGGCACTGAAAATGCATTGACATCAATAATATCAATATTTATAATAAGTTATTTGAAATATATATATTTTAATGGGATCAGCTTTTTGATTTCTGAAACACTTTAATTCATTATAAGAAATGTTTTCCTTCAGTATCACTACATAATTATGGGGATAGTTCAGATTATAACCAAAGACAAAGGTGGCTTGTACACTGTGCAGTGTTTCGAAGCATCCGAAGAGAACGCACAGGCGCTATTTTGGATGATGGCAAATTCAGAATTGGCGACACCACCGGAAGTGTTTATTCATAGCTATTAAATTACCATTAGTAAGGAGAGCTTTTTATCTTTTGTCCTCAAGGCTGCTAAATATACTCGTTATTAAACTAAAGCCATAAAGTTGTCTGTCTGCTACCTTAGAATTGTTTGAGAACCAGTTGTGCCAACTATTCTGAAAATCAGGGCTTGTTCTACATTGACTGGTGGTGCCGGTGTGTGTGTTCATACGTGTCGGCTTTGTTGGGACCAGTATTATAAAAGCTAAAACTGAAAAGAAAGCGGACACTAAATAAGAGAATAATTCATGAACTGAAATAAGAATAAAACTATTTACCAAAAAGTCACTTTAAACTGTCAAAAGTACCAGCACACCCCCATCTTTACCGTAACTACAGGATCTGCTCCTTTAACAGATGCTGTAAGTGCTGGGCTATCCCTTTGAGTGATTAGTGCCCCCATCTTATACCAAAATAGTCGCAGGTGGCGCGCTCCGCTATTAGCGTTCAATAAGCATAAGAAAGTGCCGAATTTATACAGATTACCGACTTCTGGGCATCAATACTCCTCATTATTTTAGGCGTAGTGCTAATCAGCTTATCTAATTGTGGGCGCAAATAAATGTTTGTATAGTTATGCATCCGTTGTCTAAAGCCCTGCAATGACATGCAGTTTGTTGTCACAGTGAAATTAGCTTGAATGAAACTGTTCATTTTCTGACGTTTATATTAATCAGCCAATTAGTGAAAGTAGATGACTTTCTTCTTATTGATCGATCTTAGTGGCAGCCCTAAACCTCACCAAACTGTAGCATACATATACATACAGGAATTAATAATTGAAATGCAACAATACATTAATAACAGTACTGTAAGTAATACCCTTATGTCCTGGACTTGCCAACGGCATCATGGAGCTGAAGTTCTCAATCTGAGTGAGGCAGACGTATTGAGCTGTGCCATCACAATAGAGGATGCCTTCAAAATATTAATATAAATTTAAGACAGTACTGCAGTATTCTGCACAATTCTTTTGCATTTTGATATTTTTAATTTGATAATTTTTAAAAATTTTGTTGTTGCTTACAACAGCGTTTCAATGGTATTTTGATTTCATCTGTTGTATCTATGGAAGCACGACATCGTTAGTCGAGGCATTTTTAAAGGGGCAGTTCACCTCACAACTGAAAAAAGATGTTTTAAGGGGCTTTAGTGCTGTCTAGGTTGTTCTGCTGGGAGTTGTCTAGTTGGGGAGATATCTGGCGTGGAAATGTCGGGCTTATCTCTTGTATAATGGGAGTGAATGGCATCCTTTCTGTGGTGATTAAAGCGGCAGAAAAACATTTGAAAAATGCAACAGCAACGGCTCTTAACAGAAGATAGCTGGGGTGCTCGTGCCATATCTTCTGTGCAGTGATACGACTGGTGTGAAGAAAATGGTAGAAAAAAATAGTTCCTGGCCCTTTATCTGAGTGGTGGAGGTTTGTCATTGTGGAAAACCAATATGTTATGAGTATTTACTGAGATGTAAGTAAATGTTAATAAATGTTATGTGGTCCTATGAACACATGATGTATGACAGTACTACACTGTAGTGTGTTGAGTTAAAGTACGGTAACGGTGATGTTGTGTTTCCAGGTCCAGGCTGACGACGCTGCTGGTGATCACCACTTCCGGAAGCCGGCTAATGACATCACATCCCAGCTGGAGATCAACTTTGGAGACCTGGGCCGTCCTGGCCGCGGCCGCGGTGGACCCCGTGGCGGGCGGGGTGGCCGGGGCGCCGGTGGCGCTGCTGGTGGTGCTGGTGCTGGTGCTGGTGGTGGTGGTGCTGCCGGTCCTGGCGGTGCCAGCACTGCTGGTGGCGCCAGTAGGGTGGCGCGTGGGGGCCGCACTGAGAAGGTACCCCGCCCAGATGAGCTTTTAGAAGACCAAAAGGCTGCAGTCCTCCTCCATTTTGCATTGAGATGCCGAATTGACGTTTCGTGTCTTTCTTTGTCCCCACAGCCTGGTGGAGTATCAGCTCCCAATGTGGATGATCCAGAGGCCTTCCCAGCGCTGGCCTGAGGCGCCCTAGCGACGCCCCACCCCGAAAGGCCCCCTCCGGGCTCTTCTCCTCCTCTGCAAGGCTTGCATGCTATTGGATCCTTCAGCTACAAATAATAAAAAGAAAAAAAACCACAATAAATGGAAGACTGTCATCCATACCTTTCACATTGAGGACTGACTTAAGTTTTAACAAGGAAAAAAATGGACTTCTTGCTATCCTGAAGCAAATTGTTAGAGGTTTTGTATTTTGAGGCATGGTAGCAGGGGTTGTTTTCATACAGTGATTTTTGTTTCCAGAGATTATGCATTCTTCACAGAATATTTTGTATTGCTGCTTGAAAATATGCATTTCCAAATATAGGTGTGAAGAATATAACTCGTAGTTTATGGTGTCCTAATTGCTTGTTTTTCCCATACAAATGTATTACTTTAAAGTGGTAAAAACGGACTGTTTACCAGCCAACAAGCTCTACCAAAAAGGTTAAAGGCGCTTGGTGCATCTGTCTGAAAGTTGATCCAGGACTTGCTTTTTTTTTGTACAGATGAATTGTTTCTGAAGCTAGGGAAGTAGTTAGCTTTGATTTATGAAAACTAGCTAATGAGTCTCCTTTGTAGGGTTTTGGTGGGTCCTGGTTGTCTTTCTTTCAGATCTTCTGTTCAGGTTGGTCCCTGACCAGCATAAGACCTTGTTTTACCACGTCGATTGAATTTTCTTGAACCGATCCTTTACCGATTTTGATTCCTGAAGCTACTCATCTTTCCGGCAGCTGAAATTGTGAAGACCACTAAATTCTGAATGCTTTGTGGTGATTTTGTTTGGGTAGTTTTGATAGATGACTTTTTGAAACCGTTTTGGATTTTAAACATTTGTTTTAAGCCTTGGTGTCAAAGATGCAAGCTTGGGATATGTTACACATACCTGGGTCTTCAGCTTGGTTCTCTGATTTCTATAGCAGCAAAACAAGAGTTTTTCTGAAAGAAATGCATGTTATTCTGTGTATGGTGTTGGTGCCTACAAGGAGTATGAACTCTAACCCTGCTATCCACATCTGATTGGCTTTTACGCTGTGGTGCACTCTGCTGCCATGGTGATGTTTCCGACATGACCGTAAGCTGGCCGTACCTTTTATGTTCAGTGTTGGAAAGTCGCTGGCGATGTACAAACACAGATTTCTCCCAACTTCCATTCTGTAGATCTGTTGGGTCCAGGCAACTTTGGGTTTCCGGGAACCGAAACCGATTTTTGCGAAACATCCCTGTTCCAATAAACTGCTAAGAGGTGATTCCTGCCATCGGTGGAGAGTAGTGTGGTGTAATTTTTCATGTCCTAAGTCAGGGGTGTCAAACTCCAGTCCTGGAGGGCCGGTGCCCTGTGTAGTTAAATTTTTTGCATGAACGATTGAGTTGAAGAGCTGTGTGGTAATTAGCACAAGGAGCTGTGAGGTGTTGAATCAGGTGTGTTAAACGAGGGTAAACCCAGAAAATGCAGGGCTCTGGCCCTCCGGGACTGGATTTTGACACCTCTGTCCTAAGTGTTTTTAATGATGGACTGTTTGCAGCTTTGCAGTCTCACACTGGTTACTTTTGAGATTTTGGTTATTTTGGGTTATAACCATAGTTTTAGGGACAGTTGTCTCATATTCTTAAATGCTCCCTAAAAGTAAATACTTATTCAGTCTTTTTATGCCTGTAATACAATTCGCCGAACTCCTCCACTGGCATTGTGCCTTAATCTTTTAAAAACATAAGGAACTTAATCATCGTTAGGCTTGCCGCTGTGGTGAGCAGTCATTTTAAATATTCAGGTTTCACACCCTGCATATAGAAAAACTGGTCCGGTTGAGTGAGACTTGCCAAAGGTTAGTTTCGGTGGTAGGCTTTCAAGGTTTTAGGAGTATGACGCTCTTGACCTTTCTTTGTAGTATAGTTCAGCAAGTCCAGTTCTTTGTAATTTTTAAGTGTGTGTATATTAGGGTGATCATGAGCAGGGGTGGGTTTGTTGGATCTGAGACCCCCCCCCGTGTCCTCCGTTAGAAGTTTTAAAACTCCCAATAAAATCCCAGTAGAGTCACCAGCTGAAATCTGCTTTGGGATATCCTAAATATGGAGTGTTTGACAGTGTAATGCTTGTTTCTGACCAGCAGGTGGCGCCCGCAGAAATGCATAGTTTGGTGGTAAACACTGCAGCTGGAAGAAACAAGCAATGGAAACCTAGGGTGGGCGGATTAGTTTTAGAGTCTAAGGTAAAAAAAAATTAAGTGTAACTTCCAATAAATTACATAAGCATTCTGAATAGGCAGGTTTAAGCATAGTCAACAGAAACACAGAGATGTTGATGTTCTGCACACCTATTAATTGCTCACCCATAAATGCAGTTCAGCTTGTGTGGATGGTTGTTTTGACCTCACTAGAAGTTCTACCCTTACATACATAAAATGTATTCACTTGGAATCGGCAGCCTGTTGGGCTAAGCAATCAACTGTTTTATTACAAATAAGAGTTTTTCTAGCAGATATAGTGGGCTGGTAATCAAATGTGTAGTAACTTTTAATATACAAACACAGGGTTTAGTGAGTTAGGCAATTTGCCAGCAGTTAAAGCTCAAACACTTAAAAGCTGGGTTTTTAAGGCTGACGGTCTATGAATGAAAAAAAAAATTAATTCATTCAAATAACTGGCTTAGTAATAATTGGGTGAAATGTAACTAAGGGATCTTCAATGCACCTACTGTCTTTGAGATACTTATTTTACTGAATAAGAAAAAATGGTGAATGGCTTCAGATGACCCAGTGTGTCTGGAGTTTCACAGCCCCCCACTTGGTGTTTGGGTTCATCTTTTGGCACGAGTCCCCCTCCATGTTTCATTCTTTTCATCTTTTTCGGTGAACGTATCCGCAAGTTATCGGTGCAGAAGGGAGGCCTGACAATCAGTTATGGGGGATGCTGAATGACAGCTTCGTGTAACGGTTTCAGTTAAATTCATTCATTCCAATCTTCACGCTGTCTAGGGTCAGTCTGCCCCCAAATGACAGCAGAGGCTCAGGAAAGGGACTTGGGAAACTTGGGGAGAAGATGTCTTCCAGTGTCTCACAGTCCATGTCCAACAGTCCGTTTGAGGGGATATAGTCAGATGTAGTTACATCTGTACCTCTAGACAGCTCCGTCTGGTCTGAACTATCCGATTCGTGGGAAAGACTTTTGATGTAAGGGCACACTAGCTTGATCTGGTCGTCAGAGCAAGTATCTAGCACTGCAGGTATCTCTCTACTACTTCCCTCTAGAGCAGTCAAACCATCAGATTCCTCCATGATGGGCAAGGCCTGGTTATCTTCAATGTCCTCAATCTCCATGGCATGGGGTTCTTTGAACAGAGCAGAGTAGCTGAGATGCAACTCCACAGTCATTTCACCCTAAAGGAGAGGAACCACACGGAAAGTCATCATTGATGAAGACCAGGAAAGTGACGAGAGTGTAAACTGTGCCTGTTCTTACTGTCTCTGTATAATACAATGTAAATGGAAACAATCTCTTGGCTCCATCAGCCAAGCTTTGTTTAAAAAAAGTATATAGGGGTTTTGTGGTCCTGATGTGTACCTTAGTGGCCATGCATTCCTTAGCCCATTTGCTATTGGCTGGATCTGGCACGGTCCCAGGCAGAAGGCAAAAAGACAGCATCCTGCTGCAAAGAACATGGTTTTAGTACAACTGAAAATAGAGGGTTTAGAGGAATTTATGCACAATCCAAGGATTTAGTATAATGCTTAGAGTTATGGTGGTGTGACTCTGACAATGTGAGGTCTTATTCTTTACACCAGTGTCTCCCAATCCACTCCTTGGGGACCCACGGTCAGTCCACGTTTTTGCTCCCTCTGGGCCGACTGTGGGTCCCCAAGGAGCGGTTCATCTTCTATACCACTTGTCCTATGCAGACTCAATGGGGGAAGGAAGGAATTAACCTGGGTGCGAGGTGACCACACTAACCACAGCACCACCATCATTAGATATTAAAAGTCCCAGTGCATGAAGTAGTAAGTTTTATATCTCAGTGACAAAAAAATCAGTTGCTAATGGTGTCCTAAATGAGAGTGAATGCTTACATGTGTGTTATGGAGTTTACCTTCTGGTCATCAGCATGTGAAATGAGCAAAAGAGCCCCAGCAGGAGAAGGCAGAGTATAATCACCACAGTTATACCGAAACCCTCCGCGTCATCTGAAAAGAGAGAACGAAGGTGGAGCCTGTACTGCGCGTGAGTCAGCCAGCGAATCGCCGCCGTGACTATGGGAACGAAGCCTTTCTGCTCGTGCGCCGCCCTGGCAACACCACCCACGTCCACGCCCAGGGAGCGTGACCACTTTCTCCTCGTGCAGTGGCCCACACACGCAGGTGTGGTGTTGCCCCGGACGCCTACTCACTCCGCGAGGCGATCAAGAAGACGGCCAAGGCGCCTCGTGGACCTTCTCCAGCACCCGTCCTGCCGATCATGAAGAGGCGATACTCCCCAGATTTCAGCCCGTTGATGGTGAACTTCCTCTCCGTGGCATTTATTGGACCTGGAACAGAAGCCACTCCCTCACGAGATCCGTCCACTTTCTGGAACCGTATCTCGATGTCCGTAATTTGAAAGTTTGCACCTTACATTTATAAAAGCATAATAATATTAATGCCAGCATGCCTGAGGGGGCTGGGCGGCCAGTCGGTCTTGGACCCACAGAGGCTATTTTTCTCCTTATGAGTTGTTGGTTCCTCTCCTCCACTGTCTTTGACATTTTTCCTTACTCCTTTTCTCCCACTGTATCATGAACCATGTTAATGGACTAATACAAGTACCAGACAAAAGTCTGGACACACCTAATGAAAATACTTTCTTTTTCAACTAGATAATGACCCTGAGCACACCCTGAGGTTATGTAAGTGCTGTAATATCTTGTAAGTGCTGTAATATCTTGTGAACAAGCAAAGCAATGGAGTGCTGCCCCCCCCCCCCAGGTGGCTAAACCTGGAAGCTGGTTGAAAGAATTTGAAGAGCGTGCAATGCTGTCATCGAAGCAAAAGAGGGCTCTTTTGAAGAGTGTAAAATATGGGAAAATGTTGAGATGTTTAACACTTCTGGTCACTGCAGTATTTGATATGCATTACTTCATTTCCTTGAGGCATTTTACTATATGGCGAATAACAGTTAAAATAGAGACAAGTGGATTAAAAGCAGGTGTGTACAGATTTTTGAATGGTGCTTTATTGCCACACATACGTGAAGTTCTTTGGGGGAGCATTGTTATGAATAGCACTATTTAAAGAAATTCACTAGAAATGAGAAGTGATTTTTTTTTGCTGTCCAGTAATTTCCATCCCAGTGCAGACTCTGCACATTTGCACTATCTGCCTGTTAACCAACAGTATTTTTTCCCCTTTTGATGCTACAGGGTACCACCCAAGAACTAAGGAGTGTCTCAGGGCCTTGTGAGTACCGGCATGGTGGAATCCTCACCGTGTTGACTCTCCTCCCCGCCCTCTCTGCTCAGGTAGATCATAAAGTCCTTCAGACAGCCTCGCTGATGCTTGTGTGGGATCCCGCTCCAGCTCACGTCCACCCTGTTGCTCGTTACCTCGGTAACTGGGGTTGGGCCCAGTGTCGGGGCTGCGCATTGCAAAGCACGTCACTCCCAAGCAATTTTACAGTTAAGTTAAAGCAGTGTTTTTCAACACAGTCTTGGGAGACCTGCAGACAGTCCAGATTTCTACTCCTACCCAGCTCCCAACACAACTGTACCAGGTATTCGGTGCTCTTCATTGCTTGATACAATTGTGGGCGCTGGGAAGGAAGCAAAAATGTGGACTGTCCCTCAGGACTGAGTTTAGATGAACTGGGTTAAAGTGAAAAATATATCTATACTTTTGAAAGTAGTTATACACCTAGTCTCTTACCTGATTGCAAAGAATGTGCATCTATAAACTCCTGCTTGCCAGACCCTTCCTCATACAAGGCATAAACTGCACCCTGGTAGCACTCAAATGGCTGAATGTTTTCTTCAGAGATGGGTGACAAAGGAAGATCAGGATCAGAATTCTTTGTCACTGCATGGCTGTACATACAATGTTCAGTAGCAACACCAGCAAACAAATGCAGGTCAGTTATGGAAACAATAACACCAAGACCAGGATTCATAGTTTGAGAAAAGTGGTAGCAGTGGTGGTGTAATGGTCAAGGAAGTGACTGTGTAATCGTAAAGGTTTCCAGTTCGAGTCCCTGACCTGTAAGTCCCGCTGAGGTACCCTGAGCTAGGTACTGCCCCCCTGGGTGCTAAATTAGCTGCCCACTGCTATGTCACACATGGGTTAAATGCACAGGACACCTTTCCTTGTTGTGCGCTGTGCTGTGTTGTGTCAACAATTAACCCTGGGGAACCCATAGGGTCATATTTAACCTTGTATTTCTGCCTGACATTCAACCCACTCATCAAAGTAAAAAATATATATATTTTTTTCATTTTGTATATATTTTTTGCACCATATACGACCCAAAAACAAAATTAAAATCTTTACTTTGATGAGTGGGTTGAAAATAGGGCAGAAATAAAAGGTGTGGTCATATATGACCCCGTGGGTTCCCCAGGGTTAATCACATTACTGTAGTTCAATGCCTTCATTGGTTCTTGTTTTTTTTTCCCCTAAGACTGACAACTCATGCAAGTGCCTTGCCCACCTGTTATGCTGGTGCGAAGCTGATCATGGCCCACCCTTTTCCACTGGAGGTGCTGTCCGCGTAGATACCATTCCACTAAATAACCCTTCACCACGCCAGTAGTAGCAGGTGTCCACCAGGAGATGGCAATGCTGTGATTACTGAGGGGTTTGCAGATCACGTTCTGAGGGGGTTCAGCTGGGGAGGCAGATGGCAGGTGATCAGGGCTAGGTTTAACGTTCCTTGGAGCCCACTCAAAAAGTCACTTTGGGGCTCCCCCTCAGATGTTTCATAAACCAAAGAAAGTAACTGGTGAGTAAAGTCAGAAGATCCTAGCTAGCTAGCTAGCTGGTTAGCAGAACAAGCTGCTTCAGCAGCACCTAAATAAGAAATGTGTTTCTTTAGTATTGAGTGTACTGAATGTCTATAGGGGCTGCAGGCTCTGAGCTCACACACAAATTAGGGGCGAAAGATCAAACTTGAACCAGAAAGGAAATACACAATTCTGGTTAGGTAAATCAATCCAGTATTAAGACAAAATGTTCACGTATTTATTCCATGGGAACGCAGCACAATGTTTCATGTGGATTAAACCAAGTTCAAGGCTAAACATCAATGCAGCGATGGTCATGCATCATCGCACTGAGCCGTTACCTCGCTGCTGAGATATGTTAATGAGGGCTGGGGGGGAGTGGCCTTTGGAGTTGAAGGCAGTCATGGAGATGGTGCATGAGGAGCAATTGACTCTCGGTCTGGTCTGGTTGCTAGTGATGATGTACTTTTTGACCCCCTTCCCTGAGGAATCCTGGACCTCCAGCCTGTATCCCAGAATCCTCCCTCTGGCTTCTGATTCGCTGAGCTCCTGCAGACATGAGCCAGGATGAAATGCAAGGCTTGCATTGACACCCTACGCTGCAAGTACGGTAACAAACAAAAAAGGTAATTATGGATAATATTCAGGAGGAACAGGAAATTAAGAACCTGGTCAGCTGGACAGCTGTCTAGACCAGCATTTACCAATCGGGTCCTCGGGGAACCACAGGGGTTCGTGTTTTTGCTCCCTCCCAGCTCCTTGCCAGGCAGTCCACATTTTTGCTTCCTCTAACACCATGGACTGTCTGTGTGCCCCCGAGGATCCGATTGGGAAACACTTGTTTAGACAGGTCTGGGACTATAGGTCACTTCCTCTCATTTGTTTACCTGCCCTAAGAAAAATGTAGTGAATCCCTGAAGGGTGGGGGGGGGGGGCTGAGTTCTTCATTTCTTTTAAGTAAGGCTGCATTTCTTTCTCTGAGGGTACACTGAAACTTCTACTGGTTTCACTATCATACATAATGGATGACGAAGCTGTTGCTTATCTGTGGTGAAACAGTGAACTATGGAAGCCGTCTTGTGGAGAGTCTGACATTTACCATCATATAATTTTTTTTTTGTTTTTGTTTTTTTTTTTTTTTTTTGTATTTCCCACCTACAGAATATGTCACTATGTCACTGACACTCTAATAAGGTAACCTACATTTTTCCACACTGAAATTTTCAGTTTCATTGTTAAAAGCTGTTGTCTTGCTAAGTACTGCATTATTAGATGTGGAAAGCGTTTCTTTTTTTTTTTTTACCTCGACGGACATTTCTGCATATCAGATAGAGTAATGTGTGTGAATGTCTTTGCTCATTCCCCCCCACTGATTTAACACATGCATTTGCATGTAATTAGCAAATAAATCTGATTCCCAGTGATCTCTGCTGGGCATCAGCTGCCCATTGTGCAGGTACTAGCTAGTCATGCTACAGGTCGGACTGAGATGCACTTGCCTTCCAAAGCACAGTGAGCAACTTCTCTCCAGAGCTGGAAGGTTCCTCAATATACCAGACGTCTAAACGAATCGGCGCTGCAACA
Source organism: Petrocephalus schoutedeni (assembly GCA_026780765.1). Classification (NCBI taxonomy): domain Eukaryota; kingdom Metazoa; phylum Chordata; class Actinopteri; order Osteoglossiformes; family Mormyridae; genus Petrocephalus; species Petrocephalus schoutedeni. Next base: position 15,636,258 of record JAODKL010000034.1, read on the forward strand.
GACAGAGATACTGAAGTCACACCACCGCCTTCCACCTAAAAACCATAAACCCCCTCTCATCCCCAACCCCCACCCCCCGCCACAGACCCTTTCTCCCATGGCTAATAAAAACACCTTCGGGGAGTGTGGACTTTTAGCACCACGGGTGACTGTACCTCTAGCAATTCACAAAAAGGCAGAAAACAAAATTGAAGAAAAAAAAGCATGCATAATTATACCAGTTATACAATTTTGTAATACATCTTCGCCCTGTCACCCGCAGCTAGGCGTAAAAACAAAGCCTGCAGCCCACACAGCCCGAAATGTACGCTCGGGCTGAGGCGTCGTAACAAAAGGAAAGTCAGACTGTGGCACGTTCGTGACGCACTCAGTCATGTTCCCCTACAGCTCTGCCTTCAGCAGGGCCACCCTCACCCCCGAAAAGCTGAAGCAGAGCCCATTCTGCGTGCGTTAGGGGGCGATGCCCGTGCTGACTGTCTGATATTAGCTGGCTGTGGGGGGGTGCTTGAGGCAATTTAATCTGTGCCCGGCATTAATAGCAGTGGCGTTTTGCACGCCTGGCAGAGCCCCTGCCTCGCCGCCCGGCCGCAGGTGCTCTTGCAGGCTGCACTCCCAGCTGCCGGGTGACACCTCAAAGGCGTGCCGCAGACTGTGCGAATAAACATGCAAACAAACTGCCGCAGCAGTGACCTGAGCTGACCGAGCGATTTTACCTCTCTGCAAAGAAGACCCCCCCCCCCCCCCCGATAAGTCTGCCGTGTTAGATGCCAGTCAAAGCCACCCATCCTAATCTGGTGGGGGCGACATTCATTTAAAGCAGGGGTCACCAACCTTTTTAAAGCCAAGGGCTACCTTAAGATTACCAAATGGCTCGAGGGCTACCAGCT
>JAODKL010000034.1:15639356-15657184 GCA_026780765.1 Petrocephalus schoutedeni
TATAGATAGATAGATAGATAGATAGATAGATAGATAGATAGATAGATAGATAGATATGTAATCATTAAAGTCAAATTATACATATATATGTTTATTTACCTGCAATTGTCTGTATGCTACAGAACCACATTAAGTTCAGGAAGTTCCCATAGCGGAGGCTAGGCATTGGTTCGGCGTGAGTTGGGATGTTTTCCCTTACTTTTTCCAGTTTTCATTAAAGTCCATGTTGCTGCCGTATAAAGGTATGAATGATAAGGAGCCTTAGTAACTTGTTTGATTGTATTTTAAAGCAAAAAATAATCCATTTCGCACACCATCTCCATCCAGATGACAGGCGCAGGGTACGTGATCACCAAAGGTGCCATATAAAGAAAATTATTGATACTGTTTGGAACCCAGTTCTCAACCAACGAATTAATTAAGTGTTTACGGATATACTTTGTATAATATTAAAGCCAAATATTAATTCATAGTTCGGATAATTGTGAATATAATGATGACATTTTTATTCAATACAGGATTTCCAGCACATTAAAACCATTTTACTAACGAATGAATGCTAGATGTAATCATTAAAGTCAAGTATATTTTGGTGCGCTCACTTACCTTTTCAGGAGCGCTTTGTTTCTAAGATCTTATCATTGCTTCAGGCGGACACGTTTTTCTTTCTTTTTCTTCCAGCGTAATATGCTTTGCGCGCATTGGTAATGTGAAAGTAGCCCCCGGCGGTTCTCATCATCCAGCCCCGGCCAGCGGGACCGCGTTACGGCGCCATGGGTAGCCCGGAGCTCTCGCCTCCGGTCGCCGGGCTGCCTGCCTGCCTGTCTGCGCTTTCCGTCTCACCGAGAAGTGGAAGCGCCAGCCCTACTGGAGATACGCGCTTAGTCTCGCTTCCCTCTTTACCGGGACTTGCACCAGTGAACACAAAGAGCACGTTTCGCATGACTTGCGGGTGAGGGGAGCTTAAATTCACATCGCACGCGTACAATAACTAGCAAGCGAATTATTTATTCGGGGTGTATCCTTATAATGAAACACAACGCTACTTTTAAGCCAGGCACGCGGGTTTTCTCTATACTATAGACTATAGACGCGGCGCTGGAGGTGGGAGTTACTTCTGTAACTCTACCCCCACCCTACTCTGCACTTACTAACTGTCCCTCAGTAGTGAGTGGGCTTGTTGGGTGTTTCACGAAACCAGTCTGAAAAGGGGCAGGGTTCTTAGTTTTATTTTTGCTTATTTCACATTGTTGGTAAAGGCTAACCACAGTACTGAACTCTGGTTTAGATTCTCTGATAAAGTAGTTGTTTTTCTAGTACTGACAAAGAAATGTCTTGTTTACATTTTCATAGATAACACCTTCTTTTTATTTGAATCAGGAGTTTGAAATTGTAACTTTATTTTTCTGTTATATCTACCTCTATAGTCTGCCTGTATTCATCTCTATAGTTACACCTTTAATCTCCTATCTATATGACTTTGTGGTGGGTGAGGGGAATGACTGGCTAATGGGAAATGAATCGTGTTATGATATGACTGCGTGTGTGATTTCAAGTTTTTAATGGGAAAAGGGTACACTTTTACTGTAGTGTGGTTTTCAGTACACCGACTACCTCAGCTAAGTTCCTGCACAAATGAAATGACTCCATACAAGGCAGCATTCTCTTCCAGGCTTCTATGCTTTTGGTTAAGAAAGATGGAACAATGAAAAATCCATCCATCTGTCCATCTACTATCCCACGTGTCCTATGGAGGGCCACAGGGTCCGGTACCTATCCTGAAAGCTAGGAGCAAGATACAGAATATCCCAGGATGGGGTGCCAACTCATCGCAGGGCACACGACATCTACACATATGGGCAATTCAGCAGGTCCAGCTCACCTTAGCATGTTTTCGGACTGTGGGGCTACAGGAAACGGTCATTCAAATCAAATAAACAGTTGCATAAACTGGACATTTTCTAGATTGCTACTGATAAAAGCATCTGCCAAGTGAAGTGGCTTGATGATGCTTATCAACATAATATTCAGAATACCCATTGTGAAAAAGTATAGCACTGAGATCAGTACTATTTAACGTGAGTACCAAAAGTGAAAGTGGTTCAGAGTTAAGGTGCACAATGTGCCACATTTACACAGGAGCCTTAGTGTAAATGCTTGTACGCATTAACTGTATGGCTTAACATTAATGGGTTGTATATTTGCAGGGCTGTGGCCCAGTGCCACTGTTGCCTCACGTCTTCAGGGATGGGAGTGAACATCCCGACTCTGCCCCATGTGTGGTGTTTGTGTGGGTAACCGGAATGTCTAAATTGCCCATGGTGCGTGTTCTTTGCTGGACTGGCATCTTGTCCATAGTGTTTGCCTGTCCCGCACCCTTTAGTTCCTTGAAAAAGTTCCAGGAACTAAACCATTTACAAGTAGATGGATGGATGTTTGTATAATGGTTCCCATCATATAGCTATCAGCCAGGCAGACAAGACTTTGAACCAAAACTGTTGCTAACCCAAAAATTCACCAAAGTGAAAGAAAGAAATAAAAGAAAGAGAGAGAATAAAAGAAAGAATAAAAGAAATTTCATAAATTCTGTAGCCTATCCCAGGCAGCACAGGACACAAGGCAGGGGGGCGCACTGGACTCATGCACTATAAGCAATTACCACATGGTTTTTGGACTGCGGGAGTAAACTGGAGGTCATGAAGGCTCTTCAGTCACACTAAAGCCATTCCTGCAGAGCACCAAGGTGCCTCTGATTGTGATGAAGCCTGATAAAATCATCTGAAGTTTATCGTGTAGTGCAATGTTTCTCAATCCTGCTCCTGGAGCCCCACCTGCCAGAAAGTTTTCAGGTCAAACCCAAACTACTTACAACCTACCTTCGTTATTAGGCCATTAAGAAACACCTTGCTAAATGAGGTCAGGCTGACGTGAAAACCTCCTGGTAGGTGGTACTCCAGGTGCAGGATTGAGAAACACTGGTGTAGTGCAGTAAATTTTATACATCTAGACCAGAGCACTTTCCACCAGGAGCACTGCTTGGAGGAAACCCATGGCACACACACAGAAGGGAGGCAGGGTACAGATAGGTACTACTGCACTGATAACAATGTTTGCTTTTTGGATGAACAATGCGATAGCTCAGAGGATAGCATTGTGGTCTCACCCATCGCTGACTGCATGGGGGAAGTTTGCGTGTTCTTCCGTGATCTTTGCATGTTTGTATGTCTTTTCTCCCTCGGTTTAAGACTCAGGGTATATGACAAATGGTGCTTCTGTACTGTCTGTCGTGTTTGCCCAAGGACTGTCTGCTCTCTCTTGTACCCCAATCTGTGCCATGTCCCTCAGATTAGCTTCAGTCCCAACCCAACCATTCATTGGGTAAGTGGTTATGGAAAATGGATGCACTGATGCACGGACCTCTTCATCTATTCATCTATTCCAAGGTTCCATTTAATATCTGAATGAAATTTGTATGGACCTGCAATGGGTTGGTGCTCCATCCTGGGTTGTTCCCTGTCTTGTGCCCGTAGCTTTTCCAGACCCCCCATTACCCTGAACAGGACAAGCAGTTTCAGAAAATGGGTGGATGGATGGATGTTAATGTGTGACAGTTTTCACAGTTAACAAACCACCAGGCCCCAATGATCATTATCAGTATTTAAAGCCTCAGTGACATTCTTTCAACCACATTTGACAGCAGGTGAAACCTATAAATAAAAGACAAGTTGTTGTTGTTGATAGTTCTGGAAACGTCCCTGCTGCAGTTATGCCAGCACAAGGCAGGGCTCTCCATGATAAAATTCAGAGATAGCAGCTGCCCAGGGTTACTGAGTTAGAAAAACAGAAAAGTAATAGTTTCCTGTTCAGAAATCTAGTGCTTCTTGCTGTTGTCTTTAAAAAGTGCTGAAATAAAAGTATTACATCTCACAAACAAACACAAAATGAATCAAGGCCTATACCAGGGGTCTCAAAGCACTGGTCCTCAGGCCAGATCCGGCCCACGATGTGTATTTCAGGCTTTAGGAAATCTGGCTCACTGACGGTCATCTAGCTAATTAGCGAGAGTAAAATTTGATGGCACTAAGCTCATCGAGCTCATCGCTTGTTGTTTTGTCAAAAATAAAAAAATATTAATTGACCTGCTCTAGCTGAAGACATCCTAGCTGGTGGCTCCCAGGAGAGGTGGCATTAAGACCCCAGGTCTATGCAGTATATAAAAATAGACGTCCGTCGTCCTGATGGTCTTTCTCACCCGTGTAATAATAGTGGAGGGGGTTACGGAGGGTGAGGGTTAGGGTCTGGCCTGAGAGCGTTAGTCGGCTTTAGTTATCCTTCTAGCGCATGGCCACGCAGCGTTAAAACAAAGTCAGAAACACACCAGCACAAAGAAAGCAGATGAAAGAGGAGAACAGGTCCCATAAACAACGTATCATGTTCTGACGAGTCGCCCTCCATCCTAAGCTGTGGCCTTTGAGATATAGGTAATGCTAAAAACAAAATGGGCAAAGTTGCACATTTCAGTCATCCTCATTCCTGGGGCAAAATCTGCCCGCTCTTTTCACTTCTCTCACAGCCGGGTCCGGATGATGATGATGACGCCTTGTTCTGTGGCCTCAAATCCTTCTGTGAGAAGTATATGGCATCCTGCGTTGGCTCCAGGGATAGACCGATCAGACAGCTGACCAAGTCGTCCGGCAGCAGCGTCTGCCCCTGGTATATTTCCTCGCGGCAGCTGGCCAGGCCCAGCGTGTGCCTGTCCATCGGGATCCTATCAACCTGCAGCCTGTATATCGGCCTGATGCAGGTGCTCGCCAACGTCCCAGGTTCAGCGTCCCAGGGCCAGTGTCTCAGGGACTCACACCCTTCTGGGCAGCAGGCCGCACCTCCCTGGCTGAGGCTGTCCTCCTCGTCCGAGAACTGATCTGGAGCCAGTGGTGAGATCTGGGGCTTATATCCAGAGTCCTCTTCTACAACAGGCTGAGTCCGTGCTGCTCCTTCATCTGAGGTAGGCCCCTCCGCTGCTGGGATTTCCTCCATGGACGTGATGGGGGGATCCCTGTATAAAGACTGCCAGGTAGAGCTGGAATCGTTTCTTTCCCTCTCCTGTGTGTTAAATCAGGACAGACAGGTGAGGAATTAAGCAGCACTGTTATTTTATGAAATTATTCACTTCTGATTGCGATGTACCCAGCTTTTTAAAAATAATTAGAAAATGTATTCTTGTATGAATTTTCAGTGCATTGTGTGTAAGACTCGAGTTGTTGACTGTCAACACATCCATGTACAAGTGTAGGTTCAAATACCATTTCCCTTGGGCCCCTTATGGTGCAATACATAATTACAAATACAATAAACAAATGTATCCACAACACAATAAAATACCACAAATGCAACATAAATTTAAATATGTATGTAAGTATGCATACATACATAAATACATACATATGGTACTGTGCAAAAGTCATGTTTAAAAATTCATGTTTAAAGCTATTTAGTTGGGTAGTAAATGTATAGGTGCTCAGAACAAAAAACACAATTTAACATTATAACGTATGCAAATCAAGAATTACAAGAATGTCTTCTGTTCTCCAAAAAGTTACTGATATCTAGTCGGATGGCTAGAAGAACACTGCTTCAGGTCCCAAACCTCTCCTCAGGGGCACCCCAGGCATTCCAGGTATTCCTTAAATTTTACCACCAGCTGAATTAATTAACCCAATCAGTTAAATAACTCAGTGGTGTATGGTTTAGCCATACAAGTTGGCGTAGTGTTCCAGTCAAAAATAGGTGGGTGTATCGGAAAAAAATCTTGCCGTATATACTGGGGTGACTTTAGGAGAGGTTTGGAAATGGCTAAGCTTTAACAGACATCATTGATTTACACCAACATGAAGATCATTTAAATTTCATTTGCATTAACTGCCAAAGACTTTTGCACAGTGTGTGTGTTTCCCCAAATTCAGTCTGATTGTTTCATTACCTGCAGTAGTAAAGTTACAGTGCTGTTTTCAACTCTGGGGAATTTTTCAAACAGCCATTGAGGTCCCAAATTTATGCATGTCTTTTTAATCCTGTTAAAAGACATGTTAAGTTTAAGAAATGGACTACAAACAGAAAATGAAAGGTAGAGCAAAAAAGACATTGTGTCAATGATAATAAATAGTTTTCAATATGTTTGTGGTCACGTGACAAGTCATTGCATAAGGTTGGCCTTATCTAATTCTTTCATTTTTTTATCTGTTTATTACTAGAAAATATAATCTGCAATCTCCTTTAATGTTATGAGTCTCTGAATCGCTTGAATCAGTGTGTCCCAACCCAGTCCTCGCGGAACCCCAGACAGTCCGGTAGGGTGCAAAAGGGTGGGAGCAAAAGTGTGAACTGTCTGGCAGGGAGCTTCACTGGAGGTGTTGCTAGTTTATCTGGACAAGGGCTGCTCTTTCCTGCTCTTGGAGCTCTACCAACCAGGGAGGGAGCAAAAATGTGGACTGTCTGGCAGGGAGCAGAAATGTGGACTGTCTGGCAGGGAGCTGGGAGGGAGCAGAAATGTGGACTGTCTGGGGGTCCCCGAGGACCGGGTTCAAAAACACTGGCTTGGACTATAGATTGCAGATGGAAACCCACTGTAACACTGAAAGGACTCCTGGATTATGACTGGATTTAACCCACAACCATGGAGTCTGAAGGCACAAGTGCCCAGCCTCTAGTGCAGTTTTATTCCTGTTTGAGTCGCATCACATTGTATTTATGAGGTTATTCAGCCCTTATCGAAAGGCTATGAATGTGTGTAGAAGCTAGTTTAAAGCTGGTTACCTCTGCCTAATCCAATTCCAATAAATCAGATTCAGTACAATAAATACAGGAATCAAGACTGCAACGCCAATCTTAATGCCAAAGTCACCTGGAAAAAAAAGAGATTAAAAGATTGTGAGAGGAGACTCAATTGTAGAATCAAATTAAAATAGAGGGGAAGGTACAGTACCCGTAAAAAGTCCGGACACCTACTGCAAATTAAGATAATGACCCTAAGCACACCTTGAGGTTATGCAGTTACCATATTATCCTGTAAACAAGCAGAGATGGAGTGCTGTGGCAGGTGACCTGGTCTCCACAATCCCCCAACCTAAACCCCGTAGATCGATGAGAAAGAATGCACTAAAGGAAGGTGTGTCCAGACTTTTGACTGTTACTGTACATCACACACATGACGGCGTGTGAGAAAAGTACATGAAATCCCAGTATAAAAACATGAAGAGAAAAAAATCTACAGTGACAAAAATGACTCAAAACTGATGCCACCTGGCATTAAAGAGCCCGGCAGCTTATGTGGTAGGTGAGTGTTTCTCTGTTTTTGAGTGGTAGTTTAACTCATACAACCACTGACCTGCTCTCTGTCTTAATCTGCTTCTGCCTTGATTAAGGTCTGTTGTCTATACTAAATGCTCTTGAATTTTTGTACTTATCTCCTTGTAAGCTCATCTTCGTGTTGTCTTTGATTTGATCAGATCTCCTGTTCATTTCTTATTATATTTGTAGGATATTGTATGGCCCTTTCATTCATTCATTGGAACCTTGGCTTTACAGCACTTTTACCAAGGTGGCCCCTAATCATCTTTATGCTTGTGAGATAATATCTGGCTCACTTGCGCATTATATTGGACAAAAGCATATGCTAAATAAATACATGTAATACAGGTTGACCAACAGAGAGTCACATGCTTCTTTTTGAAGAGCAAGCTTGAAGAGCAAGCTTGTTAGCACCATAGGATCTATTTACAATTAGAAAGCTCGTCCACAAAGCTAGACATGATAACCACCAAAAAATGATGGCCAATGCACTCTGGTGCTCTCAGACTGTGATGTACAGTATCAGTTTGAAGACACCAAGCCACCTGTAATGGAGATTAACAGTGTCGCATCACATGACCTGGCCACCTGACCTAAATGTAGAAATGGTTTTGGAGGAGTGTAAAGAAAAGTGGCCAATGAGTGCTCAGCGTATATGTGGGACCTCCTTCAGGAGAGCTGGAAAAGCATCCCAGGAGGCCACCTCATGGAACTGACAGAGAGGAGGAAGTAGGGTGAGCCAGTCCCTGGAGTGGTTGGGGTTAAGGGCCTTGCTCAAGGGCCCAATGGTGGCAGCACTCTGCCAACTCAGGGATTTTGCCCCACCCCACCCCACCCCAAACTTTTGGCTATTACTGTATGTTACTTTAAGATATTAAATGTAAAACAAAGAAGGCTAGTGGGAGTTGCCTCTGACCTCCACGCTGAGGTTCTGGGAAGGGCTGATACCAGCAGGTGACCACCTCTCTCTCTGGACCTTCTCCTGCTGAATTGGAAGCTGAGGCATGAAGGCTGAAGCTGGAGGTCATGATGTCAAGCCACATCTCTCCAGATTCAGGAGCTGCCAGGGTGACTAGAACAACAAGATGTCTTATCTTTTTTATCAACATTAAGAAAGTGTTGCCATTAGATTTGAAGCTGGAGACTGCAATATATTCTTACAAAGATTCACCGCCTGGTTTTAAACCATTCCTGTCTGTACATCTTGCTGTAGACACCATTCAGTAATAACAATTATTCGTACGGCATGGAGATGCCACAGGAGAGGCAGAACACAGGCCAGGGATATGGGGAAAGTGATTTTGTCTTATAGGCATCAGTGAAGTTTATGGAAAAAGCACTTGCATTAGAAAAAAAAACAACAAACCCGTTGATTGATAACTAACAAATATGCTGGGATTTAATGGCTAAAGCCGTGCCGTGTGAGGGGAAGTTCACGTGCCGGACATGTCAGAGCAAAGGGCTTTCTGAGCGAGAGCCGCTGCGCTTGAGGCTGCCGGGGCAGAACTAGCAAACAGCTCTCGGAGCCGCACGTTTCGGCTGCTGCTCTTCCTTCCTGCCGCGCTCGCAGAAAGAAAAGTTAATTATAGACTCCGTCGGCTCCAAACGGCCCTGTTCAGCTCGGACGAAATTACGGAAGCCGTCGTACCTCGAGAGGGCTTCGCAAGGGCATTTTGGTAGCTGCCGCCGACACACTGTAAATTCCACTCACCTGAGCTGCTGCATGAATCACACGGCTTTAAAAATGCAAGCAGGTTTCATTCTAAACTTTAAAAAAGCTTCGAATAAAATTTGAATATAAATAATTACACTTTCTGTTAAGCTACCAGATCATGAATAAATTTAATATTTATTTTTATAGAATACTACCTAACTAGCTATTTGCCCTTAATCTGGATATTGACTGAAGCGATTTTGAATTAAAACAGCTGACCCACTCATACGTTTTGAACCGGTTTCAGTCTGACAGGTTACCCACTAGATCATCAGCTTTTTAAAAAAAATGTGCGATTTCATTATAATACTGCTTCCTAGTTTCTGCTACACAGGAAGCTTAATTGCACTCTAGCGCCTAGGAAGGCTACTGAGAAAAACGGTGATTCAAAGGGGAAGGAGAAGAGTTACCGGAACCTGAAGGAGGGCGTTACAGTAAAGGGAGAAAATCCCTTTATTCACTTTGTGCTATGAGGATCTGTGCTGTTGGTAGCACTATGAAAGAATGGTGACTGTACATAAACATGGTGCGTGACTGCATAAATGTGTGCACCGGCCCTCACACAGAAGTCTGCTTGCCAACACTGCGAGCAAGAAAGAAAAACCACACACACTCAGTGAGCTGGCGACGCCTCACCGTTTTGAAGGTGCTGCCCAGTGTCACATCCCCTGACATATAAGGTGTAACTGGTAATAAAGCCTCGTTGCTGGTGCAGTCCGAGCGCCTCCCACCCGATACGTATGCGAGTCTCCTCGGTAGTTAGGATCGACACCTTGGGTCCAGAAAGCGGCACTGAAACAGGTTGTAAAACTGTCGTTAATTTCTGTCACTTGACTGAAGCGGTGTGGGATGGGTTTCTGAGGTTTTAGACATAATAAAGAGCCCAATTTACGACTACTTCTGCTCAGCTAAAGCCTAGGTCAGTCCCAGTACGGCATTCCTGTAACTCGCTGATGACTGGACGAAACATTTTTGTGTCTGAAAATTGAATTACACTAAAAGCGCATATTCTTAACTCAGTACAAAAGCTGTGATGAGCAGTGGCCTTTGAACTTACCCTCCTCTTTAGAGTACACCAGGGTAGTGGTGGCATCGGACGAACCGTGCAAAGTCACTGCGTACAGGGATACACTGAATCGAATCCCTGGCTTTAAACCTGAAATATCCCACACGTTTTAATGAGCTTCACATTTTCTTACTCCGTGTCAATCCGTGTCACACTATTCTTTCAGAGACAGGAAGTGAGTGGCATGTCAGGTCAGGAATTTAACTGGGCCATGTCCCAAGGGGTGCCTGCCTCTGGTATTATATTATTATTATATTATTATAAGAATCTAAAAATATATTAATGTAAAAACAAACTAAAAATACACATGATGTAGTCACAGAGCAAACAAACAGAGAATCTCAGCTCAGCCATGCTTCGAATAGTGACCCATGACCTTGTAGACATCCCAGCACAAGAACTCACAGCAACTGGTTTCTAACCCCAACTTCCTGTTTGTTATCTCTGAAAAGTGCAAAGTTTTGGGGATGATTACAAAACTTTGTTATTTTGTTGATCAGGTGTTACCCGAATTACAGTCACGGGTAAGATGAACCCTGTGGGTTTTGTGGAGATCCCACCTTCTAATGGAGATCTCACCTTCGATATACGTGAAGTTCTTTTCAGGAGGTACCCTCTTCCACTGTACATCCAAAGAGCTGCTCTGCCATTGCACTACATAGCACACCACAGAGTTGTTCCAGCTATTATAGACCTCCCACATCAAGAACATGCAGTCTTCACCGGCAGGATCCAGGCGTATCACCCTAGGAATAGGCAGGCCTGCAAAGAATTACACTCCCCGGTGAGTTGCACTTCACCAAGTCATGGTGTTGGATTCTGGTATACCACTATGCCTGAATGAAATCCCCTACTACCATGACTGAACCCTACAAAGAGGCTGGTCCTCATTTAAACAACAGCTGGTGCTGGAAAACATCAGTCTACCTAGAATAGAGTTTGTACTGATGGCTCCTTTATTTAGAAACCCCCTTGCCGGTGTGTATAGGGTTACCAAACCTGAGTGCGCGAGGGTTATACCCGCAGGGGGTGAGTTTCCAGCGGATGTGATGGCGCTGACGTGCAGGGCCTCCACGCCGCGTGAGAGCTGCAGCGTGCAGTGCGTGACATCGGCTGCACTGGAGACGACCTCCTTCCTTCCATATGCGCCTTCGTATGTAACCTCGTAACTTAAAACGGAGCCTCTGTAATCTTCAGTACGTAAGGGCTGCAAAAGACACGACAGACAGATCTCAATGAAATCCATAGCATGAATGTGATTTATCCAGTGTTAAGGTACATTACTATATCACTGGAAAAAATGCACTGTGAAAAGTCACAGTAAAACTGTGAAGTCTACAGTTTATCCAAATATCCCCACCGGATTGATCAAATTTCCTCCCGGGATTAATTAAGTATTCTGATTCTGATAAACCTTAAATATTCGTAGTTCTATGACAAAATTTACAGTCTGACTATGAACATTTTACTTTGAAGTTCACTGTCACCACTTCTGGGATTTAAAAAGTCTGTCAGTCACGTTGACAGTTTGAGATTTCACAGTCAGATTTCACAGTAGAGTCCTGAAAGGCGTGCCAATTCACTATAAAAATTCTTGGTCGAACTGTGAAAGTACATAGTGAAACTGTCAACCATGTTCACAGTTTTACTGTGAAATTTCACTGTGCATATTTTCCTGGGATACCCGTCACATTACAGTTGTTCCCTACTTTCTGTCACAGCACTAGGCCACTGCAAAGTTTACCCAGGGGACCCCTCCGCCACCCCTAGGTTGGCACATTTTAGCGATATGGGACTCCCCCCACCCTGTCCTGTCCTGTGCTGTGCTTGCTGGAATAGACGGCTGGCTCAATGTGACCCTCCCCCCGACTCCATAACTACTCTGTAACCGTGATGTAGCTCATGGCCCTCATCTGTTGTTCTCCCCAAACTTCACATCCGTCACCCAGTCCCATCATTCAGACCTTCAAAGTGTCCACACAGCAAAGCCGACTTCATTTTTCTACATGCCATTAGATTCCGCACAGGGTTGTGCTTTCAGACTCTTGTGCACATACTACATTCAGCCATGGGTGCAATCCTGCCAACAGAGGGCAAATGTCTTCCTGGAATGAATGATTTCTCTTCTTTAGTTTTTGGGTCGTTGCTTTACATACCTGAATGTTCATTCTATAGTGACAAAAATATGCATGCGGGGGCCAATGCAAAAAACACACCACCTTGCTAGTTCACGATTTCAACTCAAGGCCTTGGTCCTCAGTTACACATGTGTTTATCTGACACTTTTATCCAAAGCAACCCAGACAAGAGGTTTTCAGTTTATATGTGCTCTCTGGGCTTTGAGCCCTTGACTTTTGTGTTACTTGCTGAGCTACAGGACGAATTCCTCCTTCCTACCCCCGCCTGCCTTCAATGTCCCCTCCCCATAACTTTCAGATACTCAACCGCTGATGCTGTAGTGCCCCCTGTAGGTATCTCTGCTACCTGTCTGTATCCTTTTCCAGCTTTGGTTCTCAAGTGAATTACTTCATCACCAAAGGTCTTAAGACCCTATTTCTTCTCACTACACCTCTAAGACCTACAGCTACAACTAATATGTTTGGCATTGAGTCAGTTGAAATGGGTCATGACCTTGTCTGACTAGCTACTCAGGTGGAAGGCAGAGCAATGGCCAGCAACTTAAAGGAGCACCCCAATAATGTGATTAAAAGCCAAGAAAGGGTGAAAATCAACATAACCAGAAGTTTGCATGTGCAAGGTATTTTAAGGATCAGGGTTTTCCTGAAAACCATTTAAAAATTGGTTAAATACAGGACACATTACCATAGCTATAATAACTGTATCAAGCCTTGTGCAAGATGTCAGGTCAGGTTGGGGAGTCTGCACTGATACAGCAAGTTGCCGCACCCATCGTGCGATGAAACACCTCGGGATCCCACTTTACGTCCCCCCAGGCCGACATGCAGTCCAGTCCCACCCTCCAGAAATGGCCGTCTGTCTGTCGCAGCCAGGTGTTATGTGGGCATCCCCTTGGCCTGGCCCAGCCGCTCAGGTCCTCAGCAATGAGGATCCTGTGAGTCAGATCAACCTCAGGGTAATTGCGCCATATAGCCGTAGTGCCATAACTGATGCTCCGTGATGATGCCCGTCTCCCAAAAGGAAGCAAAGGTTCCTTGCAATGGCAGTAGGGCAGCCTTACCACCAGCCTGGAGAACTGCACCCCAGATACCATAGATCCCTGCAGCCTTCCCTACCCCCAGCTGGTTCACCACCTGTGCAATTTCAGTGAGACTGCTAATCGCAAGATCAGCTTAAAGAACTGTGGCCTCAGAGATGTCCAACATCCTAGGTGGAGGATCAGCTTTAAAGAGCTGCTGAAAGTAGCCTGCCCAGCGGGTCACAACTGCAGTGCCATCCATAAGGTTATGAATAAAATGTCTCCCTCATCGAGACATCGCTCAGCACGGTAGGAGCACACACTGACACAACAGACAAGACACCTAGAGAGTGCCTTAGCCCGAGTCTCCTAATACGCTCGTCCAAAGAAGTGATATCGGACACCATCTGGAGGAGACAGTCCGCTACAGCCACAGCTACTCCCTGAGTATGGCAGACATCAGAGCAACCTACAGAGCTCTGGGCACTCCCCAGCCTGCATATCTCAGAGAGTGCTGCCGCTGCAATGCTAGGCCCTCCAGCCGCAGGGGAAGACAGCCATCATGCCAGAGAGATGTTTCCTGCACCTACCTGGATGGGCCACCTGAAATTAGGACCTAACTGTTGCCATGCAGCGGGCGATGCCCCAGCCTCAGCACCACACCAGTTCCGAGCCCCAACAGGCCTGAGCCCATTGGCTCTCCGGCAGCTTCCACTCTCCCAGGGATGGGGCTCCTGAGGCCTTTCCCCCATACTGCTCATGATGCGCGCAGCTTTCCTGTGGGCAACTGCAGCAGAGCTACTGCCATGGAGAGCAGAAGGGAGTCCTGTCTGCTTCATTGGAGCTGTGTGAAATTTCTATGGGGGCTGGAGTGTCAACCCCGCCAACAACCCCCAAATTGTTCCTGGCAAGTTGGAGGACCACTCGCAGGGCCGGATGCATTTTATCGCCATACCCAGGACCCACCACAACAAAATTCCCTTAAAATGACACAGAAGATGCAAATTTCCTTGCATATATGAACTCTACCAAGGGAAAAATATTTTTCTTTCCATCAGAGGTCACAAAGTATCCAACTCTGTGTTTCTAGTAAGTGCTCTTTGTCAGGCTGAGATCGTTAGACCACAACTAGATCTGTCAGATATCCCCCACAGCTCACAGAGGTCCACGCCCAGCTTTTCACTGGGTTAGAGTCAAATTCGGTGCTGGTGACTGAGCCTTCGTGAAAGCCTAGGCATGCGCTGGGGGAGAAACGTTGCTTGTCGCTCGCAGAGAGATTTTAAATCATTACCTTCCACAAGACTGTCACATTTCTCATTCCATTTCTCTCAGCCTGTCCGAATACTCTCCACACATCTAGTTTTCTCTTCGGTCCTGAACAAAGAAAAGATCGGATTAGAAAAAAATGTTGCTGTTCAAAAAGGGCTGCTTGGTGATTCAGTGAATAGCACTATTGCTTTACAAAGCTGGAGGTTCAAATCCTATGTGTTCTGGCAGGGGTGGAACTAAGGAATTTTTACTACTAGCCAACTCGACAAGATCAGTAAAAAAAAATTATATATATATATATATATATATATATGCCCTTTATCTCAGGTAGATGGCTGGGCTTCATTTTGTTCAGGTCAAGTAATGCAGGCCTATATACACCAGACAGAGTATTGCACAGAAATCAAAGACAGTTATCATTTTGAGATCTTGTGACAGAGTGCTATATTCACCTATTCCTGGGCTCATTGTTGACACTGGTGGACTCCACAGGCTGCATTTAGGAATTCCTTCTAAAGTGCAGAGTTGGAGCTGAAACTCATACTGGGTCAGAGGCTGAAGACCTTCCAGCAAGAGGACCCCCTTCCTCAGCTCTGAAGCTTCCCTCTCATACTGCACAAAACGCCACACGGTCAGTTGCATGCACATCTAATGAATTTCCCTGCAAAGGCTGAATCGGTGGAACCTTAGTTTTACTGCAACTTTATCCTTCTATTGATGTTTTTCAGCTACAACTCAATTCAATTTATACAATGCCATTATACAACGGTAGGACAAATGTACTATGAAATGTATATTATGTAAACTCCAAAAACCAGTATAACTTATTAGCCATGAAAACATTTTTTGCTATTATAACTAATGATAGCAGAAGTGCAAACAGCAAATGTCAAGGGGAAATGAAAGTTCAATTGATAATATAGCTTAAGTAAGGTTATGCACAGTAAGATCATGCAGACCATCTTCAAGGTTGGAAGAGTCATACCTCGAAATGTGAGCCGTCTCTGGTCGATTTAATCCTCACATTAGGTTTCAGCACCTCAGATCCTGCACTGTGCCAGTTCAGCATGGCCAGCATTGAATCATTCTTGAACATTACTTCAACACTAACATTAGTGATTTGGGGTGTGTTGGGTATTTCTAAAATAAGGAATTTTAACACCAAACGAAAAACAAAAATTTGTGAAGACCATGATCAGCCATAGCCTTCCGTCCTAAGAAAATGTTGCTATGGAAATCAACTCTTTAACGTAATTCTTTTTCGTTTTTTCCATTATTTAAAAAATGTCATCTTAGCCCAGGGGAACAGAGGTATTGGGGAAGAAAGCACTGAACTTACCAACATCTTTAGCAGACAGCAGGAACGTGTCAGAAACAGATTCTCCAAGAACGTTCTGAGCTTTTACAATCACAATGCACTCACAGGTCACATCAAAAATGGACCAGGGCACTTTGAGAGAATCTACATTGTTGTTCCAGTAAAAAGATACATTGGTCCCATCTTTGCTGTAAAGGAGATTAGTTCCATGCTTGTTAGGTGTAACAAAAAGAGCAAAGCAGGACTGATGCGGGGCATATTTGAGATTGCTCACTCTGCAAATGTGACGCTGTAGTTGGTGGGAAGGTGAGTCTCCTTTCCTTTCTCCCAAGAGCAATCCACGAGTTCTGAAGCCCTTGGAGCGGAACATCTGAATTTGGTGGGCTTGTCTGGGGCATCTGTGGAGACAAGATATTATACGCAGGTCTGGAAATTATGCTCGCCCAATTGACTGAGGCGACTAATTTACCGAGTAGAAAAAAAAAACAGAAAAATATAGCCAGCCGGAAATTAAAGAATTTGCACGTCTGATTACATTTATTTACTGCAGTAGCCCAGTTGGCTAGTAGCAAAAAGTCCTTAAGTTCCATCTCTGATTACATGCGCTATCAGTTGCGGACGGATTACTCACACCCGGAGCGGAGGTTCTGGCCACAGATGACCCATTCCATCTCGTGCTGGATGGCTTTGCATATGAGCTCAAGCTTCGGCGCGGTGACGTTGGTCAGATTCAGCCACACGGTGGAGCAGTTGAGCACCCGCGAAGGTGTCTGCGCTCTCCCGTTTAGGGAGATGGATAAACGGCGGCCGCAGTGCCGGCTAGGGGCCCGGCACAACACTGTCAAATCCGATCCCATCGGGACCACAGGCCCGGCATCTGCCTGTAGCACCCCCTCGGGCCCGGCATCTATCTGTAGCACTCCCTCGCAGACGATACTGATGGCGCCTGAGAACAGACGTACGAAGCTGGCCGTAATAACAGCAATGAGAAACCGAGGTTTCCTGCGGCTTTCAAACACTGCGTCCACAGTTACGATCGACGGTTTCATTTCTTGTTTTGGGTTTAGAAAAGGTAATAGTGAAATTTACGGTCAGTGGTAAATGCAATAAAATTGCAAGTGCATGGATTAACTGCAAATTAAAGTATTTGAAGCTTTAATTGTTATTCTATTATGATATTCAGTATTACTGTACAAATATTTCTAAGCCTTTAAATGACATTCACGAAAGTCATGAGACTAATTTAAAGTTTATTAAACATCATATTATAATAATACTAACAACTGAGAAAACAAATTATAGACATACTTACATCCCATTTTCAAGTCAAACAGATACACGAACATCAGCCCCCAGTGATTCTTGAAGAAATCCATGTTGTTCTGCTTAAGCCATGGTTTGCCTGTCTGTGTATAAAAACAAATGAATGTTAAAATGTTTTGATCTTTAAGCATACTTGATAATGCATATGTGCACAAAAATCTGACCTCCAGTGAGTTGATCTGAGTTTAACACTAAATTGTCTTTTAAGTAATTAATCATGATTCATTTGCGCAAAGTTCAATGAGAGTTCATCTCTGGTACAGTCAAGACTGGTTCAGAACATACTGTACCTAAGTAGGTGTGAATGCTGTGTCTCAAAGCATCAAACTATTCCATGCAGTCCCCCTAAGCTCGATTATAGGCCCAATATTATTTAAATTCTACATGGTCCTGCTGTCAGGTATAATAGGTAAACATAAAATCAGCTTTCATCAGTTTGCAGATTAAACACACCTATATCTATCTATCTAGCTGCTCATGTACATGCCTTTGTTACAAGCATGGGCGTAAATCCCGGGGGGGACGGAGGGGACATGTCCCCCCCCATCCGAGGATTTTCCCCCCCAAATAACCATAATGACGCAGTCTCCATGCTACAATAATAATGACAGAAGCAAAGTTTTTCACTGTGGGG
>JAODKL010000034.1:15658928-15672430 GCA_026780765.1 Petrocephalus schoutedeni
TTAAAAAAATTACCCCCCCCCCCCCCCCCCCCCCCCAAAAAAATCTAATAACTGGTTGTACCACCCTTGGCAGCAAGAACTGCCATCAGGCAAGCAATGACTCTTGCACATCGCTGTGCAGGAATCTCTGCCCACTCTTTGCAGGATTTTCAATTCAGCCACATTGGAGGGTTTTCAGGCATGAATGGCCTGTTTAAGGTCATGCTAAAGCATCTCACTTGGATTTAATTCCAGATTTTCGCTAGGCCACTCCAAAACCTTAATTTTGTTTTTTGAGCCATTCAAAGGTGGACTTGCTGGTGTATTTTGGATCATAGTCCTGCTGCATAACCCAACTGCGATTGAGCTTCAGGGCACTAACTGATGGCCAGACATTCGCTTTCAGGATTTTCTGGTAGAGAGCACAATTTGTGGTGCCATCAATAACAACAAATAAAACAAATAAAAACAGGTCCAGGTCCAGGTCCTGACCCAGCAAAGCAGCCCCAGACCATCACACTGTCACCACCATGCTTGACTGTTGGTATGATGTTCTTTTTATGAAATGCTGTGTTCGTTTTACGCCAGATGTAATGGGACCTTTCAAAAAGTTCAACTTCTGTCTCGTCAGTCCACAGAATTTTTTCCTGGTGTTGGGGATCAAGATGCTTATTGGCAAATGTGAGATGAGCCTTCATGTTCTTCTTGGTCAGCAGTAATTTTCGCCTTGGAACTCTTCCATGGATGCCATTTTTGCCCAGTCCCTTTTTTTATTGTTGAATCATGAACAAAGACCTTAACTGAGGAACGTGAGGCCTGCAGTTCTTTAGATGTTATTCTGGGGTCTTCTGTGACCTCCTGGATGAGTTGTCGATGCGCTCTTGGGGTGATTTTGGTAGGCCTACCACACCAGGGAAGGTTCACCACTGTTCCAAGTTTTCTCCATTTGTGGATAATGGCTCTCACCGTGGTTCGCTGGAGTCCCAAAGCCTTAGAAATGGCTTTGCAACCCTTTCTGGACAGATAGATGTCAATGACTTTGTATCTCATCTGTTCTTGAGTTTCTTTAGATCGCATGATGTGTTGCTTTTTGAGGTCTTTTAGCCGACTTCACTGTCAGACAGGTTCTTTTCAGTGATTTCACCAGTAAGTAATCAGGCCTGGGTGTGGCTAGTGAAATTAAACTCAGCTTTCTACTTTGCCACACCACTTTATATGGCAAATTTGCACTTGCTTTTCCCCTTACGTCAATCCGTGACTATAATAAAATACAATCAACTTAAGCTTAAACTTAAACTATTTTTTTATACTAACACTTCTAAAGGTTTCAAGTTCAAATTGACCATGCACTTCAGAACTCAGTTTAATGAATACAAACAAATGAGAGAGAAAATAAATGTAATATTTCAAATTTTTAACTTTTTGACTCTGGGTACACAGCAGCTGAAATAGCCATCCTCTTTAAAGAAGAAATTGATAGCGTATACACAAACATAAGTGCAGTAAGGTTAAGAACAATTAGGGAATGGATGAAGAGGTGAATAAGTCTAGTAGAAAATGGAAAATAAAAGCAAACCTCAGAAAGAAACCTAACGACAAATAGACTAAATTAGCCTACGAGTAAAAAAACAAGAGCAAACTATACTTACTGAACATTGCTCCAAAACATTTTAATTAAAAAAGCAGTATAAGAAATGTACAAAATCAACAGATTCAAGGAACAGATAGATCTGGCTGCAATTTTTACACTATGTAGGACAGGCAGGAAACTAAGAACTAGGTTAGCACGACGCAGAACATTAACAAAAAATTAAATAAAACAAAAAAACACCCCCTCCCCTCTACTGGTGGATCAAAAGAACAGAAGGGTTCAAAGAAAAACACAGGCTTTAAAGAATTAGGTTCAATTTTATTCTTTAGTAATTACAAAAGGATAATATAAATATTCATGAACATGGGACAAGAACAGAACAGCAATGCTCAACAACATGTTGAACATCTCACGATAAATGGGTTTATTTTGTGATTTGCCTTCTTGGCCTATGAAACCATATTTGCTCAAGGATTCTTGACGCATTAAGAGGGGCGATATTTATACTTTTTAATGTAGTCAGCTTATAGGAATTTACTCGTTCCAATACACCCACATTTAGTTGAATCACCTTGGTGGCCATTTTTGTTTTTTTCATTTTGGTTTTAGATTGCAGCAGACTAGTCTGACACACTGGATGACTGGTGACTGAAAGCTAACTAGTACTATTTTACAACACATCAGAGTGATGCGGTGGTCCTTTAGGTTTTGCTAGTGGTAAACAGTACAATATCAACAGACTTGATTATCAGTAAGTTACACTCAAGAACAATACCTAACACGTAAACTGATTTTTTTCAATAGCTAAGAAAATTATACAACTCTTGCCCAGCCAGAACCTTAAAGGTTCTGAAACAAAATGTTACCACACATAACTGGCCTTTTCATTAACAAAACATTAAGCACACAAAAAATGCTTTGGATAAAGCCATTACTCCCTCCAAACATCTCTCTGAGGCAGTTCTTAGTTCAGTTAAAAATGGAAAAAAGTTCTACAGAGAATATTAAGTTCTAGGATTACAGATAGTAAATTGCACCGAGCCACTTTCTTCATCAAGTTCGTAGTTAAATTATGCAGTTAGGTGGTTGCTCAAGGTTCGGCCCAAAATGCTCACAAAGAAAGATAAAAAAGAGGAAAAACTTGATAAACATTTAAAGTTTTTTAAGACATGGAAATGCTAGACTGCGCCTAAAAAAAAATAAATTGCAAAACTACATAAAATCTATATGTTTGGAAAAATCTACCTTGATACATGAAAGAATATATAGTAAAAAAAAAAAAAAAAAAAATTACAAAGTATCGGGAAATATGAATCAATCTCAACTGCCCCCATAATACACATAATAAACAGGACATCACTGATGTCATTATCAAACAAACCCTTTGGTTCATTTTTTCCCTACTGAAACAAGCGGACGTGTGTAAGGCTTCAAAGTCAGTTTCATTTGATTTAATGATGTACTCGTGGTGCAAAGACAGTCTTGTACAAAACTAAATGAAAGTGCAATATCGTGTGCTTATAAAGCTTAGGTACCCCTTGCTCATTGCAAGTTACAACTGTTGTCAAAACACTCAACTGCTCCTGAAAGACTGAAACTTCCACCGTTAATCAAAATATATAAATATTTCTCGCATAAAAAAATATGAGTCGATGATCTGTAATACAAATAGGGAACGCACTTCTTTAAATTTCTGAAAGGTCTCTTAAAAGGAGTGAGAGGAAGAAAAAAAAAATCTTCCAAATTTTAAAGAATTTGTACTTTGGAATACAAAAGACTGCAGGGGTTGCATACAGTCTTCCCAAATTTGCTGGTGAACCCCTGGCATGCAGGAGGCTCTGTCAAACTTCTGCCCCTAGAGGGTGCCCTGTGCATAAGCGTCAATAATCCTCAGCCTTGCTCATGATGGGATCTGGGCCCCCCTGGGAGCTGCTGTCCGTTCTGCGTTTTTTGAGAGGGTTTTCAGGCCCAGCGCCCTCATACAAGCCGCCATGGTGGTTCTCCTCGAACCCCATTTTGCTGTGGTTCTGAGAGTCTGCATTGCTGCAGCCATTAGTGTCTTTGTCCAAGGAACCATGCTCTTGGCTGTGGGCAGGGCCGTTCTTCTGTGCCTCCTCGTCCCTGACCTCGTCCGGGCCGCCACTCCGGTCGTCTCCGGTGTCATGACTTGTACCTATGACCAGGACGGCGAACCTAAGTTACACCCATGGTGTGGATATTTGCTGGTGGGATGGTCGTACGGAAGGTTCCGACTCACCATTCTGGAGGCAGCTGTCGTCTCGGTCTGAGGTGGACGAGGCCTGAGGAGGAGAGGCGGCGTAACTGGAAGCCGTGCTCTCAGTCTCGTCCAGCAGCCGCTCCATGTAATCCCTGCAAACAGCAAGGGGAGGAATCAAGACCCACACGGCGCTTTCCACACGGCACCCGAAAAGCACTATGTAACTCTGGAACCTCTAGTAAACTAGCCACTTCACAGACTATTATATAACAGAAAGGGCTACATTTTTAGTGATGTAGCTATTAATGTTGCACAATGTTATTTTACAATTACATAGGTTAAAATAAAAAGGTGCAATGCCATGTTCAGTAAATAAAAGTAAACAATAAAATGCATTCTTCTCTGGCAAACAATGCAGATTTTCCCTAATATACAAACTAAAATATAGAAAAAAAGGCTTAAAAAGGCTATTTAAAAACAAATTTAAGGAAAAAATAAATAAATAAAAATCATAGTACAGAATTAAATGCCTTGGCATTTAATAATAGGAGCTACATAAAAGGTAACATAATATGTCCCCCCCCCACCCCCCCATCTAATCCTGCAGACTGACGAGCATACAAAAATTACTGCTCCTATGCTATTATTATTAACAACGTAACCACTTTACATCTTAAGTCATTAAAAAACCAGCGTACTCATTCAAAGGGGAAGGAAATACCGGAACGCTCCTAACAGACGAGTTTTATATTAACAACTGCAGCTACTTACGTAACACCTGGGTGAAGATTGTATTTCCTTTTGCCAATTCTGGTTTGCTGTGCAAAGAAATCATAACGCTCAGATTTCTTCCACATGTAATAAAAGGCCACACATTCTCCAACAGACCTAGTTCTCACCTAAAAAAATGCAATTTGTTGCATTACATATCTACAAAAAACAGAGAAAACAACAACACAGTACAGGCATTACATCACACAGATATGTTTGATTCAGTCTGAAAATTAAGCAAATCGACAAATTGACATAAATCCGCACTTTACAAAAAATGTAAACAAAACAGTCCAATAAAATTAAAATTATTATTAAAACTAAATTGAAACAGTCCAAATACTTGACTTTATTGATTACAGCAGTTACTGGGGGACGCAGACAACTGTCCAATGACTGTGGGTAATAAGAAAGGGCTGACATCTAAATACCATTTTAAGGATTGAATTACAGATTTCTTCATTCATTAAAACTTTGTCAAACACTGCACTCCAGACAACTTTTTTTCAGCTACAAGTTTATTTCAAGATGATAACAAAATCTAATGTATCTTAAAATGAAGAGTGGTTTTAATCTAACGATCAGCGTTTTAAGCATATGAATTTTAAGTGCAAGCATATAAGGAATAAAATCTTCCCACTTTTGCATATAGGCTAGTGATTTAAAAAAAATCAGCTGAATAGAACAGAAACCCAGACACATTACCCACTCAGTGTTAGAAGTTGTGGTTTAGTTCATATATTCATCAAAACAAAACTTACCTTGTTTGCTTGTATTAAATGAAAATCCTTCCCGTAAGCTCTTAATCCTTGTTCAAAATTCCGACACTCTTCCTCAGTCCAAACTGACAGTTCTTCTGCAGTAGAGGAACATGTTAAACCTTTGAAGACCTTAAGAACAATTGCAATGCTCATGGTGCAATCACGATGCTCATGGGGCAGTGAGTGGAATGGGGGCCACTGGCCCAAATCATATAAGGGAACTAGTGGCAGCAATCAAACTGCTACAGCAAATTGTAAGCCCCCTTAGAAAAAAGGGGCAGCTGAACAACTTATGTCAGCAACCCATGCTTCAAAAATACTCATCATATACAGATCACCATGTAATTAAGGGCAATTTTCCACTGCACATGGTACCGTACTTTTGGTACTTAAAAAGTGTACCAAAAGAATTTCAATGTGTTGGTTTTTCCACTGATGTAAAAACTGGGACTTGTGACGAATAACATCACAATGCAAGGTGGGGTATTTTGTAGTGAATTAAAAAAATGGCTATAGTACATTACAGGGCAAGGGTGATGTGCAACATTAATACTAAGATTGCATGTTATGCACATGCAATTCTCTCAACCTTGAGGATATTATAGTGTGGGAGCTTTAAGTTTCACCGAAACATTTTTACTTTGTCATAGGAAACAAAACTTAGCAAGCATTAAATTGTAATGACTTTTTAAAATCAACTAGTGAACGTATGTTTAAGAAAATCTGCTTAAAGTTTACCGCCTCTGCTTTTGCATGAGCTCTGCATGTGTTCTCTGAGACAACCAATCATTTTCACCTAGATGAGTTTGAGATATATTTGAAACTGCTTTTTTGCTATATTAACCCAATAACCCAATAATTACTACAACAAAATCACATTGAGATATCCAGATTTTTTCCCCAATATCATGCAGCCTTAGTATATTACAGAATACTTTTTATTTCTTGTCATGCCATCACCAGATGACAATTAAAGCTTGGGTCTCTATTTGTCCAAGCATACGTTACTATTACTTTTTTATGCATTTCTTTTATCTTTTTTAAGGCAGCAGCTGTATTGTGTTTCAGGGGCAGACTATTTGCATAAGTAAATCGACAATGAACATGTTTGCAATTCCCACCCTAAAGTGTCAAAGTACCAGAAATGTACACCAGCTGGTTTGGTATTTTGGGACTTTTGCTACTGGCACTCAACCGGAAGTCAACGGAAAAGGGAAAGTACCGAAGGTACCTGGTGCAGTGGAAAAGCACACACAGTCAACATTTGTCTTCAAAAATGGAACGAAATGACATTAAAATGTATAGAAGAGAAGGACTCTGACCTCTGGCCGCTTTTACGTTGAAGCGCAATTGCCTTAATGCTTCATCAGTATCAAAATTGCATTTTACCAGTTCATAAAGCGCCTGAAAAGAAGAGCATCAAAGGTGAGCAAGAGCTGAATCTGCAGCTAGAAAAAGGGAACTTTAGTAACAACTAACAGAGATCAAACAAAACTGAGAAAAAGATCCAGGTCAATAAGACTCTGGAAAAGACCTTATCAATAAACAGAATACTACACAGTCTGCAGATTAGAAAAAGATCCACCCATCTCTTTTTCCATTATATGCTTTATAAGTTTGTACCAGATTTTTTAAGTAAAACATTTGTGATGCTATAATCATGTTTCATTGCCTAACAAACTTTCCTTCTGCTCTCTAACATTGGAAACCTGTGAATCTGCACTTTGTCGATACCTTATTTGGCTAAAAAAAAAAACATTTTTGCTTCCCCCAGTCCAATTGGGGAGTCTGTTTCAAAGTAATGCTCCTGAATGCACCTGCTCGTTGTCCTTGATATGAGATCCTTCTGGAATGGCGTCTACCCCCTTCTCCTCGCCCGTACGCTTGGAGGCTTCAGCCAGAAACTCCACCACTTTATTCTCAGGGAGGGACTGTGGGTCCCAGAGCAGCTGATCTTCATTTTCGTAAACTGTGGGAAGAAAGCGACGTTGACACACTGACCAGCAAGGAGGACAGACCATGTTAACCTGCGGAATATCCTGGTTCACTCCAGACCTCACCTTTCTCGTTTTCTTTATATCTGGAAAGCCCAGAAGGTGTTTCAGCCTGGTACATAGAGCCCACCATGATCTCCTGAAAGAGACAGCATTCCAAACCGTTTCACACACATATCCACTGAGGACATAATTTAAAAATGTCAGCTTCTTAATAAAAAATACCTTTTTCCAGTCCTCAGAAGGAACGTAATCTTCATCATCTTCCGATTCGTCTTCGTTGCCTGGAAGTGACAGTGATTTGCAGTCAGTGCATACGTTGCAGTCATGCAATGCGAAAGAAACGAAGCATCAAACAATAAATTTGCACTCAGATAAAAATGTATCGCATCGATGACTTCAAATCATCATTTGGCCACATGTACAAGCCTTTGGTATGTTTTAATTAGAATATGCAAACAAATTGCTAGACACTCTGCTGAAAGGTTGTTGTGATCTTGTCCACTTCCACGCAAATAGCTGCTCTATCAGACTAAGATTAGACCCCACAACCTCACACACCAGTCCTGTGGGGAAAAAAATCACATACTTTCGAAGTACTTGCACCTCCGTGGACGGATGAGCTCCACGTGTGAGGAGACAAATGGAGTCCGTTCACCATTCGAGGACTGGGTCTCATCCTCCTGGCCTGACATGTCCTTTGTCCGCTCACCCTGCGCAAGCCAAACACACCAAACCTCTACAGTTACTACTGCCACATCAGCTGGCTTCAAACACGCTAAAGCCTCAAGGGGCCGGAATACCAACCGAGAGCCGGTTCAGGTCGCCTGTGCTTCCGCTGTTCTCATCTGTCACGTCATCTGCGTACTCTTCTGCTTCCTCCTCCCTGTCATCATCCTCTTCCTCAGCCACCTCAGGAGACCCTCCACTTCCATAACCATACATGTTCAATAGCTCCTGAATTGGGATTTCACCCTCCTATGGTTTAAGAGAACCGCCAATCAGAAGACCGCACAACCGCCAATCAGAAGACCGCAGACTTGCATCCAATCATTGATTGGAAAATCATAAACTAACCTGGAAAACTAGTGACATCCCTTAACAAGACTCAAAACACCAGTATAGCATACCAAGACCCCCCCTGTCTGTTCCAACCATTAAACACAGCGATTAATTACATTCTAGAGCCATTTCAAACATCTACATGTAACAACACGCTACTCACTCGGGCAAGGTCGTCAATTTCAGTGCTAATATTGGTTTCTTCCTCCAGCATCTCCTCTTCATCCAAGGTCCTTTCATCGTCAAAGTCATGAACAAGCATCTCCGCGGTGGGATCAAACTCCTGGTCATCTGAGGCAGCTGAACCTCCTGATAAATAGGACAGCATACTAAGGCTGCATAGCCATTGCACTGTCCAGAGAATAACACTTTGTTCCAGAAAATGGAAAAACAGCAGATAATAAAGCTTCCTTTTACCTGCTGGGCTTGAACTCCCAAAGGAGGGCTGTAAGAAAAATCAAACGGTATTTATATAAAGAGTAAAGCAAGGAATCCTGTATAGTAATGACAGTGAAATATCTGTTGTTAAGCACTGCATTTGAACATGCTTCTCTGGGCCTGTCCAGTAGTGTGCTTTGAAACCACCTTCAAAAAACAATTTGGGTCTGGAGTAATTAATGCATCTTATTGATGCTTATTTTATGGCTCAATTCTTGCCTCTAAAAGTGTCAATTCATTTCATGTTCAGGCAGCTTATCAAGCTCTTTAAAAGGTTCAATTATTAGACCTCATAGGATTAGTCATTTCAATCCCTTTAGTAAATAAAAAAATATCTTTACAAATGCTGTTGAAGAATATTTATTTATTCAGTAATATTCATTTCTGACATTGATGCTTGTTTTAGACAAACAGTGGGATCTCTACCCAACAAAACAAAATGGCAAAGAAGTGCAAGGGCAAACTATATCTCTTACAGAAACTGTATTGGGGCTGTTCCGTGTAAAATTTAGCAAGTTAACTTTTCATTGCCAGCCTTCTGTAGATGAAGATGAAAAACATCTTATCGATACTTTTCTTAAGACATGAATTTCAGTGTGTGTAGTAAAAAAAAAAAAGAATTCCATAGTAAACAAGGATACGAATCGCCCGTTGACCAAGACTCCGAGTAATTAATCACGTAACAGTACGTAAATAACTCCCTACGTATATAAGGCTATTGTTATTACTGCCAGAAGCCTGGATCTACATCCAGATATTTCATCACTTTTATAAAGCTGTGCCGCCTTCGGTACGTTATAATGCAAAGTCATCCAGACCAATTTAATGTAATCATTAAAAGCGCAAAATGAACGCATTCGTGATTATTAAGCGACAGCACACCCAGTTCGTTTATGATGGGAGCCCATATCACAGAATACACGGTTATGCGACACAGATTCTTCATCCATACTACGGAAATGTAAAGATATATAATAATACTCGTAGACAGAAACAATCGCGTACCCCAAGTACCTTGAGACCAAAGCGAGCCAAGTTGATAAAAAAAGTGGTAAAAGTTAAACTCAAAAAGCGCGCCTAAATTCGATTACCAAACGTTAGCCACCGAAAGCAATCCGTTCAAACTACTAAAAATTGTTGTCTGACCACTATCTCATGCGGCACAAAATAATCAATAACCTCCCCCTGCAATTATAATAAACAATTTAACGATAGTGGCATTTAGCTAGCTTAGCAATCTGCAGGGATGCTTCATTTAAGTTTGAGAATGGCTAACGAATAAAGCGCGACGTAAGAAAAAGTTTAAACCGTAAATAAAACACACTAAGATGAACGCGAAGATTAATAAAATTACATCACAGTTATTTCCCGTTTCGTGAACTCATTTCTGTGCGCAGTAGGCTATTCGGAAAAATGTTACATTAGCTAGCTAGCCTACTAAGAGTTCTCTCCTTACCTCCGCCATGTTTGCTGTTATTGAGGAGGTCACGTGGTGAGTCGCCGCTAAGTCCCGGATGAACGCCCCTTCCCCACTAATTCATGACGGCAGAATCCCCCTGTGTTCTTCAGCCGTCAGTACTGGCGTTATGAAGGTTACATCTTTATTCCCTTACTTTCACATAGCATTTGATACAAAGTGAGCAAGCATTTCTTTTCAAAACTTATTCAGTTTGTTTTTTGCAAATACTTTTTGAATGCTATTAAAATCTTATAGGCTAGCCTACAAGGGATACAGCAGTTGTTAAACTATTTTAGATTAGATTAGATCAACAGAGGGAAAAGATCCCAGAGGGTAAATCTTGCAGCAGCAAGTACAAACAGAACAGACAAACAAACATGTGGTGCAAAAACAGTGCACAGTGCAAACATGTAAATGTGATGCAAACAAATGAAAAGGTACAGAATACACAAATAGAATCCTGAAAAGACATGTTATAAGGCATATTATAGCCTACTAATGTAATGCATGTTATGAAATAATAATACAATAATACAACAATAATAATTGTAAATCAGTGGATGGCAGAGTTATTCATAATGTCGTATTTAATTTTGTCCTCTTCTCTACTACTGCCTCCAGTGGATTCAGGGTCAGTCCCATTAAGTAGGATGTTGCGTATTGGTCTCACTTGACTTTATCATGTTGTGGCTGTGGGTGTTGAGTGGCATGTCGGGAGGAGACATTGTGGTGTAGGTATGAAGGATCCCCAAATGAGTTTTTTACCGCACCAGACGGTAAGATGGGATCACAGGGGATCAAAAAGGGGAAGCTATGGGACAGGTAACAGGCAGCACAACTTCAATGATGCAACGGGGAACCACAAGAAACACTTAAATACTTGACTAACCAGGGAGCACAAAAGGCAGCTGGAGTGAATCACAGAAGGACAAGAATGAGAGGTATATATTGCTTTACGAGTAGTTGCTAAACATTTTTGCTAAATAAATTTTTTTTTCACTTCTTGTGCATCTAATGCATTTAGAAGTGAAAAGACCAATTTTCTCACTATCAAATTAATAGAAGTGAAAGGAAACCACACAATACACAGAATTATTAGAAAAGTATGTGTTTTATTTGTATCTTCTCTCCTGAACAATATTTTCAGTTCAGATGAATCTCTAATTAAGAATGAGTTGTTGAAAAGTGGAGCATGTTCAGTATTGGGTCTTAGTAGAAGAGTGAAGAAGACACAAATGAACTGTCAATTATATGTGTCAAATTAATGGGGAGACTTCCAGAAACCCTTTAGAATGAAATGAAATCATTTTTCAAAACTGCAATCTGAACAGAATCTCTAGATGTACTAGGTGCAGTGTGATACATGACATTGCTAAGGTCACAAAGGCTGGAACACGACCTCTACTCAATAAGGCACACAAGCTAAAGCCTTAAGAATGGCCATGGAGATGTCTGAAGATTGATGTTACAGAGGTTTTGTGGGCAGATGAGATGAGGATGACTTTGATGGAGCAGGTGGATAGGCCAGTGGTTGGACACCTGATTCAAGCACCAACAAGTTGGTGGAGGAGCAATGGTGTGGGCTGCAGTTATCAGTGATGAACTTGTCAGACCTTTCAGACTTCCAGATGGTATGAAAATTATCCACGAGATCTACTGCCAATTTCTAGAAGGTACCTTCTTCAAACACTGGCACAGGAAGATGTAAGCACCTTTTGAAAAGGTTATCATATTCATGCAGGACAATGTCCCTTCCCATGCAACAAAGTATTCCATATATCATCGAGGAAAGGCAAGAAAGGTGATTGAATTCACCACCTGACTTAGCCCACACTGAGAGCTACTGGGCCTTACTGAATTATGATATTTACCAAGGTAGCAAGCAGTACACCTCTCAGAGCAGTGATTGGAAGGCAGTCATAGCTGCCTCAGCTAATATGGGACATGATCGAATTAAAAACTTGACTGGTTCAATACAAGCTCATGATGGTGATTGAGAAGAAAGGTGCAGGACACCAAACAGGTAAAGTGGGTTATTTAGTACAACTGATAGTTTGTCATTTACTATATACACGAAATTGATAAAACTTTTATTATTATGTCTGCAGATGATGAAGAGAGAAAAAATCACGTAGTTTCTGATTGCCTAATAATTGTGCACACTGATAACCAAGTGATTTTCTTTTATTTTTGTTTGTGAAAGTCTAATGTAATATTTTCTCTCTAAATAAATTTACTTGGAGTAAGAGAAAACTTCTGAATTCATTTTTATAAGTCTGCCCAACTTTTGCTAAAAAATATCTCCAGAAATAGTACTTGCTAATAATGCTGCACGCCGTGTAGCTGTACGCAGTTCATATATGTATATTCTTAAGATCTGCAATGTTTTCATAGTTTGTACCGGCAGAGTGCGACGGATGACAGTTAATAAATCAGCTGCAACCCCATTAAAACCACCTGAGTGTTTTATGCTAATAATTCTCCCTCAGATACATGTGCAACCTAATCATTGTTTCATTATTCTGAAAGAAGGTTTCTGGTAAACAGCACTTAACTCCTAAATTGTCTCCCGAGTCGCAGATTTCGCGGTGCGCCGCTCCCTGACATTAAGCATCGGTCAGGAATATATCTTAGCATAAGTTATCAAGTGGCCGCTTCCGCTATCAATTGGCTTTGCTATAACAAATGAAATAAGCTAAGCGAATCCGATCTGTGGGCGGTCCCTGTTGGCATGGTAAACAACGCAAACAAGCGCCCGAAACTTTCTGCCGCCTCATCGCTGCCGGCCAGCTCACTAGCGAGCCGATTCATCAAGATCGTTAAAATTTAAAATCCATTATCTAAGAAATCCTCAACTTTTTGCCGAGACAAATAAGCAAAATGTCTACCGGCACCGAGAAACTTAGGAAAGCGACACTTAAAGTAACCCCGTAAGTAGTTAGTCCTACCTGTACCCAGTATTCTAAGTTGCTCAGTTAATGAACTTCTAATTTATGCTAGCCTGCGTTTATTGACAAATTGCGAAGTTTCCTTATTAGCTGTCGTTACTGTTTCTTAACGAATTTTTAAGATGTAGCCTCCATTATTACCCTGTATCGGGGCTACTATTAACGTTAGTTATGACACTAGATATTGTACATTTGAAAATATACGAGTATCATGAGAATATAAATGTGCTGGGCTTCTATGAGTGTGTATGATAATATGACTTTGGCACCCTACTCACGGC
>JAODKL010000034.1:15673208-15689137 GCA_026780765.1 Petrocephalus schoutedeni
GGCGGGGGGGAGGGTGGGGGGGGATAGTTAAGGGCTTTGGAAACGCAATATTTGACCCTGCATGGGGATACCCCAATGGGTGGAGGGGGTCACACCCACAGCCACAACCCTGGAGGTGTCTGGTCACTGTGTGATGGCTGATGTCATTAAAAGTCTAACAGCATGCGTTCACCTCACATGACAGACTCGGCATGATGCTGACTGCTTCCTTTCTCAGGTTTTCGATGAAAACGGCAATAATGTCACTCCTCGGCCACTCTGCCACCCTGACCCGGCCTTCCTGCAGCCCCGACACACCAAAATCCTTGCAGCTCAAGACACCTTGGGTGCAAGTGTCTCTGATTTTCTCTCCACTGCTTTCCAAACCACCAATACCAGCTTTGCTGGGCCGTTTACCAGGTAAGCCGTTTGCGTGTGTGAGAAAGCACACCACAAAATACTATTCCAATAGTTTGTCTATTTCTTACTGGCTACCCACTGGAACCTCAGCCCAGCTGCACTTATGCCTAGTTGGCTGCCTGACAGCTGTATGCTCTTGATAAACTATTGTGTTTGCACCATTCTGGATAAAAGCATCTGCTAAATAAATAAAAAGTAAATGTAGTTCATGATGCATGCTTTTATTGAAGGCCATCCTCTATTTCAGGTCTGTTTTCGAAAGCAGTGCTATGTCTAGATCAAGCCAATCCACGATGGAATCATTGAATGATGAAATCGAGGAGCCATCTGCTAAACGTGACATCTCAGGCAGCCTGTCAGGTTAATGCATGAGCCTTTACTATTAATAATAACACCATATATCAACACAAGATTGTGTCTGTGTGGGGCTCTAGAAGACTGCAAGGCATCTCAGCCAGGAACAAGTGTAAAAGGAGAACCAGAGTTAGTCCAGGTTTTCCATTTAGTTGACACTCTTAATCCAGAGTGACATACCTTACCTAATTAGTCTCCCTGGATCAACTTGGGGATAAGGGTCTTGCTTAGGGACCCACTGGTCATAGGACATGCCGAAATTTGAACCAGTGACCTCTTGGTCCATTACCTGAGTCACGTACCACTAGGCCACCACCATCCCATCTTGTTTTAGGCTTCAGGGTAGGTGTAGGAAAAAAGATAAGGTGTAGGCTCAAGATAATGAAATCATCAGCGGTTCATAGCCGAGTGCAGATTTCACATCAGCCGCCTGAAAAGAGAATGTACATGAATTCAGAAGGGAGGTCAGTAAAACATTCAGTCATGAATTCTTCTTACACCTGCTCAGACCTGCAGGTGATAAAGGAGGACGTGAGCGAAGCGACGCGAGAAGACATGCTGGATGACGTGGTGGAAAGGTATCTGACGGAAACGGGGACCTTCTGGCTGCTCGACATGCCCTCCGTCTCTGTGTCGGTGGACGGCGAGGAAGCTGAGAGCGTGAAGTAGGTGTCTGAGATGCTCCCGTCTCTGCTGATGCTCAGCCAGATGTCACTCAATTCATAACCATACTCTTCTGTTCACAGCACGCTGACGTCGTTATGTAGATAGTGCTTCATTCATATCCATATTCCTAAGGATGAGCTGAAGTCAAATGTTTCATTGTTATAGAACATCTACCCGACACTTATTCCCAGAGCAATTTAGAGGAGAGAAGAGGAAAGGTTTACAGTGTTATTTTTTTTTTTAAGCACACTACTTGGGATTGTAACCCACAACCTTTGCCTTATTAGCACAGTGTGCCTCTTGTTGAGCCACAGAAGCTCTTCAGAAACTGTAAACGTATTCCCTGGCAGCACATCGATTTAAGAGTGTATTCATCTGCTGTACTTGCTCTGTAAATCAGTATATCGTAACCAGTCTCGTTTGTCCTTGAAATCTATGAATTGTCCCAGTTTGATTAATCACGTTTTACCACCTTCGGCCACATTGCGACGTGATTCTCCTGTACTGTTTGCAGAGAGAGAAACGAGGCCTACATAGGACTCTGTAAAAATAGGATAGGGAATGACAAATATGTGGAAAGGGTCATGCAGACCTTTAACGGGGCCATGAAAACGAGGGAGGTTCAGAGTGAGGCCGTCTCATTGGCCGACGCAGGTAAATACGTTCTTGCTTCCCATGTTTTGTCAGAATCTCATTAGTGGCATGCCAAATGTTCCTAACCGTGATCCATGCGCATTCTGCAGCCGTCATGGCCACCACGTGGGACATGTATGACACTTACTGTAGCGATGGTGGAGTCGGAGAGACTACAGAGACTGCAGATCAGTCTACCAGCCCTGACATTATCTTGAGCCAAAGCCTTGAATCAAGCAAAACTCCAGAGAGAACCATGTCTGCATTAAGCAGTACAAGTATTGGTAAGAAAAAAATATATATACATTTTTTAAGGTTTTTGATGACACAGCCTGATTTCTATGGAGAAAGTATCACAGGACTTATGGAAGAGGCAGGATAAGTAGCAGATATGGACTTGATGGCCCTGCTGTTGTACCCTAGGAAAGGCACTGGCGTTTACCACGCCCTGCTTCTAGAAAATCTGTGACAAAGTGAAGGGCTGCCAGCTGTTATGAATTTATGAACTATGAAAACCTCCATAATTCAGTAAGCACCTCAAGTTCCCAAAAGGAGAGTGAGGCCTTCTTCACACCGAGTGCGAACAAGCCCGACTCTCAGCTCCTGCTCCAGACCGAGAAGTTTCAGCAGGACCTATGCGTGATGGAGAGGGCCGTCCTGCAGAACATCTTCCAGGCCAGGCTGGCAGCCTACAGGCGGCTCCCGGTGCTGGAAGGTGAGTCCCCAGCGGGGCGGGGAGTAGCCGGCTCGCCACCGTCTCACACTGTGGGTGTGACTGAGCACATGGCGATACGAAATAAAACACATTGTAAATATCTACATACTACCAATGTGTAGAATACAACGGTCACATCTATATATAAATATCTACATATAACTGCCAGTTAAGTGGCATATAAGTTAAATCTATATATAAATGTCTATATATATATATATATATATATATATATATATATATATAATGACTAATTTTGTGGCATATAATAGTGATGTCTGTATATAAATGTACATGCAACTATCTGGATATCACATATAACAACACATAGTAGCATATGGCAGTAATGTCCACATATACTGCATCTGAGTGGACACACTAATTAGTAGTATTAATAAGTTACTTTTGAGCGCAGGACTGGAAGCTTTACTCCTAGGAAAGGCCCTGAAAAACAAAACCGGAAGAAGAAATAAAGTTACGTGGGTTTTATGGACATGGCCGCCTTTGTGTCATGCTCGTTAGATCCTGACATTCTTCATGAGCCCTTGGAGATGCGGGGAGCAGAAATGGGTGATGTCCAGCAGGCTCTGGCGCTGGAGCTCCTGTGGTTCTTCAGCTGTGAACTGACTGCGGGCCAGAGCGTCTGTAGCATGGCCTGGAACAAGAAGAACCCGGTACGACCCTGCTCGGCTTCCCACCCACTTCTGTTACTGGGGTTTGGAGGCAAACTGCTTCGCGTATACCAATCAATGAAAAATATGTCTACATTTTCTCCCACCCAGGATCTTTTGGCTGTGGGATATGGACAATTTGATTTGAGGAATCAGAAACCAAGCCTGGTCTGTTGCTGGTCTCTGAAGAATCCCATGGTATGAAAAAGATCAACTTTCTGTTATTCCTCCTTCATGTCCTGCAACAGAGGCACTGGTCTCTTCTTAGATAGTATGAGTGCTTATGTCTGTTTGTCTGCTGACTTTAGTGGCCGGAGAGGATATTCCCCTGTCAGAGTGGGGTGACGGCTCTGGACTTCTCTGCTAGCCATCCGAGCCAGTTGGCCGTGGGCATGAACGATGGCAGCATAGCCATATTCGGCGTGCACAGCCGGGAGACAGCCCCCATCATCGACAGCAGGTATGAAGGCCCTGAGCTGATGTGTGCGTCAACACAGGGTGTAGCATTGGGTATGGGCGGGCATTAAGGTCATGCCCCTACCAGTATTGTGGGAGTACCATATGTGTTTGGGAGATGGTGCTTTAAGACTCCATGATGATTTCTTCTGATACTGGCTCAATGAAACCCAGGCTATGAGTACCATCTATCTAATACTCTGTTGGGAAAATATATATATTTTTTTTTAAAGGAAAGACTTCAGAGTATAATATCAGAAGTGCTAATCCAGATTTTTCTATTTAAATTCTATTTAAGACAACTAAAAGATTAAAGGAACCCATATAGTGCAATTGGAGCCGTACAATTTATTCATTTGACAGCCCAGTAAATGAAAAATGGCCATTTTTGCCAAGAGTCCAAGCAGATCATAAATCAGAATATTTTCACAACCACCAGATTGATTCTTTAAGTGACAAAAATAACTGGATCTTTGAATCGAAACTGTTGTGCATATTGTTTCTGTTGGTTATTTTGCTGAGGCTGAATTAGCCAGAAGGCCGTCCTGTTAAAGAACTACTGCCATGTCTGTGTTTCTTCAAGCGAATGCCCCCACAAACACAGCGGACCCGTCTGTCAGGTGAAGTGGATTGACCAGGACAGGGGTCTGGGGGGGGAAGACAAAGGCGAGACACTCGTTTCTGTGTCTGCGGATGGCAGGATCAGCAGATGGATCCTCAGGAAAGGCCTGCATTGCATGGGTAAGTGTCTATAATTTATTGAATGTTACATTACTATTCCGGAAGTGCTCATGCTGACCGCAGCCACCCTGTGTGGTTAGCATTAGCTGTAGCATTTTATGTAGTATTGTTCTCATTACAGATCTGATGAAGCTGAAGCGAATTGGGAGCAAGGCAGTCAGGAAACAGGGAGGGGAGAAGCCCCGCAGGAGTGAGGCATACATATCTCGACAGGGCCCCGGGCTTTGTTTCGACTTCCATCCCAAGGTGAGAGCTCGTAACTCACAGCTGCCCTCAGGGAGACACGTTGACCCCTACAGGCTTGGAGGACCAAATGGTTACAGAAAGGCAAATAGGAAAGTATGCGGCTTTTTGCAGGATATTGCCATGGAGGAGAACAATCTTAGAAGCATATGAACATTAAATATAGTTATACAAATAAATAAAATGCATGAGCTTCCAAAAGCTGCTTAGTGTTTGTACACATTCCATTTTAGTTATCTGTGTGTACCCTCAAATGAATGCAGTAGGGAATAATACTCTTTCATTGGTGGAGTGAGGCAGTGTTGAGGAAGGCTCGGTAGTCTGGCCATGTGACTCAGGCTGTACATACCAGCTAATTCGTGGAATAAGAAATGGCGATGAATGCTGTATGATGTCAGCCATCAAAGGGACATGGACGTAGAGAGCTGGTGCAGACGCCACAGGCACATGGCCAAGGCACAGGGAATGACATACCCCAGTAAGGGTGACGCCAAGGTCAGGGCTGCCCGAAGATTACAATTGGTGGGGAAAAGCATGCAACCTCCATTCATCACCGAGGGTACTGCCTGGGACAAGAACATAAAGAGAGACAGCCCCACCCCCAAATTAGCAAAGTTAATCTCCTCCTTATAAGAAGTCACAGGGTTGGGCTGGCCCTAAGGAGGGGGGCGTTTTGAATAATTTTCTTAGGCTATTTGGCATTCATTATCCACACATGCACAATGTCTTTAAAGCCTCTGAAGGTGCCCCTGTCTGTGATTAGATCTGACAAACACCTGATTGGCCGCCTTGGATATCTCTGAGCTGAATAGGTGCAGCAAATGGTGCCTCTATTTATCCATCTTCTGCGCATTAGCTGCTGGTATGATAAGAGAAATATCTTGAAAATATCACATCTCGTAACGTTTATTTATCTTCCAGGACTCAAATATCTACCTGGTTGGCACAGAAGAGGGTCACATCCACAAGTGCTCCTGTTCTAACAACGAACAATATCTGGAGACTTATACATCACACAAAGTAGGTGTGATGCTTCTACATACGAACACACCCCCACACTGCAGAGGTCATCTTTGATAACAGATCATTGTCATCCTTCATTGCTCTAGCAGGTTTTTGCCAAACTAATTGTCACGTCAACTTTTAGGGGCCTGTGTACAAGGTCACATGGTCTCAGTTCTGCCCCGATGTGTTCCTGAGCTGCTCATCCGATTGGACCATCCATCTGTGGAAACAGGACCTGCTCACCCCTGTGCTGGTCTTCACCTCGCTCAACAGAGCTGTGCTTGATGTCTCGTGGTCTTTCAGCTGGGCCACCATTTTTGCTGCTGTAAATGAGGACCGGGTAGAGATCTGGGATCTTGGTGCCAGCATGTAAGTGGACTGCTTCGTTCCCCAGACTCTATCACAATTACTGCTCCAGCCAATGCACACTCTACACATGCACTCCAACCTGGGCGCTGCCATTTTCACAGTTCCATATTAGGTCTACCACTCACACACTTGATGACATTTTCTGACTCATCAGCTTGGACCCCATCACTGTGAGCTCAACACGCCCAGGGGTAAAACTCACCTCGCTGCTGTCTGCCACACGGACGGACTGCTTTCTGCTGGGGGACAGCGACGGCCACATTGGGGTCTGTCAACTGAACAATCTGGGTGCTGGAGACTCGCAGGTAAATTGGAAACACACCCATAATGGATGATGAAAAATTAACAATGGTGCATCACATTGTTTTCTATGCATTCATTACACTCTATCATTTTGAAACACATGGAAAAAGTATGGGTGATTTTGTCAGAATACAAGCCTTTTATGTCCCTTTTAAATCTGTTTTGAAAGTTTAACCACAAAGGAATTAAAATAAGCGCAATATCATACTGATACAAATTCTTGATTAATCTGCAGCTCTGTCCTATATGTTCGAAAGGAGTTTTCTGATAAGGTTATTAAGCCCCACCTGTCACTCTGCTGTGGCAAACTCTCACTTGACGTCATCTGATTTTGCAGAAGGGCGCATTGGAGGAGATCATCAGAACAACCCTTCAGTCCAATTGTAACTGAAATGAAATCTCAAGGTTGTTTACATGCTGATGATGCGATTACCATCTTCATTCTGTCATTGCCAGACTGAGAGTCTCCTCTCAGGCATCACAATAAAATTAGGCCACAACCTGCCTGGAACTCGCCCAGAGACAGACGTTGTTATTATGCTTGTCTATTGAATTTTAAAAAGTTCAGATTTTGAAAGCATCTCCATAAAACCACGTAGCGCAACAGTCAGGAAATGTGACCGGTGTCATCTTTGGAGTAATTGGTGAAAAAGAGACTTTCCTTTATGTATTGATGCTATCAGAATCCTATTTGGTGGGTTTCAACTAAAAGGCACCCAGAAGCTGCAGCGCTTGATATGTAACTGAGGGAAATATATAGATGTCAAATAAAAAATGCTTCTCTTAGGCGTTACCATGGCAATCAAGATCAGCATCATATTGGGTCACTCAGTGAGTGACCATCACCTCATCGCCTCATTGTGGTTTAGCTTATATCTATAGAAACCTTGCAAACCTTTAATGAGTAAATCGTTGGAAGATTGATGGATTAAAATAAATACATACAACCTACTTTCCATAACAGCTTTATGTGATTGATTTTTGTATGTGGTTTATGATTAACAGCTATACACTAAGGGATAACATATTCACTACAAGAAACTTTATCAATCCCAGGACCCAACATTTGTACAGCATGATACAGATGTTTAAAGTATTATGAAAACTTTGCGACAGGTTTTAAATAAGACACTCTAAAGGAAGAAATATATGGGCTTTTCATGGCAGCTTAGGACTGAGTTGTAACTCAATGACTAACAGAAGTGAGTTTAGGAATCTTTAAATGGCAGAGTCAAGATAATCAGAAACATAAAGCAATTTGTCTGTGTGGGCTTGGCACAGAAAGGGGCCCTCAGAGGGCCTCAGCCAATGGGCAATGGAGGAGTGCATGTGCCA
The DNA here is from genome assembly GCA_026780765.1 of Petrocephalus schoutedeni. Lineage (NCBI taxonomy): Eukaryota > Metazoa > Chordata > Actinopteri > Osteoglossiformes > Mormyridae > Petrocephalus > Petrocephalus schoutedeni. The sequence continues at coordinate 15,681,099 of JAODKL010000034.1, forward strand.
GGCGTGTATATATATGGGACAGGAGAGGGGGAGAGGAGAGTGCATATCTACAGAGAGACCTCAAGCTGCCATGAGGGTAGCGCTGGTGTCTCTACTGCTGCTGGGCGCCCTGTGCTCAGCCGTCTCGGCCCAGGGCCAGGTCAGCGCCGTGAAGCTGTGTGGCCGGGAATTCTTCCGCGCCATCATCTACACATGCGGCGCATCCAGATGGAGGAGGCTCCTTCTCCAGGAATCCCAAGGTCAGTCCATCCTGCGCTCGCACCCCCCTTGAATGGCTGTTTGTTGTGGGACCGCTCATGGTGAACATCTCCATCTTTAACTGTTTATCTTAAGAAGCAACACCGTTGTCAACGGTATCTTACAAGCTTATGCCTTTGCTAACTTTATGTAGATGGGTAGCTAATGGAAAATGACTGGATCAACCAGGGCCAGCTGAAGGCCATGTGGTGCCCTGAGAGAGCTTCACCGCTCTTGTCATGGGTACTGTAAAGGGCAGGCGTTCCAATGGCCAATTGGAACATTACTGGATTGGTCTAGGCTTGGGGCCCAATATGATATGCTTTATCGTGCCCAAAATCTCTTCCAATACCCGTGGTTGGCGTCTAGCGCCCCCAAACTCCACCGCACAATTTAACCTTACATGTTTCTTGTGGTGGGGGGATAGTGTGGCACTGGTGGTCTGCCAAGTCGGCACCCACTCAGAAGATGGAACCATAGGCCGCCACCATGGTTGCCTAATGTGTTGACCGGCACTGCATCCAACATGTTTCTGTCAAGGACTTGAGCATAAAACACAAGCAAACAAGTCCTATAACTTATTTTTAAGTTATAATTTTAATCCTTTTATAAATCTGGAGCCAGCTCGTCTTTGGAAGGAGAGCAGTGCAGGGCTTATCCCAGGAATGGTTTAGTGTGGTGGATGTGTATGGTTACTGTCTCTGATGGATCGCTTTCATACTGGAAAATGGCATCTGGTAGGTCGCTGGTAGAAGAATTTCTATCTGATCAAATTACATGACATATTACTGGTGCCAGACATGTTTAATTGTGAAGCTGAACGCAATTAAAGAAGAGATAGTCAGATCACAAATAACTCGTGACAAGGAATCACCACAGTCAGGCCTGCACACAGCGACTGAGATGAGATTTTAACATGATAAGGTGCTGAATCATCCCAAATCAGCATGTGCTTGTTTTATTTAATCTGAGATAAGCAACTTTTAGACTATGTTTAACCTAAACAAAGTTCAAACAGATATAAATAATCAAGGAATTGGTCACATAATGAAGATGTAATATTTGGTTCATATGTTGCTGTTGTCCAGTGATGATATATGTTACTTATCTGATCGTTGTGTAATAATGACAACAGCAACTGTAATTCAAAACAAACAATGGAAATAACATAAAATAAACCACAAATTCACTTTTCATTTTTCTGACTAATGTGTATTCATGACAAATTTTAATTGGTTTTTGATTAAACCAAATAAACTATTAGCACTATAAAAATGTGGACTAACCTGATCCTGGAGACACAATGTAAAATCATATTTACCAATATCCCGATGGTGGTTCTGATCCGTCGGTGTCACCGTTCCTCAGGTGTGGGCAGCAATGAGCAGAAGAGTTTCCAGGCCTTTTCTGACGGTACCAGGAGGGCTCCATCCCGCCGGACCCTGGAGAAGGTGATCACAGATTTGTGCTGCCAGGTGGGATGTCGGAAGAGTGACCTGGTGACCTTCTGCTGAGGAAGCACAGGCAGTTCCGTGGCCTACGTGGATGCCGTCTGGACTCGCAGGGGCCGATCCATGATGCGTTTTATACAGCCTCCTGAGGGAGGGAGTCCAGCAGCAAACCTCAAGCCACGTGCCATTCTCTCTCTAAAATGCTACAAGAAAAACTAATAAGATAAACTACTAATTCCAGTCAAGGTTAGATGAGACACTGTATGTATATTTTGCTAGCATTCTTCAATAAATCTTTCCATATGCTGAAATGCTATGAAAAATATCTGCTATTATATGGTATTATTTACACATCACAGATTTGGTGGCTGACAGTACGTATGAGCTTTAAAGACATTTTTGCCATTAATTTGTATCATTTAGAAAATAGGAAATTTAGGAACAAGTTTACTTAACTGCATACAGGGGTGCTGCTAGAGATTTTAGGCCCCATGAAAACATATCACATTGGGTCCCCAACCCAGACCAATCCAATTATGCTCCTATTTTTTAAGGCCCCTGTCATTCAGGGGGGTCCCCAGAGGAAACCTATTCAACACAGAGACACCATGCAAAGTCCACACCCATCAGGGCTGGAACTCCTTCCCATACAAGCAACAGGCAATCCCCAATATCCCTCTAATATGTAATAACCACAATAAATCATGTACCAAAGGGCAGATTTTGAATTACAATGTCTTGCCCCATGCTTGCACAAGCAGTCCGGCATATAGGTGTTTGCATTATTTTAAATCACTGTGGTCACCTCAAAGGAAAAATAAATATATTTTACACCTTCTTTTAAAGCTGCAGACAAAAACAAGACTGTCAATATTCCCCACTTTATTTCAAATGGAACTGACATTGACATTTTAAACATTACATTATGGGCATTCAGAAAGCCTTTAAAATTTTAGAGGGATTTATATATATTTACTTTACATATACATTAGACAATTGCATATTCAGTATTCAATGGATAAAGTGTACAGGTAGACAATATTGTTAAATAATATCCATATAAAAAATGTATTTACACAGGGTATGGTATACAATTCATACTAATGTATAAGGCAAGTAATATTTGCAGAGATGACAATTAGTCTTTCACAGATTCCATATCAAACATTCATAAAGAGCAGCTGATCCACACAAGTGGTGTGCAGTGAACTGGAGATGATCGCACATCGGTTAACCAATAAGGGTGTTAAGCATTTAAAGTCCAACACCTCATTAAAAAAAAAAAAAAAAAAACAAAATCACACCAAACAGCGTTACTGTGAATCCAGTACGACATTAGGAACGCTCAGCTGTAGTATCTCAGCAGGCCAGACAAAAATATCAGAGTACAGGACACTGGAGTAAAAATTTCTTTATCTTTTGATTTAAGGGATGTACTGCTTTTTCATAAAATTAGTTTAATTGCTTGCAACTTTAAAGACTCAGAAAAATAGTTTTTCAGAATGTTCAAAACAAAGCGAAATAAAAATGAAACGAAAATGACATCTTCAAAACATAAAACCGAAATAAAACCAAGTAGACTTTGTTATGTCTTATAAATAATATTTATAATAATAAAAAAATAGCTGAGAAAAATTCCACAACTTCATGACTTGTGGCAAGTGTTCGTGTCGCCGATGTAGGGCCCAATGAGACTCTAAACAAGGATTTTACTGCACAAAGAAATGTTACGCGTGTTTTGGAAACGCACATTTGTTCCAAAGCGATTTATATACAGTGTGGAGAACAATTACATTTTGTTTACGCGTGACTTCGTCCACCCATCCTGGTTCGAAAAAGCCAAGCAGTGTGTACAAATCGAGGAGAAAAAAGAAAATCGGGAACGACGTATACTAACCATAATTCACAAGCAGCAAATATTCGACACCCAGTTCCACCACCAAACTTAAGGTGTTTTTTCCCCAAGGTGAAGTGCCATACATGATACATTTATTAGCTGTTTATTTTTTAAAACACTGCTGTCATTCTTTTCAGATTCCTTACCTGTATTACTAATTTTTTTTTGAATGATTACACCCTAATCCTGCTCCTTAAACAGAAATTACTTTCCTGGGGTGTGCAGAACACCCCCCCCCCCTCCCCCGGTAGATTTTGCCGAAAGACCGTGGGAGGTAGGTTCAGTCCCAGAAGTGGAATTATACTCCTTGCCTGCCTCAACCCCAGTCCCCCTATAATCACAGAACTCTGTAACGCGATAAACAAATTAACGGTACTACCCATTAGATATTTTAATATCGCCAAAAGCATGTTTTCACATTGGTCAACATTTTAAAATTTTATTATTTTATTTACTTATATGGCCTAAGCAACATACTATCAGAAAGGGGGCACATTGCTATACTTGAAAATGTACATTTACCTACAGCTAGGGTGCCACTGGCAGACCTTTGAGGGTACAGCCCCAGTGACTAGTTTATTGTACCCTGAAAAGTAGCCTACAAATTGGTACTTTTTTCTGACAGTGTAGGGAAATACCAGCCGTTAAATTATAACAAATAACTGCTAAATTTCCACAACAGAACCGACAATTTGCCTTCATCTTTGACATAAAGCCCCACAATGTCCGTATAGGAACAGGCTGCTGAGCGGCAAATTAAAGGGAGAAAAACACAGTTTCACACCGAGGCAGGTAGCGTTTTGCGTCTGTGGGTTTAAAATAAATCGGGGGTGTCCCCTGCGGTCTGCGCAAACTATGGCGTGGGACCAGAGAAATCGCTTGAAAAATATGCATCAGCGGACCTGAAAACGGCGCTGTTCTTTCTTCATACATGAAAACGGACCGTTTCCTAGGTCTGGGCAACGACATCTTCAGCACACAGTTATATAAAACAATTCCTCCGCCCCCCACACGCGCATTACAATATAGAAATTAAAGCTATGAACTTAAGCATGTTAAAGGAAGGCAAAGGCGTGTGATACGGATTTGAACCGCATACCAGGCTGTGTTTCAATAATCCATTTTATTAGTCCTGCTCTCGAGGGCAGGTAAATATATATGCATTTTTTTATTCTAACCCCAGCCCATATAGCAAATTTGCAATTCACTTAAAAAAAATGATAAAATTTGAAATTATACCTCAGCATTATACTACACAGGTTACCACTCCACAAACTTAACAAAAAAGATTCATATTTATACCTTTAATGTTTCTAAATCTTTTATAGCATCCAAATTCTAATCATATACAGATCACTTTTTTTAACAAGAAATCAGTATCAACAATAAATAAAAATATGTCATACTGTACTTTGAAGTTTTATATTGACGCCTGAGGAACAAAATATCGGCTATCTGACAGCAAAGGGAACCAACCCCCTCACGACAAATAGTACCAATTCAAAATTACACTTTATACATCGTTCAGGTAAAACATATTTTAAAATATTGCAACTAGGGAAAAAAAATAATTGAAGCTGCCCATCTACTCAATTAACCACTTCACAACAAAAATATAACATTTAATAGAGTAGGGAAAGTAATGTTCAGCTTCAAAGAGTCCTCCTTCAGTTTGACTGCACCCTGAATAAAAAAGGAATAATTGAAAAAGACACCCTCAGAATAAACTCTTTTTAGAAAAAGACTGAACTTCAAGTCATAAAAAAAGAGACAAAGTAATAATACATTGTACAGAGTTCACAAAAACGTACAATGGGATTTAATACATTTTTGGTATAAACCTTGTCCACTTCCTATCCATCAGTTGCTGTTAATTGCAAAAGCTTTTTAGCGGGTTCGTAATTCTGGATGCATGTAAACTTGGTGACCAACGGTGACGGTTTTTGTTTGGACCTCTTATCGCAATGACAGAGTAAAAATAGTGTCAGCACCACGGTGCATGCATCTGAGTGCGCCCTTGTGTTAGGGACACAATATAAATCGGTTTCCGAAACCCTTGAATCATCATGACTAATTACGATGTCATTAATTTATGCCAATAAAATCCGCATCAGTAATATCCGTGAAAATATGGCACAGGGTCTTCCAATTCAGCTCGACTTTTTCGAGAAGGGGCAAAAAAACTTCAAGGAGACTTTTGAGTGTGACGTTTCTGCAGATCGACGCGATGGCCTGAAGGGATTCAATACGAACAGACAGTGCATGCAAGGCTCCGCCATGCCAATGGTAATTATTCAGTGCTAATAACGAAAGGCGATCAGACGCGGAGCGGAGTGATCCGGGCTGGAAAACCCCGCCACCGTCCCATCGAGAAAGTGCACCAACCCCAGCTAACAGTAAGTTGCCCCGGTTCTGGGACCGGGCGTTGGGGGGGGGGAACGCCAAGGCGTACAGGATTCACAATAAGTTAAACTAAGCAGCACAAACAAAACACACACAAACGAGCAGACACACAAACAACGAAAACCTGAGTGTTTTCCAGCCCTAAGGGGACCCGCGAGGGGTGTCGGAAAGCCCGCCCCATAAACGAGGACCCGCTGCGAAAACGTTTTATCAGTAGCTTAATACCGGGCCTTCAAAGCAAACCGCATCAACAGGAACAGAAATAAAACGTTTGATCAGAATTCACTGCCTGTTTCTGAGATTTATAAGAACATACCCCTTCTACACCTTCTTTGACAGTCTTCACTGTCATATTTATTTTCAGTGTATTATTAACTATTATTATTGATGCCTACTGCGTTTACTCTGCAGTAGGCAGGGTTAATGGAAAAGCCGTTCTGTAAACTATTATTTGGATACAAAGCTCTCAGTTGGAGGCAAAAATACTGCCTTGCTGGAGGGATAGTAGACAAGTCATTTGAACACCCTCACGTGGGACTTTCTCCCTTCCAGCCTCGCATAATCATCTTAAAATAACAACGGGAGTGATGCTCACAGCACCTTGCAGACCTCTGGACTGGTCCCTCACTCTCGGGGTCCTCAGCATGTAACTGAATGCCCAGTTCAAACGTCTTCGTGGACGAATGGATCTGTTTGAACCGAGTAGTCAGGCAGCCGCAGTAATAGAGTTCTGACACCACAACACACTCAAAATAAACAGCTGCTAATCTCAGAAATCAAACCAGCAGTCTAAACGTAATGACACAGATGCTCAGAGATGGGTACATGTTACAGGTACGATAATTACACCCCAAGACTCGTAGCGACTCTACACACGGGTTATACGCCATAACACTGCGGACTTGGCCATCACGTTCTCCTCAAGCACGTTATAAAGGGTTCAACGTAAGAGTCGTCATGTTGTTCATTTGAAAAAGGTCTCCACTGTCCAGTCCAGTGAGATCGTCTTTGTGTTCTTCGGACTAGTTATCCGCCAAGTATTTCCCTAAAGACACAAACACACAGATAGACGTTATTACTTTGATAATGCATGGCACGCTTGTCAGTGTGTGAAAATCAAATCCACTTCCCCATGCAAAGTTATATTTTGAACATTACTGCTTCAGAATAAAAGGGTTATTAGGAAAACATAACAGAAACATTTTCCTTTTGAAGTAAAATTTAGGATGCCACCATATAGGACCAAACCCTGTTGACTAAAAGCAGTTCCTACACAATACATTAAATAAATGTGTTCCTTATTTTAAGTTATTTAGGAATGTTGAAACAGCATTCTCTGCTAATTAGCTACCTAGCTACGATCTTCTGACTCGACCCGCAAGCTACTTATTTTGTTTTTGAAACATCCAAGGGGGGGGGGGGGAAGTGACCTTTCACATGGGGTCCCGGAAACAACAATCCCACCCCTGTACAGGCCCTACGCTCATCTTGAGTCAAGCCATTTGCGCACCTGCTGCAAACCTCTTCTTGACGAGAGAAAACCTATAGCCAGTCCCCGTCAGCTCGATGTCGCAGCCTGACAGAGTGCTGCCCTCGCTGGTGAACTGGACCGCCAGTGGTGCGGGTTTACTGGGCCCATCTGTCAGCTGGAACCTCGCGAGCAGCGAACCCACACCTGGGTCAAACACATGGAGAGAGAGGCCTCTCAGTTCACAGAACAAAGTAAGTGCCTGCATGCGTTACTGTAAACCACTAGGGTCTCATTAGGGGTCACCAACCCTATGCCCCATCTCAGTTGCCCGCGGACTTGTTCTAAAAATACTAAGTTGCCCTTGTGGTTCGCCGAAAATATAAATATATATTTTTTTAATGCTGCGCCTTATGTAAATTCTAGTGAAAGTTTCACACATGCAAATTTCATGGTGGTAATCAATAAAAAAAAAATATATGGCTGAACCCCGGCTTTTGCGTTTTTTACAAATTTTCCCAAGGTGTTTGGATTTGCTTTGGATGCTTTTTGGATTTAAATAAATACATAAATAATATATATA
>JAODKL010000034.1:15693282-15737924 GCA_026780765.1 Petrocephalus schoutedeni
GGGGGGGGGGGGGGGGGGGGGGGGGGGGGGGGGGGGGGGGGGGGGGGGGGGGGGGGTCGGGATTGGGAGAGAGAGGGACAACAATGAGTCACATGACAGATCTACTGGATTTCAGGGAGGAGCCTTTTTTGATTTTTGTTGGGAGGGGCTGGGAGAAATGTTCCTTAGCTGGTGGTGTGACTGGGGAGAGGCTTGGGGGAGCATGTTCAAGCATGGGGGGCGAACAAGCTGAACCCGGGTCAGAATCTGGGAGCTCCCACATAGCTCATTATGCTGCTCATCTGAAATCACTGACACACACACACACACACCAGCTGAAATTGAAGCCCTTCCTTACTAAAGCAAATGTGCATCATCATTCAAAAACAGGACTTAGGTACATCTGCAGACCACCCCACATGTCTACAGGACACTGGGCTGCTTAGCTGGGTCACGCTTCATGTTCCTTGATAAGGTGGCTGACAGTGGCATGGAGGAGCTGGCTGCAGAGCACAGCAGGAGACACAAGGGGGCAGTGTGGGGCAACAACAGGAAGGGACGGAGGAGGAAGAGAGCGTAGGGCACTTACAGACAGATAACAGATGGATGAGGTTGAGGTTCTGTTAAACATGACTCTTGTGAAAGGGGAGTCGGGTGTGGGGTGGAGGATGGACGGGCACCCCAGTGGGTGTGTAAAAACATTAATATGACAGAGTGAATCCAAAACCCCCAAGTTTGCACTACACGATTTTAGCCCTGATTTTCTGCTCGACAGCAGTTTTTGAAAATCCCCAGATCGGCAAATCGGTGTTCTATACATATGGGGGTTAATTTGCCGCGCGTCTGTGAATGCCGAGCAAATGTGTCGTCATTTGATGACAGTTTTTTAACAAATTGTAGCATGTTGACACCAGAATTGTGATGTCCCGGTGTCATTTGCACGTGTCCTTTCGTGACAAAACGCAGTTCGGAGACCAGACAGACTCGTCTGCGATTCCTACTGATGAAAGATCTTGCAGTGTGTGAGCCCCGGTCACCAATGAATTGTGTATTGTGTAGCCACAACGACTTCAAGACTCCAGATTACAAGAGGCCAGGTCATGTAGTGGGAACACTGCCGTGATCTGATGACTTTAAAAGTCGAGCAGTGCGGGGGCGTCTTAGCCCGTCTGCGAAGAGCTCAACCTTCAGCTTCTGGATGTCAGACAAGGCCAGGAGCTGTTCCTGTGCTTCCTGAAGCAGGCGACGGATTTCACACTTCAGGGAGACCATGGGTTTGGGATTCCCACCCCTCTTTAAATCCCCCGCCCCCGCCTGCAGGCAATCCCTCTTCACGCTGTGGCCCAAGTATTTACGCACCATAAAACAGCAGTAATACTTACAGAAAAGCCAAGGCACGAGACAGACAAACCTAAACCACTGAAACCTTAAAAAAAAAACATTTCATTTACATAAATGCCTGGGCAATTAGTCTACCAAACCTTACTTCCTGTTTACTGCGGTGTTTCACCATGAGTACGGTGCAGGGAGAAGAAAATGGAGTCACGACAAGTGGCCCAAGACTGGCCTCTGTGGCAAATGCTTGTGTGGGACGGGCTGATCTGGCCAATGGACCAATCAGGTAGAGGTCCAGGGAGGCCAAGGTGGATTCCCGTGCTCAGAATTTCCATTGGGTCCGTGACAACTGACCTGGGCTCAGACCCCAAGCTGCACTCTCTATATGTGTGTAAGTTTGAAAAAAGGAGAGGGATGTACAAGATATATACGTAAAACAACACATTCCAATGTACAGGCAATCCCCGGGTTAAGAACATCCGACTTTACAGACAGTCCATACTTATGAACATAAAGCCTACTTATGCCATAAAGCCCATTATATTAAACATTTGGGCTAAGTACCATGATTCGTAATAAAACCATGCAGTACTTTGTGACACTTCTGAAAGCACTGTGCGGCTTCAGTGATTCGTCAGCTTGTACAAATTTGTTTAAAAGACGGACCTAGGGAACGGATCTTGTTCGTAACCTGGGTTCGTAACTGCCTGCAACTGTTCTCACTGACTTAATTGCAGCCATGGACCATACCCACTGTACACAGCAGGGGGAGGTTTCGGGGCGTGATATCGACAGAGCCGAAGAACGGCATCGAACAGAATCAAAGCAAAAAAACAAGACAGAGACAGCAACACAAAGAATGAATGACTGCCGCGGTGAGTCCCATAATGATTATGAGGAGAATAACAAACAAACAAAACAGAAGCACAAAATAAAAACATTAAAGGCGTGGAAAAGGACAGAAAAGATGGCTGTGGTGCATCAGGATCATAACAAATCATTCCGGAAATCAGTACAATAACAAGGTTGTTTTTTTTTTACCTTCTGATACTCAAAAAACCTTGAGGGTTTAGAGATGTCCAGCCCTCCCCATTAAGAACACAGCTGACTAAACAAAGGGCGATTCTGACTATGATTTGAAGCTCATGAATCCCGTCAAACAAGTTATTAAAATAACAAAACTGTTACAGGGTGACAGTCTGACTAAAGAAAATCTCTTTTTTAAGCTCTCTGAACGAAAACATTGGAGGATAGCAGAGAGTTTCCATATCAAGTAAGGAAGGACCAATTTTCTAAAAAGTACCCTAACTGGGTCAAAAACAACCAAACTAACAACTGAACTAAATCCCTGCATTGACATGTGGGCCTGGATGAAAGGCAACACTTTCTAGAAGGAAATCTCAAATATGTGATGTCAGTAGGGTTTGATCCAGCACAATTTCCAGACCTTAGGAAGCCTTGTCTGGAAAACACCACCACATCAGCACGGTAACACACACACACCCAAAATGGCAGCATTTCCATGCACTAATTTCCCAGTATATATATAGTGTCTGTTCATCGTCTGTCTAATGTGGAATGTGCTATGTTTGTTCTGTTCTGTTATTTTCAGTTACGTTCCGTTTGCTGTTACGTTTGTACCATTCTGTTACATTGTGTTTGCTGTTAAGTTTGTACCGTTCTGTTACATTGTGTTTGCTGTTACATTTGTACTGTTGTTACATTGTGTTTGCTGTTACATTTGTACTGTTCTGTTACATTGTCGCATTAGGTTTGCTGCATTATGCTCGTTACTAAGCAAACGGGAGTGGAGGAGGTGCAAACCTGACACGGCACCCGAGGGCTCCCTACTGACGGTGGGCGTGGTGGCAGCGCTTAGGGAGTTGGTGGAAGAGATGGAGGAGGTGCTCTCTGCCCGCGCCAGCGGGGCAAGGGGTGGGGGGCTGCAGGAATGGACAGGAGGGCAGAACGTCGGGGCCTGTAGGAGAGAATGTGACAGTGGTTGGCTTTGACACCCCTGCGAGTCACATGAAGAATAACAGGAATCGAAAATCTCTGAAAAGGAAAATATTTTAAAGGACATGGGAAACTCTTACCCCTTCCCCCACACTGGGCTTGCCAAGGGGTGCTACAGGTCTTGAGGGGGGTCTTGGCGGGGGAGGGGGTGGGTCAGGGTCACTGCCAGGCCCGGGTGTGGAAGGGCGAGCTGGGGAGGAAGAGCCGGTTGCAGACAGGAAATCACCTTGGTTCATATCAGCTAAATATCACCCATCCGTGCCAGCTAACATGTCCCACAATGTGGAAATATCAAAATAATTAAATTTCAGTTTTCTTTATTAACAGCCTAGTGTATTATAGCAAGTATCAAGCTCTCCCCCTGCCCCCGGCCATGCTCTTGGTACCCCCTACAGGCCATCAGTGAGGCTGCGCCAGCTCCGGCGTGGAGTCCGCTGGTCGCACTTCTGCAGTGATAACCGGTACCCCACAGTGAGCAGCCAGGCTGCTACTAGGCCACTTTCACACAGACATAATGAACCCCAGCCAGGGCCTGGTGATGATTCTCCTCTGGACGCTGGTGTGACGCCTTTACTCACTGCATGATGTTTACATTTAAATTTATCTGGCAGACGCTTTTAACCAAGCGGTCAACGAGTGAGGAAAGCTTGACAATCACAGCACAAAGCACACTGAATCAAAGATGAGAGGATGGACACCATGAGCGTGTAGCGAGATGCACTCACCACTCTCGCGGCCATTGCCAGAACATGCTTCGGGTGAGGACACCACAGGCCAGGATGTGGGAGGCGCGGCCTGCAAGGCCGTGGACCCCACAGGGTTCTCATTGGCTGGTGTGGCTTCCAGACTCTTCTGATCTTCCTGGTTTTTCTCTAGTTGTGGAGGGATAATGTGAGCAGCCAGTGGGGAGGAGCTTCCAGGCTGGTCAGACTGAGGGGGAGTGGCCAGAATCCGAGGGGGGGAGTCTGGGGGCGGGGCCTGAGGAAGGGGAGGAGGCTGTTCGTCAAGAGGGAGGGTTCTCTCGGGCGAGTCATCACTGAAGCTGACCCATTTATTCTCCGTCACTGCCTCCATGGGCAGAGAGGCTTTAACGGGTCCAAAGATGGAGTCCAGGTCCGAAAATGAGGGCTTGACTACGTCCGATGGCTCATCAGCTTCATTCCTCGATGCCTCTGTGCCACAAACCGCCCGGGAAGGAGAACAACAAGGGACAAAGGGTCACCAATGACACTAAAAAGCAGGTGCCTGACTGTAGGGTAGAAGCCATGGGTGGGGGTACTGTGGGGTGAGGGAGGGGGGGCTTACCAGTAAATGCTGTGGATGGGGGGCCAAACAAGGGAGGCAGGGCTGGGATATTCTTGGGTGGAAGCAGAGGTGGAGCTGCAATGACATTTTTGTTTTTGCGAGTATGAAAGGGAGCTATTGGGTAGGAGGGTCTGAGGCTGATCGGAGGCGGGGGTGGGGGGACCCATGTGACCAAGCGCTGACAAATCATCACTCAGCAGGGGGGGGGGCATGAAAAGGTGGCGGGTCGGAAGCAGAAGCGGATGAGGGATCACCGGCACACGGACATGTCTCCAACCGAGCTGTGCGAGTCTACCACACACATTCACAGCGTGCTCGGTGAGCGTGCTGAGGAATGGAAGCTTAATCTCCACCTGAACCAAGACTTACTTCCGGAAGGAAAGTCAGGGGACTCAGTAGGAGGTGCACCCCACACACCGGGTTCCTCTATAACCGCTGAATTAGGAGAAAAACAGACGGCAAAGTTTCAGCTTCTCCTTGGGAGGCCTAGATTACGCAGACGCTTAAAATAACTAATTTAAGAGGAGAACCTAACAGTAAGGCGACAGCCGCAGTGTGCGTTTCACAAGACCTTTTCCTGTGCGGTTCACATCTGTACCCTGACTGTGACCCCCTGGGAATCTCTAAAAGCGGACGGGCATATTGGCTTACGGTAAGATCTGGCACGTTCCTGGGCCACTCTTGGCATCCTACGAATGTCATAGTGAACTTTCATCATCGTATTAGCTAACAAAATGAGCCCGGGGCTGAGCACTGCTGGCTGAAGCTTAGGAGGCCAATGTACTCTAGCATCTGGGGCACACACACATGCACGCACGCACGCACGCTAAGTGCTAAACAGAAGCACAAACAAATCCACTGTGAAAATAAAGAAAAACATGCACGCGGATATATCGGCATAAACCCCGAGTAAGACGTCAGCATGTACATGGGTCCCAATCCACCTAAGATTCACACCTTCCATCTTCTCTCCTTCAAATGCCGTCTCCAGGGGAGGTCCAAATAAGGTGGCCGAGTTTTCTGGTATCGGACTTGGACCTCTGCCGGAATATCAAGGACAAGGTGTTGTAAGTGAGGGCCTGGAGATCGCTCATACAAAACACCTTGCCACACAGTGCATATCACAACAGGATCTCATGTAAATCTATCAACTGTTTTTGATAGTAGATAAAATCACCGTTTGATACTATCAGCAATAGCGTCAGTGATTTTAAACAGTGATTTTATTGCTCAGTTCGGACAGTGCCAGATGGGGACTAACCGCGGGGGTGCATTTCCAAAAGCTGCAATGGGGGCTGCGGTGACCACGGACCGTCTCGGTCTTGCAATCTCTTCACCTGTGAGAAGATCACCATATTATCACTTCTATAAAAAGCGGAGATGATTGTGTTGCAAGCTGCTAGCCATCCTGCTTTTAATGGGTGCACATGTGGTATATTATAATTACAAATCAACGCCTAGCAAAATACTTGCCAGTCATATCTGTTTTCATCAGGCCCTGTAGACATAAAAAAAAGAGTTTATTTCAGATTTACATAAACCAGAAATATTTCTAATGCATAAATTCTGTGCATAAAATCCCAACGCTTATTTGTATTATATAAAAGGTTTCAGTGGAATAAATGCTCCCTAACAATGCATATTGCACTACATAGTTTGACAGAAATCAACAAGAACAAAAGATATTTTGCCACACAGGATAACAAACCCGATTCACACACGGGAGTTCCATCTACATAGACGTGATGAACTCAAATGCTGTGATTAGGGCGCTTTTCCACCGCACCAAGTACGGTACTTTCGGTACTTTTGCTTTTCCATTGACTTCTGGTCGAGTACCAGTACCAAAATTGAAAGTACCGAAAGTGCCAAACCAGTCGGGGTATGTCTTTGGTACTTCAGTAATTTGGGGCGTAACTTGAAACGCTTTTGTTGTCGATTGGTTTTGCAAATAGCATTGTGTTTCAGAATCGGGCTATCGCCGTCTTGAAAGAAGTTACAAACTCAGAAAATAACAATAAATAAAAAGTTAAATTAAAAGTTAAATAATTGCAATCTGTTCAGAAGAACAGATACAACAAGATCAGGATGGCATAACAAGAAATTATAAGTATTTTATTTAATATACTAGGGCAGCGCAGAATTAGAGAATTTCCAAATATAGCGATGTGATTTAGTTGTAATAAATATTGGGGTATTTATCAAGTAAAAATTAGCTAACATATAATTTCGCACAAATCCATCTAGGATGAGAATGATTATGATTATCTTGGAGAAGGCATGCAGTGCCCAAGCAAAAGCAGTGGAGGTAAACTTTATACTGATTTTGAAAACATATTGGATAATCTATACAAGGAATGATCATTAAAATTGCAAAGTTAGCTAAGCTTTTTCCCTATGCCAGAGTAAAAATGTTTTACCGAAACTTTAACCCCCTGCGCTGTCCATAATGTTCGTAAAGAACTCAAAGTAAGAAAAAGTTTGATCCTAATGGAAATTACTAGCAATGTAAGAACTGCATGTGCATAACATGCGATGTTAGATTTAATATCCAACATCGTCCAGCTGTATACTACAGCCATTTTGCGAATTCAGTACAAAATACCCCGCCTCACGCTGTGCTTTTATTCAGCACCGGTAACAGATTTTACGCCAGTGGAAAACCAACAAAAAGAAGTACCGAACTTTTAGTGTTTCATTGAGGTACCAAAAGTTACAAAAGTTTGTTACTTGCTGCGGTGGAAAAGCACCCTTAAATCAGTCAAACAATGATATGTTTCATGTTTGGAAAACAACAGGGGAAGGGTTACAGCTTTTGAGATAAATAATGGAATTAATTGGATAAACACTTGGCATCATTAAAAGATGGAGTCGTCAACTTGAGATGGATTGTGACACCATGCTGGTCATACCAGCCTGTCACCTAGTGCTATGGGGTCTGTGAAGAGCTACTGAGCTCCCAAGGTTGAGAGTGAAGAATAGGGTTTGAAAGGGTTTGACATCCCAGAAACAAGACAAGCAGGAGACTCTGGAACCACAGCAGCCGACTGCGGCCACATCATTCTCGCACCCCGAGCCTCACTTCAGCCCCCGCTCTCACCACATGGCTCAAAAAGCCAGGAAACATGACAGGAGAGTGTTAGTCAACTTACCGGGTTACGTCTCTGTGACCAGCAAAAAGGGAGAGAGAAGAGACGCCTGGTCAGAAAGTGACAAATCAGTACAGGAAGGAAACAGTGGCAAGGCAGTCAGCACATCCATAGAGCTAGCCAGTCGCTTAGCCACTTCCTGTACTGCTCTCTGGAAAGAGCCTGAGGTGTTAGTGAGGGTTGGGTAAGGTCAAAGGGGAACAGTCAGCCAATCAGAGCCCAACTGCACTTGCTAGGAAGGGAGCGACTGCGAAAAACCGAAATTCTCCTCTGGTTCCGAAAGCCAGACATCAAATAGCCAACGGCAAGAGTCTATTACCGTCTCCATGCATTACAGGTCACGCAGGGCTGGTGCTGGGCCGGCCGAAGTGGCTGCTAGTGACCCGTGATCAGCATGTGTCTGACACCCACATGGCAGGAGTGCCGGTGACGTCGAAGCTGTGTGTCTTGGAATGAACCCTCTGCATGAGTGGTTGCAGAGAATCAGTCCCCCCGTGGTTCCTTCCCAGCACGCTGGAAGCGTATAGGCTGCAGTGACTCGGGTGCGACCCATAAAGCCCCGTCCTCACCCTCCCACTCCCTTGGCTGTTACTGGAATGGCGCCACAGTCCTTGACTTGGTCCAAGCTTTTATCCCCACAGTAAATTTCCCAAGAAATGATGGCAGGCAGCTGGGATGAAGTACGAGGGCAGGCTGCGGGAGGGGAAGGCTAATCCGGGTCACTAGCTGCCCTCCAAACTAGCTCTGTACCTGGCACCTACACCAGGGATCCCTCCCTTGACACACGAACATCCGCAATACGCCAAAAATTCCTGAAAATTTCTGGTGAATTCTGAACTGCTTTTCGGGACAGATGTATTACCACGGAGATTATTTTGTAAAAATGACACTAAAAGAGCCCAACAAGGAACTTATTGGCAATATATAAATATTGCACATAAACAGTACATAAACACAAACTGAAATATCATACAGTTCTCGACTGACATAAGAAACCTGTTGCGCAAACCAAATCAAGTAAAATTTCACACAAGTTGAATTTACTTTTCCGTACCATTCAAGTCACCTTATAGCAAAAAACACATAAGCCATACATATACTAGTAATACACCCTAAAGCACCTATGTTAATGAAAAGCTAAAGTGCAAATTTCCTTACAGGTGTATGTGACCTTTTTGTGCTAGTTCTTCCATAAACTGTGTATCTCTGGGATATTTTACGGATTTACTTATGTGAGTTTTATATAAGTCGAGAGCTTCCGCTATTGTAGAGTGCATAAAACACACACAAATGGGGGGGGGGGGGGAGCAGCATAATGGTCACATGCAAAAAGGTTCCCATGCTGTAGAAAAGCATAATCTCAGTGGGAAGGATGAAGGATTAGAAGTGGAAGGCTTACCGGACTCGTCCTCTACAGAGACCGCAGTGAGAGGTGGGGAGAGAGAACACGCCGGGTGTTAGTGTCAGATTAGATTATTAGGTTTTTGGTGTAAGGACAGAGGAAACTGATGAAATTCAGCATCCGTACTGTACGTCGACAAACAGGTCTGATTGCTGTTAACGTTTTGTGCGATTCTGACCTCACAAATGAGAGTTTCTGAGAGTGTGACCTTCATTTCCCATGGCATTTATACCCGGATGAGTAAATGTGTAAAACAAATAACTATCCTGATTACAAAAAATGGACTGCGACCTGCAAAAAATTATTAAGAGTACCATATCAAAATGCAGAGTATAGTTAGTGACCATAAGTATATTATATTAGTACAGAGTCACCATTGATGCCACCAAAGCGCAATTAATTAAAACATGGCCAGTCTTGCTTTAAAAGTGCAACATCATCAGCACTTTCACAACTGGCCCTTCCTGGGGACACGGGGGCGACTCGTTCCCATTTTCGGACCTCAGCTCTGCCCCCTTACACAGTCACTGCCTTGTGCTTAGGACATGCTGGACTTCAAAAAAAAAATTAAAAAAAAATCTCGACTGCTTTGCTTTTAATCCAGTTCTGCATCAACATCTGACAATAATGTAAGCCCATGTGCTACAGTATTTGCTTGATTATAATACACCGCAGGGGACATATTCTCAATTACTTCCTTTGACATATTCTTCAGTAGGCTGGTGCTGTCCATGAATGGTTCATTCCTTCGGACCGAATGCTTTAGTGAACGAACCGATCATGGTTACTGGACTGATTCGTTTACCTCGTTCAGACTGCCACCCACTGGTATAGTGACGTACAGACGAGTCAGTATGCCTACAGTTAACCAACATCAAATAGAATGAACCTGATAGGGACACAGAAGTGTGATGCATCAAGTGAATGAACTCATCCACCCATCTTCTGAAACCAATTGTCCTATTCAGGGTCATGGGGATGAATTAACCAGTAGGCAAATTTTATAGGTGAAGGAAAATAAACAGATTCACCAAAAAATATCATGATTTTTCCTTTTCTAGACGTAAACTAGCTACCAAAGATGGAAACACACTTTGTCACATTAAAGACACATTAACCTGTGGCTCTCACGTCTGTAGAGATTTCTCCATAACATCATCATACATTTACAGCTTACCTTTAAGGGTTAAGTATCGCTGACCAAGTTTTCACAGTGCTTTGATTTACTGTTCAAACAACGAGGCATTGTTTAAGTGCTCACTGTCGCAAGGCATCCGGTCAACATACAAAAACGATCACCTACGTTCCAGAAGGCTGGATTTAATAAGCATCTATGTGCGGGAACAATTATTGGCAATAAACAGCTTCATGAAATGTGATGCTATGCAGGACCAAAAGGGTTTGTGAAAGGATTTCTATAACGCTAAAAGAAGACTGGAGCAAAACAAAACAACACATAAGGTGGCCTGGTGGTAACAAAGGAAAGGAGACACCAAGGGCCAAGGTGAAGAGGCACCCTATTGGATGGGAATGGTCACCTGATAGGTCAACAGTCTTTCGTCATTGGCCGTCACAGTTGGCCATCTGGATGCTCGGCTCTGGAGCTCCAAAAAAACCTCCACTTTATGACACAACAGTGAATCACCTTGGCTTAAAGCCTCATCTAAGCAAGTAATCCTGCGCCACAGTCGTCATGACTCCAATCCCACAATGCAACTTTCCTCTATCAATGGAAGCTCAAGACAAAGTGACTCCAACGCAAAAACAGACATTCTATGAATCACATCCAACAATGGACAACAGCTAATTGACAGTTATGGTAACAAAAGGAGGTCTGGTTCCTATTAAAGCTATGTCGCTGAAATTGTAACAGCAGAACATAACGCTAACACCTAAACAATACTCATAGTGCATATACGACTAAATCATACCGAGAGCTCAACAAAACGGTATTGTGTGTGAGCCAGGCCTGCTTTTTAAAATATGTCAATATAAGATGAAAGCTGAGTCGAAGGAAAAATACAAATGTTACGCCACTCACCATCAGAGCAGGCGATAGCGCTATGTTTCCTACAGAAGCTTTAAGCTCATCCACCGAGGGTGTGATCATTTCACTGCTGTCTTTAGGCAAAGGTTTGATCTTGATTTTGAATTTCTTTAGCTGGTCCTCCTCCCCTTCAGACTCACTGGATGAGAAAAATTT
The DNA here is from genome assembly GCA_026780765.1 of Petrocephalus schoutedeni. Taxonomy (NCBI): domain Eukaryota; kingdom Metazoa; phylum Chordata; class Actinopteri; order Osteoglossiformes; family Mormyridae; genus Petrocephalus; species Petrocephalus schoutedeni. The sequence goes on from JAODKL010000034.1 coordinate 15,704,672, forward strand.
CCCCTTAGTGCCTGGTGACTTGGTTAAGGAGGACAATGCCATTGATATTTCATTCTCAGAAGACATTTTTACCCGACGTCAACCACAGAACTTTCCCTGCGGTGGCCAAAACCAAATCCCTGACACAAAACTGCGACAGCAAACTCTCTCCTGGAGCTCTGAGCACTTTATAGATCATATTTCCTTAACCATTTTGCCACTGATTGCTTTGAAGTTATAGAAAAATAAATTTAAAATTAAATGTAATACTACTGGTTTGTGTGTCCCATCCTGTATGCTCATCTTATTTGTGGAAAAATGATTGCAGAGACAAAAATAACTGAATAAAATCTAAACGCTTCAACAAAATATGATAGTACTGCTGATCAGGATTGGAAAGAAAAAGGCTGGATGGAGCAGCACAAATGACTGGTATCTGCTTGACACCATCTGTGAAGGATACCCTCTTCATCGTCTTCCGGCCTAACACTGTACCCCTCCTCGTCTATGTCGGGAGCATTCTGCAAAAGATCGGCACCCAGCCGTCACTTGGTACATATATGTAACCCAGCTGTTGTCTCAAAGAATAAATTATATTAGCAAGGTAGCTAGACTGGACTGGTAGCTATGTGAAAAAGCTGTAGAGTTTTATATGAGGCACGTTAAAAAAAGTGTCCGCACTTTTATATTTTCATTGGAAACGATGAAGGCAGGAGGGGTAGTAATTGGTCGTGTCTGAGTGTGTCATGTGACTAGTTCTGTCTGGCAAGCCGGCTGCCCTTGCAGTTTAGTATAAGAGCTGTCTGTGATGTTTTGAAATAAACAGAGTTTAAAACAAAGTGCGGAAACTTTTTGAACATCCCTCGTACAATCACATCGCTCAAATACTTCCAGCATTTGAAGGAACGCAGATCACTACTTACACCAATTACGATCATATTTAAGAGATTACGAATGAAGGATATGAGAATAAATCCGATTCATTAAGCAAGGTATCATCCTGTTTGTGCCTCATATATAAAGAACATGATGATACACGACACTGGCCGGATTACGTAAAACAGCATAGCATACAGTCATATTTATGGTGACTCACATATCGCTCCCAGTCGATTTCTCCACAGATACCATTCGGAGCACCATTGGTCTTTTTCTGCGGCTGTCCGGGAAGAGAGAGAATTTTAACCACTCTGACCACAGGGCAAAATGTTGGAAATGAAGCACACAGAAGTAATGAGTGTCAAATGGCTAAATGACTAGAGATTAGGGGTTAGGGAATACTGAAGCCTTATCGGCTATGACATAGCTACCAGACTGCAGGGGAAACTCAAACAGTTTTAGTACCGATTCGGTCTCTTGACGCTCCTGGCAGATGGGAGATCCACAACACCGAAGATGGAGACGCAGTTAGCCAAATCATGCACTTACAGTTCGCACGATTATGCACAAAAAAGCACAGCTCCAAATAGTCAACTTGGACACAAGGACGAATTACTATCAAAGACGAACAGCTCATTGCAAAAACGCAACAGAAGAGTTAAAAAAATTATGACAATATAATACATAAAGCAGAGGGGAAAAAACATCAAATCAACAGAGAACAATGTTACTGACAGTTTTTTTTTCCTAAGTCGACAAATTACAGAGGGTGCCAGTGCTGACTACGATGGGTATGACAGCACTTCATCTTAACGGGACAGCAGTAATCTCACAGATAATGGGGCAGCTCCCCCCCATTCTGTAGGGTGGGCGCTCGTGTTACACTTACACATCCATCTCTGTCCGGCGATCCCCTGAAAGACAAGCAGAGATGCAGGAAAACGTTGGCTTTTATGCAGCTGTGAGAGTCACATAAGCTCCATGCTAATCACCAGATAGGCTCTCAGATGCTGTTAAGGGTTCACCATCCATACCAACTCCTCCTCATTCCTCAGCAACTGGTCATACTAATGCAGAAGACCTTGTTCACGGGGAGTTAAGCGGGGTTAATTTCTTAACAATTGTTAAGCGGGGTTAATTTCTGAATGGATGTTTTACGTTCTTTAGCTACTAACCCCAGCTATACGTCTCTCCACTTCTGCTACCTTAAGACTCTTAGCAACAAATATGCTTACAAAAGCTAAAACTAATGGTACAATCACATTCACCAGGGCTGAAGTGACTCAAATCTGACTTATTGTGTCACAGATCTGATGTTTTCAGGGCTGTGTGGACACAGAAATCTGATCTTTTCAAAAACACATTTGAGTTACTTTCATACGTGATTAAATACATATCCGATTCATGGCCATATGACATGGGAATTTGTGAGATCGGAATTCATGTGTTTTTGTTGTTGGTAACGCAGATGATTTGTGCCACAGCTTATCAATGAGTACTTGCATGCAGTTTTCGGAGGACAGACACATTGATTTCACAGTTAGATACAGGTCACTTGCAATCATGAATGCGAACTGTCATGACAGACAAATCAGATCTCAGCAAAAAATGTAAATGTAAATGCAGAATTGAAACGTGAATGCAGATCAATGAGTTAATAGATACCAGATTTGAATCAACAATTGTCCCTGGTCTTTTCTGCTGGTGACCAGAGAGCAGTGGAGTGCAGCTGGAGATTGTTAACAAACAGGCATCGACACGCATACATAGAAATATCCTATCAAACTACACTATCCTTATCAGCCATCTGGACTGGGCCTAGTTTTCTACGTCTGAGGAAATTCCAGGCTAAGTACGGCGACCTTTGGGAATTTGGTTTGGAAATTCAGCGACGTGAATCACTGGTAAAATCTTGAACAACCAGCTTTCCCTACGTCAGGCTTTTTTTTCTGACTGTGTGTTGTGCAGTCCAGTGCGAAAATGTTTGTCCTCAATCTGCAAAGGAATCATCTCGCTAGCTGTTTCTCATAACTGTGCTTTTTGGCGCTAACACCCACGGCCTTTACCACACCGTGGAAGGGTGAGCTTCAGAACGCGTGTGTCGTACACGTACGTGGAATCGGCGTCCTTTTCTTTCTTTCGTATCCCGAAAGCCTTTCGGGTACGTTTTTTCAATCCTGGGGGAATGGAAAATACAAAAAGAAAAATATTAGCAGTTGGGTAAATTTTTACAAATGCACGGACACGAGGGGGGGGGGGGGGGGACTCAGGCATGATCAAGAGTGACAGTTTAAGTTTACGTGCCCGTGGTAGAAACGCAGACCTCACAAGTATAGCAGATCTTGAAAAAACAATGAATAGAGAGGTCTATGGCTGGACCTCACTACTTCACACTGCATTTTATAAACCTCTGTGAATGCTATCAAAAAAGTAAAAATTCCAAAAGTCTCATGGTTATGGTTAGGACTGGGTAGGGGTTAAGGGTGCCATGATTGGGACTGGGGTTTTTCCTTATAGAAATGAATGGATGGTCCTCACAAGAGCGCAATATAAATGTATGTGTGCGCGTGTGTGTGAGTTTCACATGACGCAATTTTCATGGTAAAAACAGCACGTTAAAACCATAAATAAACAGAGGTTTTAAGATAAAATCAACATCCAGAATCCTGTTTATTAAATCCACACAGGACACACTCTCTCCCACGCTTGGGGAAGGGATGATGGAGCCCAGACAGGGGGTGGCTCCACCGGGGGGGAAACAACGGATCCGCTGCCATCCACCCCTCACTTTGCAAATCTTATTCCACACAGTAAGTTTGCAAATTTCAGCGCTGTCTTTAGACCTTGCCTTAGGGGGGGGGGCTCCTCTAACCACACGAGATTCAGCTTCACCGCATGTAGCGCCTATTAAGCAATATTCTCCCGATATAATCAAGGCAGGTCAGCAAACCAAAACTAATAATCTGCTATCGCGCAGTTCCAGGTATCGTGGTGCAGACAGAATTGTTTTTCTTCACTAATAAAACAGTCCAACCTTCCTAAGTCCTCAGCAATCCTCAGCAGGAAAAAGAAAGAGTCGAAGTGGCCAGGCAAGCTAACGCTCCATCCTGAAGTTACGCCCTTTTAATCACCCCAGTGTCAGCTGGCCAGTCTGCGCCAGAACTGTACCCCTCAGCTTCAATATCAAACAATAAACCTGGAGGCTCACTGTAGAAAAATATTCACCCTGGTCACTTTGTAAACTGCATTGCGAATATCCTGTGTCAAAAATGCTAATGAAATTAAATAGAAACTGTCTGCTTATTTTGCAGATGCTCTTGTTCAAAGTGACGCACATTTCTTGGGGGAAGCAGGTTCAAACAGTCCCTGGAGCCATTGAGCGCTAAGGTCCATGCTCAAGGTCCCAAGGGTACCAGCACTCTGTCAACACTAGGATTTGAACCGGCAACCTTGCGGTCACAGATACAGAATCCTAACCCACCTTAAAAGCTGACACTCTTACAGTGCTGTAGGGTTAGTAGCATTCGACATATGCATAGTAGCATATGGGAGGATCCTGCTCTGTGCCACACCTGGCTCCCCCTGATGACCTAGAAGAGGATTCGGAAACCACAGCAGGACGGCCTGAGAGCGGCACGGCATAAATAACCGCGGCACTTACTCATTTCCCTATTCCTCGCGCCCGCTGGCGCCGTGCCAAGGCGAAACTCCCTGACTGCCGTCACAGGCGCTGCCACTATCTGCCTCTGCAGCAGTACCTCAGCCGCACGCTAATCTGGGTCGGCCCACTGGTGCCGGCCCGATTCACCTCAAAGGAGGGCCGACAGTCAAGAGAAGAGGTTCCTGGATGTGGGCTGGTTGCAAAACATGCTAATGCTCCCCATCTCTGAGCGAGTGGAACAGGCCCAGCTTCGAAATGCTGGGTGGGCCACAGGACTATCTGGGGGTGGATCTGAACCTTTTTGCTGGGTTTGTAATGCTGCTGTGTACAAAATACTCTACGATTTTTTATTTTATTTTTTAAAAAGGGAAATTAGGGTGTCTGCTGAAATCCTAGTGAAAAATTAAGACCTTCTGAAAGCCACTTCAAGCCAAATTTAAGACCAAACTGTAAGCGGAAATATGTCTTGTCAGAATGACTACCCATACACTTACACTACACTGACTACACCCAATATTCATTCAAGTTTGCATTTAAAAATGCACACAGTTGATGTGTGAATAATAAATCAAACTTTACAATGCAATGATCAAGGCATGGGTGCCTCAGTTATAAGAAATCCTCCTACGAAGAAGAAACAGAGGAACAATAGACTTAGATTAAGATATTCAATGTCCTATTCTCCAACATTAATATCTGAAATTATCCCTTCCCATTGCTGCTTCAGAGACAACGCCTTAGACAAGTTACCCAGCTACTTTCTGCTACTTTTAGCACAAATTGTTTAACTTACCAAAACTAAGGCGTATACTGTGACGTGAGATTAACACGCACCCTAACCCATTCAATATCCCTTTATCCACACATTGGACTTACACACAGCGTGGGTATGTGGCCAGGATGACAAAGGCATCGACATTTTAGAACGACATTCATGCTCATTTACAATTACACCATTCAAACTGCAAAGGGCAGAATAAATGGGCAAATAACTATAAAACTAAATTAGACAGAAGTGCAACAAAGTGAGGTTTAAGCAATGGATGCTGGGGCAGAACGCATATCACTTAATTTTCTAATTATATATTTCTATTAGGGCTGTCAATCGAGTAAAAAAATTAAATCACACATTTTGCAATGAATTAATCGCGATTAAAACTTGTTTTTTTCCTTAAGACTAAAGCTTGTTATAATGCATATTTGAATGTAAAATCAATCACCAATTTAATGTAGAATAATCATAAAGGATGTTCGGGCACCACTGTTTAATAGCATCTTTAAACACAGAACTACACACAGAATTATGCAGCCTGGTAGGAGTTTGTCTCTGTAAAATGTCACTCCTGTGGGAATTGGTACAAGACGCTAACGTGGCTAACAGCGATTTAAAGCGAATGTAACATGTAAGCGTAAAAGTGCAGACCATGTGTACGTCAGAGTGGATCATGAAAACAATACTGGAACAGGCGAGAAAATAAAAACGCATGGATCGATATTTGTGGGGTCACGTTGACGCACCGGATCATTTGCCATTTCATCGATACAAATTGATGCATTATTACACCCCTACTAATTTCTATACATTTTTATTAATAACTGCACTGGAGTGGTGGCTCTGAGGCTAGGGATTTGCGCCAGCAATTGGAAGGTTGCTGGTTCGAATGCCAGGAGTGCTTATACACTGTTAGGCCCTTGACCTGCAATTGCTTCGTCCTGGGTATGATGTTAACCTACAGCTGGCCCTGCAAGAAGGTCCTCCTACTTCAGGGAAAATTTGGGGGTTGGTGACAGAATTGGCACTCCAGCCACTGGAAAAAGTTCACAGAACAGTGTGTTGCTGAAGTACCAGCCACTGCATGGCTGCACCCAGGTTCTCATCCCTGCACTGTCTCAGCACATGCCCCTTACCTGTGTCCATTCACTGCCATATAAGCACAATGTGCTACTGTGCAGCCCTACTCCCGCTTTAGGCAGGCTTCCTCTAGACCAGGGGTGGGCAATCTTATCCAAAAAGGGCCGGTGTGTATGCAGGTTTTCGGGATAACCCTAAGGTCAGCTGTTCAAACCCAGGTCGTGAGAATTCTTCAGCCAATCGGTCCTCTAATTAGTGATCTAATTAGGGAGTTGCAGCGAAAACCTGCATGCACACCGGCCCTTTGTGGATAAGGTTGCCCAGCCCTGGTCTAGACAGTGTTTTCTGTCTGAAGTCATGCTGTTAGGTAACCTGGTGCCTCTGAAAGGCCCAATGAGAGAGCGTGTATGTGCCCTGTGATGGGCTGGCACCTCGTCCAGGGTGTACACCCACCATCTACCCTGTGTTGCCTGGGATAGGTACCTGGCAACCTTGTACAATATTAGCAGGTGCTTGGGTGCAGATGTGATACTGGATTCATGATATTTCACAATGTCAATTTCTGATTATTTCTCCAGGAAGCACAAGACCTGAACACACAAGCTGATCCGAACGGATTACACAATAACAATGACAAAATAAACATGTGAGAAAGCTTGCCAGAGAATCCAGACGTGCAGTGAAATTCAAAACAAACTCACCCCCCACCCCCCCGCCTCCTTGTCACGGGACCTGTGGTCATGGATGTGACCAACCCCGCTGTCGTTTAGCTACTTAAGACCCTCCTTAAGAATGGCAGCTTGTGCGGTAACACAATTACAGCGCATGACCACATTCAGACAACCGCCACAGCAAGCCGGCAGTTACGCGGCCGCGAAAACGCGCGATGAGGGGCGGAAACTCAGCCAAGAAAAGAAATGGTATTTCAGCATGATTAATATGGACTAAGCATTCAGGGGCAGCCAGTGGGAGGGTCACTGCTGAAACAGCCCTCTGCCTAGAAAACATGTGTTTAAAAACTACTGGTAGGACACATCATGGTGTGCAGGGCGGGTGAACTCATTCATTCACTTACATTTTTGTACATTTACATTTTATTTATTTAGCAGATGCTTTTATCCAAAGCGATGCACATTTTTTGTTGAGAAAACAGGATCAGACAGTCCCTGGAGAAATTTGGGTTAAGGGCCTCGCTCAAGGGCCCAACAATGAAATCATTCTGCCATCCCGAGGATTTGAATTAACAACTTTTCAGCTATAGACAAGCATCCTGACCCACTCAGCCACACACCACCCCCTCTTCACGACCCTTATTACCTGCCATACTCCGACCCGTTTTGCCGTCAGAAAATACTCACAGATGTGGATGCTGGGGTCCACGCCTTTGCCAAAAGGAAACGCCCATTTTGGTTTTACCACGGGCCTTCCTGGGCTGTCTTTTGTTTTACTCCCACCCCACACTTTATTTAAAACCACTGCTCTTGTACAAAAATAACTCCCCAACCTGTGTCATGTGGTTCTGTTTGCTGGCCCACCCTAAGCGATCTACATCTCACTAATTTTCAGTTATAAAACTGGTCCAGTACACCCATATATAAGTCACCAGCACACAAATCAAGCACCCTCCGACACTCTAGCTAACAATCTGATGTAGCACAGTAATCACACGTTATTTCTATACTGCAAAACAGCTCCATTTATTTGAATTGATTACAGTCACTCATGTCTTTTCATTTTGTCCGGCCGCATCCAATTATAATGATGGTTTTGCAGTGACCCTGGCCTCACAAACACTGATGCTGGCTGAGCTGAGACCTGAACCCCATGAGGATAGGACTCTCTGGGACGGAGAGAGAGACGTCTGCTCAAAGACACACCGTAGGTGGCGCCTCATCCAGACTTCATAGATACCGAAAAGAAGCAGCCCAGCCAATCAGCAGTGTCGGAGATCAAGTGACTGAAAAAGGAAATGAGTCATCAGGCATGTAGCTAGAAGCCAGAGAAACACGGGGACACAGCTGGTGCCCCCAGTGACTAGTTCATGTCCCTTTCGCCCTGTGACCTTCAGGAAAACTGCATTCAACCATGAAGGTAGCACATCCAGACACACAGGCTGTGTGCTTTGCTGTACAGGTACAATGACAAGGACATTCTATTAAGATGTCCTGTACTAAAACTAACTAAGATAGTTTTAGGGAATAATAGGTCTGGAGTCAGCAGCACTGCATAAATGATGGTCGGACAGGATTGAAACCATGTATCGATGCTTTCAACAATCAGCTAATGACGCAGAACACAGCGAAACTAGTCAAAAGAAGTAAGACGCCCTCGAGAAAGAAGCAGACAAAGGCGACCGGCGCGATGCTGGGAGGGAGGGAGAGCCCTGTGACGAGGCCTTGGTGGGACCGTCTGGAAAACATTCCCGCACTGATGTCAGCTTCTGGGGATTTGTCAGTCTCTGGAGCCCATCCCAGCCCGCTCTCTTCCAGCACAATGCACATAAACACAGATACACACACAGACACACACACTCCACACAAGCTCACAGCCCCAACATGGGCCCAGCTAAAGATTTTGGGCCCCATGAAAGCATATCATATTGGGCCCTCAACCCAGACCAATCCAATTATGTTCCAAAATTTTTTGTCACTCAAGGGCCCTTGGAACGCCCCCCCCCCCCCTTTACACCTCTGCCATGCTGTAACACACACAAGATGGTCTCCATCAGTGCATGGAAGTCCAGCCAAGCCTTTCAAGTCACACACAGATGGAAATCAATAGCCATTTATTCAGCCTTTCCAAGCCAAAAGCTGAGTGCAAACTCAAAGCCGCCCAGCTGCCCGCAACCAGGGTCCCAGTCTGCCAAGGTTGCGACCCCAGAAGCCAGAAGGCTGCACACATTGGGGAGACAAGCACATACAGGTCATCATAATTGCGTTTGGGGCGTTGTAATAAAATGCACTCTTCTTATCGACAGCGCACTGTGATTCAGTTAGGACATTTGCGGATATTCTTTCACGCCTGCCGTCCGAGATTCACCCACACATTTCCGAGACGGTTCTCAAAAGGAATCGTAAACAAAACAAATATTCTGCTTATATTCACCACTCAACGATATTTAGGTCATTAAAATATCAGGCATCCATCAAAGCGAAAGAAGGTAATCTGTGTATCCAGACGGCCACAACGTAAGTGTTTTCTGATCAATCGGGTGTCGTGGGGCCGCACCTCGTACACCGAGATTTACGGTCCCGCTGCGCAGATAAACTCTGCATGCAAATTAATCGAGCAGCTCAGCTTGAACCCGGGCAGAAATGGGAATGTGTTCATTTTCTTTATGATGCATGGCATTTCCTGAGAGTCCCTCCGAGACTGAGACTGTGCTCCACCCCTCTTCTGTTCTTTATCCGCTCCTGATGGGAAATTTCGCCTTATTTCCTTTCGCGATCGCGTAACGTGCGCTGTTTATTTTCCGTTGCTCAGACGGCATGCGCATGCGCAGAGGTGCACTGTGCTGCCAAGGAGACTGTGTAAGACAGCCCAGCACAATAACGATGTTAGTTCCTATCCATTCACAGATGAGTTACGTTATCCATTAGTCCGTTGCTCCGTGTTCCAATAGTAAGGGAAAAAAACAGAAGAATTATACTGGTGCAAGGAAAATACCTATATAAATCACCATTTTGTACTTTTTCTTGTCCAAAAAGACAGTTAAAATGTTATTTTACTATAAAGCCTTTCTCGCGTTAGTCATTTTTAGAAAATCATTAATAAATCAGTAATCAGGTGTTTGCACCTAATGAAAAATTAATTCTCTCTGCAGGATCCTCGTTCACTTCCATAGTGCATGGGCCCTCTCTGTGCCACTCAAAAGACTCAGCGGAGGTCAGATTATCCTCAATAGAAGAAACAGTCTAGAATCGGGAAATTTCTACACGGATACGTAAGAGACATGCACCTCGCGGGAAGCTTTGATGAATCTTTCACAGTGACACCGAAGCAAAGGCTGAGGAGTCAGTGATCTCAGTGAAGGACAGTGACGGCACCTCATTAACAAATAAATTAGTAATCGCGTCGGCGGTGGTGGGCCTGGCTCTCACGTTGCTTGGAAAATTAACACCAGACGGACATTAAACGCTCAAAAATGCTCCAACTAAAATTAAGGTACTGTCGTGTTAAGACGTTGCAAATGCATTAAATTCTCATACAGCTACTGTACAGCAGCGTCCGCAATCAAGCTGAAGTTTATATTACTACGGGTGTAAAACTTTCACAATGCACATATTATTCTCCAAGAAGCCTCGAAAAAAACTGAATAATATTCACGGTTAAAAAGAATTTCGCTCCGTTTTCAATAAGTCATAATACTTAAGGCTAATTGAATTTCTACCCGAAAAAATAATAAGCAAGGCGATTAATGGACTAGGTTATGTTTCGCGTACTTTTTAAACTAAAGATTATATATATATATATATAAACACACTAGAACTTGTACAATATACTGCCAAATGTCCATTGCAGAACGTTGGCAACATCCAAATAGCTTCATTTTAATAAATAAAAACACTTACTGTTGCCTACGCTTTTTGCCTCGTCATCAAGTGTGAAAAAGGACCGGATTCAATCACATCATGCTGCCTTAGCCACTGAAGAAACATCTTCGTTTTGACCCCTACAATGGTATTCTGAATTATAAACTGATTGCATGGCTATTTCTGGTTTCAATTCACGCAGTGAGCCTAAAATACATGTTTGGAGAAAGGGAACAAAACGCTGTTTCCATCGACATTCAATTACATTTAAAATAACTCCACGTTTCATTGCACTTTACATTCCAGCCAGGATTATAGTAACGCCGACAAACTTGCAAATTAACAACTACTTGCAAAAACGCAAATCAGAGGACTGACACGCAATAATTAAGACAAATTACTCATGAATAGAAATTAACTGCAAAAACTCTAGAAACGCAGAATTTTCCCATGTTTAACCTGCTCACATTTTCAAATAATTAAGACAAATCTAAACAAACGGGGCGCGTTGAAACCTAACGATTCGGAACTCAGACTCGTTTGTTCAACGATAATTAATGGGGAGGATGCTTTCATTATAATTCAGCGTTATTCACACTAACTACATACAGTCTCATAAACTGCACCCCAGCTTCGACTCTCCACACAGATAGGGGGCAGAAAACAAATGGCTGCTTCCATGATTTGGCCCAGAAATTATATACATCTACATTCTACGTGTGGGGCAGGTATTTAACGTAAAAAAAGACGCATTTTAGGAGTGCACAGGTCTGATTATAAAGGTATAGACTAAAAGCGCGGTGCATAGACTGATGATCGCGAACCGTGGCTGCTGTACCGCTTAAAATATACCACCGAGGAAATCATGTATCAAGATAGAGTTGTATTTAAGCCTATATCACTAGCAAACGTCAGATCCTCCCTGTTTTTGGCGAGTGCATGCTGATCACCCGATTAAGGGGTGGGTTACAGCTAGCCGCAAAGGCAGAGACAAAAACCCATTAACCCGCTTCCAGGTTCCAGTATCTGGCGCTTCTTAGTCCCCCTTGTACTGCGCAAAATAATAGCGCATGTACCCCTGACAATTTACAGCTCACTCACAGAATCCCGGCATTGTGCAAGTGCTGGAAAACCGTGCAATAAATCACGTTTAATAACCAATCAAAGCGCGTATACGCTGCAAAATCAAGAACATACCACAGGCTGCTTTATTTATATTAAATGTTATTTTTCGATTCATGTACTTGACAAATTTAAGATCCTGCGGTGTTTAGAGCATGAATCACATTTTCGCAATTGGCACCTTCACGCCGAGCTAAAGGTGGTTATGCGTTATAAATGCAAGCTGGAGAAGACGGAGATATCAACATAAACGGCAGGAAGGGACATTACTGGCGTGCAAAGCCTTTTTCGAACCTGCAGCTTAAAGCCTGTTGGTAAAGGCTATAATAACAAGTTTAAAAGTACCGGAAAATAGTTCAATTGGCAATTTAAAGCCTATTAAGCTGTAAATGTCTGCTAGATTAAGGTATTGCTAATGAAACGGGAGTTTTCGCGGTGTCAAGCAAAGAGAAACGCCTTAAAATAAAATTAAATACATATACTGCCGATAAAATTTGACTCACTTGGAGAATAATACTGTTGCAGGTTCGTGTATAAGCTGACAGTGCACAGAACAGAAGCACATTTCTCCATAATATAAAAGCCCCCGAAAGACGAAATTTAAGAGGCTCGTTGCAAAAGGAGTTGGTACTTTCAGAAGATGCTTGAACATTCCTCTAGCTGCAGATAAACTGCACTTAACTTGTGGCAGATTGCAGATCTGTTAAAACGAGGCCAATCCCGCTGTCACCACGCAGCCGAAAATAAACAAGAGGTGGTAAAGGATCATATCATATACCGAAAGTCTCAGACTGGCAAAATGACCTGGTACAAAATGCACACGGCTGATTGCACGCGTACAGTAAAGGGCAGAGCAGCTGGTGCTGTACTGAGTTTGGGGTCTGATTGTTCTCCCCCTGGTCACATGACTTTCCTCCATCTAATCTGGGTTCTTCCTACAGCCTGAAGGTGCAATCTGCGTCACTAGGTGTCCCTAAATTTCCTCTGAGTGTGCGGACCCTGCAACGCCCTGGCATCCTGCCCAGAGTGCACCTTTCTGGGACAGGTTCCAGGCTCACTGTGGCTCTGCTGGAGGAACACTTCCAGGAAGACAGGCGGACACCTATACACTAGCGCAGGGCGAAATTTGCATCTCTCTCTGAGCACACGCGCTACATTTACGGAAACGCACAAAGCTCCCTTTGTGGCACGTCGGCCGACGCGGAGGAGCGCGTGTCCTCAACGTGGGGAGGCGCATGTCCGTTAAAAGGCCGCAGAGGAGGCCAGACGAGGAGGCAGGCGGGGCGTCATGGCCGCCGTGACCTCCCTGGCAGGAGAACTACACGGCGGCTGGCGTCAGGCTCGTCATTAGCAAATGGAAACTCGACGACACCCGATAGGTCAGGAGACTCAGGCTTCGGGGGTGGCCGGCCGGCACAGCCCGGGTGACTAAGAGCACCCCAACCTCTCAGAGAACTGTGGTCACAAGAAAGACAACATTACTACACATTCAGGGCTGGCGAGACCGAAGCCGGGCTCGGCTCTTCATGCGGAGAGATAATACTCTCCTTCCTGCGATCGTGTCGGCTTCCCCTGGTATGCCTTTATCCTCCTACAGCCCCAGGACATGAAGGTAATTCAGTTCAGTTACATGAACAAGCGTCTTGTGACCGAAACTGGTTCTGCGTGTACCGTGCCCTGTTCACCGCGCTACCTGGTTATTTTCCATTATTTTTTAGGGGAATATAAAATTCAAGCGTCAAAAGACAACACGATAAACATTCCCATGCCACTAAGCAGACAAGCCGATGCTAGGAACGAGTGGATGAACTGTCCACCTGTTCACCTTTTCCGTTTATTCCCGGAGATGAAAAGAAGAGCGTAACTATAAATGTGCAGGAATGCAGGGAAGCCTGCTGGATGGAGTATTAGAGGAGAGGACAGCGGGATGAGGGAGGCCCTGTGTCAGTTCCCACTTCACGGGGCCCTTAAATCCGTGAGGGTTACTGCTATATGAAGATATGCCAGCTGGAGCTCCGGGTATGCACAAGGCGGACAATCCCTCTCTAGCCAGGCCAGGTTGCATCCATTACCCATAATTCACCGGAATCCCGTCTTCCCCTAAAGCCGTAACTGAGGGTTACCCAGCCCTGGTCCTGGAGGGCCAGAATCCGGCACAGTTTGCAGATTTCCCACCTTAAACACACCTTAAGTCAGCCAATTACCGGGTTTAGAAGGAGCGTTTGAACAGGGAGATCAGCACACTCGGTTGGATTCTGGCCCTCCGGGACCAGAACTGGGGGACCCTGCTGTAAATCCAACCTCTTACGTGCGGCGAGGCCACCCTAATTACTGGCCCGTGTCAGATGGTGTCAGTGGAAAGGTGACACCTCCGCGCTGACAGAAGCTGTGCAGCCCCACCCAGGAAAGGCCTGGTCCAGTGGGCAGCACCAAAAAAAATAAACAGTCTAATTTTACAGCGACAGCTGAGGGAAGCCACACACACACCTGCAGATACAGACGGGCACACCCAACAGCTGGGGAAACAGGCCGAAAAGGCACCTTCCACCAGAAACGTGTGGCTCCCTTGGCTAGGGCCCTGTGCTGGCGATGAAAAGGCCGCTTGTTCAAATCTCATGCCGGAGTTGTGTCACCATTGTGAGGCCCTTAACCCCAACTGCCGAACCTGCTTTCTGTTCCTCAATTACCCCTCACTTTGGACAAAAGCAACTATTAAGTAAAATGTCATTGCTAGAAAAAAAAAAAACTTCTGCAAAGGCAAAATAAGTGTAACTGTCAGCCTGTTATTTCACATCAAAGTCTCCCGAACAAAAACCTCACACTGAGGTCTAAGCGACTCAAAACATTCAGACAATCACACAGCAGGTAACGGCATAATATTACCAGACCACTAGGAAAGCCGAACAAACATCTATGACATTTGGCTGATGATGAACAAACCAGCATGGAGTTTGTGATGGATGCAAACGGCCGTGTTTCTGTACTGCACATCAGCCATTTGGACAAGCGGTGCTGGAAGAAGAGGGCATAAGTACACGGTTTAGCTGCGAACTGTCTCCTGCTAGGGGCTTTATGCGTTTGACATTAAAATAGTACAGAGTGTTTTGAACCGATGCTAATTTAACACTGTCTGTGTTATGTACTTTTACTGATGTAGTCTGGGTAATAACAGCCAGCTAAATAAAGGTTTGTCACAGTCTGGAAAGCAATTAAATATTTTGGACGCTTAACACTGAGCACTAACATTTTGTAACAGAGATTTGAACAGACCCTTTAATCCTGTATCATTTTCTGAGCAACAAATCTGTACATTGAGGTGCAAAACCTTTTGTTTTGCATTTGTTTTGACACAGATAAAGATTTTTTACTTAATTAAAATGAAATGCAAAAACAAAGTTCTTGATGCTATGGCAACAGTCCTTGGAGCAGGTACATCACTAATAAAACTTATAAAGAGAACCAGCTCATAAAACCACAAAGGTTTGGCTTAAAATATCCAGCACACAGGAAATGAGAGATTTTTTTTTTACCAGGAGTTTAACACGCCTTCAGTGAAATTTGTGTCTGTTAAGATACTCTGAGGTTCTTAGGGTGTGAATTACAGAGCATGGACTATCCTGCTGAACCTCAAACTGGCATTTTATCTGAAGCCGTTCTTTTATTATTAAGGAGAAGGTGAGGTATACCACACACCCGCTTTCATTTGTGTGTCACGAGGCTGTAGACTTCACTGAGCATCGGGACACGATAGAAGCCAAGCGCTATCCAGTCAATCCCACCCGTCAGTGTTTAGTACCGACCTAACCATCTACTAAACACAAACCATCTCACGTTCAGTCCCTTTTCTTGGCTAAGCCGCCCTCCGCACAACAAATGCCTCAAAAACAGTATGAACTCCATCCTTACAAACTCCCACTCATACACACTCTCGCCATACAGCACAACACAAGCAGGCCCCTGCCATTTCTGGGAGTGGCTTCTCCCTGTCGCACAACCAATAGTGTTCGAGCATAGCGATCATGTGGTGTGGCTGGAATTCACAGTCTCAGTCAGCAGGTGACTTAGCAGAGACTGAAACCTGAATGTACTACCGGCTCAACCTTAGCTCAGCCATTGCTATTGTCGTTATTATTACTACTACTATTATTATATATATTGCTGACATATTAAACCACATACCTAAAATAAACTACAATAATTGAGACTAAGATAGACCAGATTCCAGTCCCGGGAGGGTAGCACCTGCTCTAGCCTTGGAGGGAGATGCAAAGTGCTTCAGTGAGTCCGCAGATGAAAGGCTAAATTGGGAAGACATCCAGATGGCTCAGCTGGTGTACGGCACCGGCCCTATAGAAACCCTATAGGAGCAGGCTGGGCGCCTGCCAGCAGCTGGTGATCTGTCCTGAAGCGCGCACTGCTTTTCCAGCTGGTGCTAACGGCCAGTGGCGGGGCACCCGCCCAGCGCTTGAGAGGCAGGGCACGCCTGGGAGGTGTGTGTTCTTAGTGCATACAAGGCAAGGGGACAGGGAGAGGATGCACTCTGGCTCCTCAAGTCACACGTGGTGTGCGAGGGAATGTTCCGGCAGACGGATGGATAAAGAGTACGCACAATCAGGATGTGAGGAGCCCAATAAAGAGTGAAAGACATTCAGAATAATAGGTCCCCGCTTTCATTACACATTTCCTTAGCACTTCTGAGTGTTAAATTTTACCCACCAGTTATGAAACGATTTTACATGTGGCCACGTACTCGGAGGATACGCTTAAAGTACGGTTCATTATAGTGCTCACACTGACCATTAAAAGGAATTTACCAGAAGGGTGGCAGAAATAAATCACACGTGGCTTGCAGACTGATCACCAGGACTGGATTTATACAGTGTGGCCAAATTGTGTGATACAGGGAGCATATTTCACCTCAAGCTGAACAGATAAGGAAATAAGCCAGGAGCCAAAAGGAGATGTGGACACAATGGCCTCAGTGATAAAACTGGAAATAAGGCTCCATAAACACAACCCAGGATGCCTGAGGGACGAGGCGGGGATAGAATGATCTGGAAGCACATGCAGAAAACCATGTGAGCGTTTGGGTCTTAGAACGTAATCGGCTGGAGAGGAGAATGGCAGCAGACCCAGGAGTCGGGCCGGCGGGCAAAGCCAGGGCTGGCGCGGCAGCGGGGATAATTACGGCAAATCACAAAGCCGACCTCGCCGTTCCAGAGGGCCCGCAACCATGTCTCGGCTAGACTGGGAGGACCCAAAACAGGGCCTGAAGCGGGGACCGGCTGTTGGTTATCATGGGTGATATTAGCCATTTTAACCCACTGGCAGCCGAAGCCCTCTGTGGAATGTTCCGTGACACTACTCTGTCTGACGTGAGAGAACCCCCTCATCCCTGCAGTGACTGGCATCTGCGTCTGGTCTGGGGGCAGTGTGCGGCTCAGCGAGGGAGGGTGCCGCGCCTTTGACCAGAAGGACGTCAGTTCAAATCCCAGGGTCAGCACGGTGAAGTCACCGTTGGGCCCCTGAGCAAGGCCTTTAACCTCTAACCCCCAGTTGCTCCAGGAACCAGCTAGCCCTGCTTTCTATGGATAAAAGCATCTGCTAAAATTAAACGCTATGATGAGTACAGGGTGACACGTTGACTCCGAAGGTGTAGGCAAGGCTCACTGTGCCCCTGCCTACAATTCGGTCATACATGATGGTTTCAGGGTGCTGTTGCAGCGAGTCATTCCTAGTGTGGGTGTGGAGCTCTCAGCCAACTCTCACGCTCACGGCGCTGAAGGCGAGCGGAGCCACCGCACAGGTCCGCATACCCAACGAAGCCCCTCGGCCGTGGAAACGCAACAACAAGCGCATTCCCCGTTGCGTAGGTGACGTACTCGCATTTTCAGACTCTAACACAGAAACTGCATGTGTCACATTCCTCCACAAGACGTTAAATCAACTACTGCAGTGAAGTTTAACCGTTAGTGATGGTAAACTGTAAGATCAGTAAAACTATGAGGTAACTAGGATCTCAGTCGAATGTTACATTCACAGAACTAGACCAGTGTTTCCCAATCTGGTCCTTGGTGACCCACAGACAGTCGAAATGTGGACTGGCTATGGGTCCCTGAGGACTGGATTGGGAATCACTAAACTAGATGGTCACTGACATAGGTAAATGCTCCCATTGATAATGCTGGCCAAATGGGCAGATGGGTACCTCCCGCAAAAGCAGTATTAACATTAAAATACATTAAAATCATTTCAGACGCAAGGAAATGAATCTAGAGGCGGGCCCTAAATCCCATTTTCCCTGCTTTCCAAGACTGTGCCGTGTCCCCTCAGGTGGTTATTCAACGGTACTGATTAGGTATGATTTGTCACATCAGGAATGAACAATTATCCGAGATCCGTTCCAGAAACGGGGGTGCGTGGCGATGGCCCTGTCCAATGCGGCCACAGCCAAATCCACATGCCGCCCTTCCCCAGTAGGACAGGGGCGACGTGGAGCCAGCTGGGTGAAAACATAAAATCAATTCACTGCCATCACAACCTGTTGCAGGAGCCCAGTGGTGGTCTGGACCCCCAGCCCCAGCCTCAATTTTGTTCTGAAGTGGTTTGTATCGGATCGGTGCCAAATCAGCACCACTCTCTGACCAGAGGCCGCTTTCCCTTCCACTACGAACAGCTCACCCAAAAGCCATTCACTCCAGAGCTCAGAGATGCAATTCGAGAGCAAACATTTTGAGAACATCACGGGTCAACATGGGGAAAAACAAGAAAAGAAAACGATGAACGGACAAACAGCACTCTACAGGAATTACTTAAGTGGATCTCAGGGACACTCCAGCAGGATAATCCATAAATAAGAAACCGATAAAAACAAAAAAGAACAACTTCTTCTAGTTTACGTTGCTCCTTCCAGCCAGAAAATGTTTTGGAACACAAGTTCAGAAGCAAAGGGGCTTTACGACGGACATTTGTCTGCATCCTAATGTAACCTGCACACTTGAATATAACATTTACGGCATTTAGCCAACAACCTTATCCAAAGTGACTTACATTGCCCAGTTACAGGGAATTACAATCCCTCTGGAGCAACTTGAGGTTAAGGGTCTTGCTCAGAGAGCCACGGGGGATGTAGACAGGATTTGAACCGGCGACCTCTTGGTCCATAACCCAAGCCCCATACCACTAGGCCCCATACCACTAGGCCACTAGGCTAATGCAAAGCACCACCTCCACAACCCCCTATCCGGCTACCAACTTGGCCAAACCAGTGAACCTGAACTCAAAAACCAGAATCATATTGCGATACTTGCAATCTTCTGCCGGTCACGGTTTAGGGAGCCAAGCAAAACACCTGTGAGGTCATTGTTCTCAATAACGGCACCACGTAAGCTGTGGTTTGCAATAGTACTGCCTGGAAAGGTGGCTCTACACACCACGCCGTAGGGTCTTCGTTTCTCTGGCGATAGAGTCCCGCACAGCTCATGTGGACTGTGAACAAAAACCTTATCCTCAGACCGTCGGCATGGCGATAATCTCTGGGTAAGTGAACTTTTTTTTGGGAATCGCATTTAAACGAGAGATGTCAGTACATCTCGAGTACTGACCCAGCATTACTGTGCCTCCACCGTGACCCCAGCTGCATCAGGTCACGCAAAGCAGCAGAACGAGGGCTTAGTTTTCTCATTCAGCACAAGACTGTATTAGGTACAAGGGGGGCAACGTGTCACGCTCCTGTTCAGGGAGGCTAATAGCTAATGTCAGAGTTTATTTTGGGCCTCGCTGACCGTGGCAGCTTACCTGAACCCTTTCTATGACTCACCTGTCGAGCGGAACGCGGTGCACGTCGCCTGAGTACTGAAGTGTGCCAAAATGATAACCATGAGCCAGCGTCCAGCTGCGTCTCCAAAAAGCATCAAGTGACTAATCACATCGCGTACGTTCGGTCTGTACTTTAAAGACCAAAACAGAAACATTGTCTGATGTTGGCTTTGCCTTTATAGGGATAAGTCGTATTTCTGTATATCTGAATAATCTTCGACATGTTAATGGCTTCCAAATAAACACGCTTTCCGCATGCGCGGTTTTTATACAACAACTCATTTAAATGTCTGGGATATTCGATGATCTCCCAAATGTGCTTTGTTATCGTGCCAGAATGTTTGAATATGAGTAACTTATAACGGAGATCTACGCAGAAATGTCACTTTCCATCGTATTATGCTGGAAGTGTGACCCCCATAATGTTCTAGTCACGAAACTAACAGAATTATTCAACGACCGAACCATCTATTGATATCCATGCACTTGTGTATCATTTGCTCAAACGTTACTAAAATATTCCCAGAACATGTTGGATGGCCCATGAAAAGCAAAACCCTAAATGTTGTAATATCGGAGTGAGCAAAGCCATGTAACCAAGTGTCTACATATCCCAGAGAACATAACTAATACAAAGAACTGCAAGAGAAACCTCAAATCCCCAGAAAGACACCACGCCGGTACAGACAGCACTTGTGATTTGAAGGTTACATAAACTGCACTTGTAACAGGGCATTAAAACTTCAATTTTCTACACCCTTCTATTGCCAAGGCTGCCCGGGGGGGGGTCACGTTTCAAAATAACCTGCAGCCTGCTTCTCACCGGCCGATGTGTCAGGTCTCGGCAGGCAGCGTATGGAAGACAGTGGCCCTGCAGAGCAGGTACAGGGCGTCGCGGCGACTCGACGGGCCGCGGACGTGCTCACGGGCGTTACACCTCAGCGCCAAAGCGGTCATGCCTTTCAGAGTCGTAGCCTTACCGCTACGCGGCTCAGACGAGGGGAAAGCGCGGATGTAGGGGGGAGCGGCCGGCGTGTAGGCGAGTACCGGCACACTCCCCGAGCCCGGGAGGGGGAGCCATAAGAAGCGGAGCCACTTACCTTCCATCATGATTGCAGATTTACATTCCTCAATCTCCAAGGAGCCTGAAACAACAGCGGGGCGGGCGGGGAAAAGCCGTTACCGGATTTGCCGACGGAGCAGACAGAAAATAAATAAATTAATTAAAAAGCAGGAGAAATTTAAATGGACGGGCTCGTTAAGTGGAGCGGGCCGGCCCCCTGCCCCCCACCCCGCCGCTGCCGGGACAGGGAGAGTCAGCGCTGGAGCCGGCGCTGCTCGAGTCTGCTGGAGCTATGGCACCGGGCCACAGAGACAGCCAGAGCGCCGAGCGACACGATCATGGGAGGATGCTGAGAGTGGGAGGGGGGTAAGCGGGGAGGGAAAAAAAGAGCGAGGAGGCGAGAGAGAGAGAGAAGGGGAGGGAGGGGGGCGGGGGCACTGCTGACATCACATCCTCTCTCAGCCAATCCCTGAAGCCCTCTGCTGCGTCACATGGCCTGGGGCCTTCATCTCCCGACAGCCTTCCCCAGGAGAATACCAAACTAGATCCACAGGAACACAGTGCGCGCACACACAGACAGACACACACACACCACATACAAGCACACGTACAAACAAACACACACACACATACACAGACAAACCGAAACAAACACAGATATACACACCACATACACACGCAATGCACACACGCAGAAACACAGACAGAAACACCCACCCTCCACATACACACGCACATACAAACACACACACTACATACACAAACAGAAACAAACACAGACACACACACCACATACACACGCAGAAACACAGACAGAAACACACACCCCCCACATACACACGCACATACAAACACACACGCCCCCTTCCTGCCATGCCCACATTGTACCTCGAGTAGGCTGTGCAGACACAGCTGGAGAATCCTGGGACTAAGCTCCGGCTTATAAAAAAAAAAAATTATAAATGGGGAGCAGAGAGTGGCAAAGTGGCGCACGGCGGTTAGGGAGCCCCGTCGCCGTCCAGTCCTGCTGGGGGAGCCGCCGGGGCCAGCCGCTGGCAGCCAGGCTGGAGGGCTGCCATGTTTTGTTTGTTTTCCGGCTCTTTAAACGGCCGCCTGCGTTTTCCGCTCAGACGGAGAGCAGTGCGCTTGCTCAGGGGGGATAACGATCAATCGGGCTGACGTGAGCCGCCACAGCCGCCGTCACAACCCCCACCCCCGGCCAGCCTGGTGGTGGGAGGGGTTTCTGTGGCTGCCCTCAGCCAATCAGCTAGCAGGGGGGAGGGATGAAGGGGTGCATGTTTCAGCAGGATGGAAAAAAAAAACAGCAGCACACATGAAAACAGGGAGGAGAAACACATACATACACCTTCAGTCACCACAAAAACCACAAACATTCAGTATGTGAATAAAGTCAGTGCTATTGGCCAATTTGCTCACCTTATCAGATACATCAAGGACATTATAATAATCCCTCATGAATTAACACTATTGTTAATGTTTCGGTTTTGTGTCTAGACCAAACATCCCAAACACACGGGAAGACACACTTACTGCCCGTCACTAAGTAAATTACCCATGAATGGATGGGCCAAAAATGAGAGAGAGAGAAAGAGAGGTAAAGGGAGAGGAAGACTGACAATTAATCTTGCATGAGTTAATGGCTCAGGGCCAGGGGACAGAAAGTGGTCACTAATGGGGTCAAAACAAGCTGAGCTGGTTTTGTAGCCTGAGCCCACAGGGAGACAGGGACACAGGGCTACCCGGCCCTGAGGGAGCAAAGCAATGGGCCCCAAACCGGGTCAGATACCGAGGGGCCAACACTGAGGGAGCAAAGCAATGGGCCCCGAACCGGGTCTGATACCGAGGGCCCAACACTGAGGGTGCAAAGCAATGGGCCCCGAACCGGGTCTGATACCGAGGGCCCAACACTGAGGGAGCAAAGCAATGGGCACCGAAGCGGGTCCAACACCAAGGGCCCAACACTGAGGGAGCAAAGCAATGGGCCCCGAACCGGGTCTGATACCAAGGGCCCGACGCTGAGGGAGCAAAGCAATGGGCCCCGAACCGGGTCTGATACCGAGGGCCCAATACTGAGGGAGCAAAGCAATGGGCCCCGAACCGGGTCTGATACTGAGGGCCCAATGCTGAGGGAGCAAAGCAATGGGCCCCAAACCGGGTCCGATACTGAGGGAGCAAAGCAACGGGCCCTGAACCGGGTCTGATACCGAGGGCCCGACGCTGAGGGAGCAAAGCAATGGGCCCTGAACCGGGTCTGATACCGAGGGCCCAACGCTGTGGGAGCAAAGCAATGGGCCCCGAACGGGGTCTGATACCGAGGACCCAACGCTGAGGGTGCAAAGCAATGGGCCCCGAACCGGGTCTGATACCGAGGGCCCAACGCTGAGGGAGCAAACAATGGGCCCGAAACCGGGTCTGATACCGAGGGCCCAACGCTGAGGGAGCAAAGCAATGGGCCCGAAACCGGGTCTGATACCGTGGGCCCGACGCCGAGGGCTCGATGCTGAGATTTACGCCACTGCACCCAGAGAATCCTGACAGGCTGCTTCAGGGATCCGTTTCCATGACGTTTCACCCTAGTCATGTGATCTCTATGAATCCCTCACTGATCCAGCCCCTAATTCAGAGAGTATAAGCAAGACAGCCTACAGTGCCCACCAGCCTCACAGGCTGAAGTGTATCGGCTAAATCCACTAACAATGGGTAAAAGTTGCATCCCTGCGACCCAGACCAGCATAAGAGGCTGGGAAATGAGCCAATGGTAACAGCAGCATTTTTTCAGCCTTAAAATGGAAATTATTTCATTCCTGACTACCACAGGGGGGAAAGTTACTCGTAGTTTGGCACACAAAGGTGACAGTCACAGTGTAACATGGCCGTGTGCTCTGACATATACAGATGTATATCGTATATCGTATTGGCACTCTTCAGCTTTTCAAAGACAATCAAAATTTCCCATAAAACTGGGAACTGATAAACATAACTGAACATTGAATTTCCAAAACCCAGTCCCATTGTTTTGTTGTTTTTGAGATAAGACCGCCAATGACCTAAAGTCAGGCTTCCTCAGCATATGTCACAGCACTGGGGACCAAAACTCACTGAGTCGGAATGTAACCCAGCGAAGACCATTTTTAAGTTTCCAAAAGCCACTTACTGAAATTTTCTATAGAAACTCTCAGAAACGTATCCCGTGGACAGAGTTCTAGAAAGCCACTAGTCAGTAGGTATTCCCCATTCTTTGCTTTTGATTCATGACTATTATTATATTAATAGTTAATGTATTATTAATTATTGTGATTTTTTAAAGTGGAAGGGCGCCAGTTCTTTTGGCCGCATCCGTATATCGGTTTCTTTTCTTTCTCGGGTTGTTCTTCGAATCCACGTGAGCGCCCTTCCCTCGACAGACGCTTCCTACGCCAGGCTCGCATCTGCCGCTCCCCGACGCCCCGCCCCCCGAGGCCCCGCCCAATGGGGAGTCTGTCAGACAAGGTGCCTTCTGCCGACCTGCTGGCAGGTGGCTTTAATGAACCGGTGGGGGGGGGAGCTGGATTTGCTAAATAAAGCCTAATTCCTAATCCTTGTTAACAAAGGGAACAGTGGAAAGAAAGTCAGCGGTCAGAGAGTATAAGCGCGCCGTACAGAAACACTTACGGCCCATCAGTCTTGGGAGAGACAAATTAAACCTTTAAAAAAATGAACAGGAAGTTCAGAAGTACCCAAATGGACGGAGATCTCTACAGAAATCTTCCCCATAAATCTGAGCCTACTGTTTTTAGTGGAGGGCTTAAGCGTCATAAATATCATTCCTAAGAAAAACGGCACACTGCTCTGAAAAACAAGTTTTCTGACCACAAAACGCCAGTCCAGGCTCCCGATGAAGCTCGTTCAAGGTTAATTATTCGCCACGACGCAGCATTCATTTGTAATCGAGGATGTAATCAAGGCTCTCGCTCTGACACAGCCTCCATTGACTACTGAGTTATCGTTTTAACAATCCTGCATTTTATAGCACAAGCTTGACTTTCTGTAATTAAAGTGCAAAAAGGGACACTGAAGGCTGCAGCATATAAATACATTTAACTTCCAGTCTGCTTTTCCCTTTCAAAGAATCTCCATGACTACAGAGCAGAGGAGGATGTCTGGGATGCGGCCTCAGACGAGGACACGCTCACAGCTGTGAGGCGGGGCGGCCTGAACGTGAGAAGGGCTCCTCAGAGCAGACGGAGGAAGCCAGCTCACCAGATTTGTGTAATAAACACTAATGCCCACAGCTTGGCGCTTACAGGCAGTTGAGGGGACTTAGTAAAGGCCTCAGCAGTTCAGACTCTGCATGAAAGGGGATTCTTCAAAACCACGGGACAGCGAAGTGAGGGAGCAGTTCAGAGATTCAGCAGGTAGCGTAGTGCTGAAGGCTGGGCACTTGTGACCAGACAGTCATCAGTTCAAATTCCCAGGCACCCCTGCTAAAGCGCCCTTAAGGGGCTTAATCTGAATCAAAGGCCTTTAGAAGATGACCTGAAGAGACTTATAAGGAAAGTTAGAGGACAGAGTGAAAATATGGGACTGTGGTTAAATGTGACGGAAATGATGGTAGTGATGGTGATGATGACGGTAATGAAGGTAGTGATGGTAATGATGACGGTAATGAAGGTAGTGATGGTAATGATGGTAATGATGGTGATGAGCAGCTGGTAGGTTATAGATGAGCTTTTCCGGCTTGGAACAATAATCGACAGAAAAGGAGCCAGGCGGCAGGGACCACACGGCAGACTGGCGCTTGGCAGAGCTGTGATGGAGGAGCAAGGAGCTAAAACAAATAAAAAACTACCAACACATCTCTAAAAACAAAGACAGGAACAGCTCAGTAGACTCTCTCATTCTATGGGAATGAAAGCTGGACAATGATGCACAAATGACCGGGCTCGACCTGGATTTGGCAATATAAGGATTAGGAAGAAGCAGAGCCTTTCCATAAGGCTTTGAGAAGTAGAGGAGGAAAATAAAAGAAAAGTGAGATAAAGCTACAGTAAAATGAGAAGGTTAGGTTTAGCTTTGGCCTGGACTGAAGTGACTATAAACAGAAGCTTCGAAAGCATTAAGTGAACGTGAATCTACCTGTAACGAAAAACGAAAATATTCTGAGTGCTAATCTGCCTTTTATTAAAGCATGACTGAACAGAGGCTAGGAACGAACATTAAATCACTCATTAAGGTTTCAAATGAAAAATGTTTCAAATTGCTTCCTTACAGTATTAAGTTTCTTCACTGGGTTTTTAAATTTCATGTACAAAAAAAATGCATTTTGTAAAGTCATGTTCCTTTCCCTTCTGGGGAAATTTGTAATGAATACTTTAAAGTAAGCCAGCCCCTCGCAGTTCTGCAAAGTAGCCAACAGGTGGAGCCCTGGTCATACATAATGCCAGCTGCTCCTGACGGGAGACAAGAAAGCAGGTTGGCGAGAATTGGGCCTGCTGTTTCTGGGTGGCTCAAATATCCCTGTCCCCAGTGCAGTGCTTTTCAAGTTACCGCATTGGGCTGCAGGCAAATAAATAAAAAAATAAAAAAATAAATCTGAGCTAAACGCAGGCTGGAGGGGGGCTGCGGTGACACTGGAGCCCCCTGACCTGTTTTAAGCCCTGCACAGAAGGAATAACATGCTCACACTGTCACCTTCCATCCGAGGGAAAAAAAGATTAAAAATAATGAAGCAAACAGCGCAGCAGCGCACAGGAGGGCTGGGGGGGGGGGCTGTCAGGGAGCGCCGGGCACATCCATCGCCGTGACGGCGGCAGCGAACGGCAGGCAGGCTCAGCGGGAAAAAGCACATCCTACCTGCGACGATTC
This sequence comes from Petrocephalus schoutedeni, assembly GCA_026780765.1. NCBI lineage: Eukaryota > Metazoa > Chordata > Actinopteri > Osteoglossiformes > Mormyridae > Petrocephalus > Petrocephalus schoutedeni. The sequence goes on from JAODKL010000034.1 coordinate 15,731,443, forward strand.
GAAACCAGCCGGTGCACAGTTCCTCGGCCATTTAGCACGGCGCCCGGAGGGTGGTGCTCATCTCAGGAGGTGCGGAGCGGAGGGGGGGGGCCCAGGCTCGGCTTGGAGGCGCGGGCAGACGGGCGGGTGGCTGTAGGTGGAGAGGCGAGATGAAGTAGTGTACGAGCGCTGTGACTCCCGGCCGTGCGGCGATAAGAGTGGGGGGGGGGGGGGACACGCCCACAGGCGCGCACGCACACACACAGGCGCGCAGAATCCCCGCTGGACCCGTGGGGAATATCAATGTGGAGGCGGGGTGGGAGGCAGGGCCAGACCGGTGTGTGTGTGAGGTGGGAGAATCACCCACATGTGGCCGATAAGCCTGTGGGGGCTCACAGCTTCCTGGGGGGGGGGGGAAGTTTCACAGGAACCAGTCAGTACCAGATTTGGGAAAAATCATTATTTAATAATCACAGAATGCTCAGCTCTGATTGGCTCATTCGCTAAACGATGTGATGTAACAATCAGAATAATATTTACAAACTTTTTCTTTTAAGAGCACAGTGTCGTTATCTACCTGCTAAGAGGCTCAAAGCAGCGCTAAGAGAGGCCGGACTCCCCAGTACCCACTGCCCCAGTGGCCGAGCAGACTTCTATCCGGGGCCAGATAACGGCAGGATCCCGCGGCAGCGGACTGCAATTAAGCTAATGGCCTGCTCCTCGCTGTGTCTGCTGACGGCACATTCACACTGCAGTGCATGAAGCACACGGAGAGAAACCCTCACTTAGGCTGAACTCTCGAGGTAAAAGGTCGGTAGGATAGGGAGTGTGTTAATAAATGCTCCACTGCAACAAGTGCTTTACATTTTTACTTCATTAGTAGACACCTTTACCCAAAGCGACACACATTTTAGGAAGTAGGGTCAGCCAGCCCCTTGGCAATAGGAGCCTTGCTCAAGGGCCCATTGGTGAAATCACTCTAGCGACCCAGAGAAATGAACTGTGCTGAGCCACACACCGCCCCCGTTTACCTAACATCTCAAAGGAACATGACCCAAGACTGAAATCACAGTTAAGGTTACCTCTTTGGTGATGTATATTCCACTCTGATTACAGGAGGCCACACAGTCATGGCTTACGGCCCTCGTGCAAAGGTCACCCCCAAAATAACAGTCAAACAAACAGCTCACTGGATGGGCAGTGACCAGCCATAAGCAAAGCAGCTGTCCGTCTTCTCTACAGGACCAGGAAAGTCATCCCAAGTTCATTCTCCCTAAGCAGTGGCGGTGTTTGCCACCATTCAAACCACACTTTTGCATAGGGCATGTAAGGTTTAGGGCCTTTGTTGGCCACAAACATTCACTACACTATGGTGGGTTTTGAAGACACTTTTTGAGCCCAGAAGCAACAAACCCACCCCTGCCGCTAAGACACTACAAGTGTAATCCCAAAAAGCAAGTTTAATTCAGAGTACAACATAATTCAGGAAACTAGGGTAATGCAAAGTAACTGAGGAAAATAGGGTAACGGAAGTGTAATTCAGGATCATGTTAATGTTAGAAGGTCTCCTTTAGCTCTCAAATACTGATCAATGATCTTGTGCACCTCCACCTGAGTGTGCATGACTGGGGTCTCATTAATGAGAACTGATAACCACAGAAAAAAAAAAGATTCTGGGAATTTATTTTGTGAAGGTGGGATTGAGCCATTACAAACCACAGTAAGGGGATTAGCCAAACATGAGTGGAAGTTGCATCATAGTGAGACGTAAATCCCACAAGCAGACTGAGGGGGAGCGCCATTTCCCGACCAGGCATTTCACCGCCATGTGCTAGGGCGTTGTGTAGTACAGGAGGGTTTGGGATCTGTGCCCATGTCTGGAAGGTTGTCAGTTAGAGTCCCGTGGCTGGCAGAATAATCATATTGCGGTTGGGCCCTTAACACAGATGACCCCCCCCACAGGTACGAAAGCACCTGATAAATAAACGTAGCATAACGCTGGGAGCCCTGCAGCCAAACAGCGCCCAGGCCTGCCCAATCAGTCGCTGGGCCACCGTGCAGGAAATGAGTCACGGGCTTGGCAGGCTAGCCCATGAAAGGATGGTGAGGCACCTGTGCCCAGAGCACCCTACAGAGGGCGCTGGCAGCGTGAAATTAAACATGGCAGGGAAACATTACGAAATGAGCAGGCAGCTTTGCTAATTACACTGACTGGCAGGGAGACGTTCAGAAAGAATCAAACGATCCCCTCAAACAGCACCACTCTAAGATCATTTTACCTTTTATTCCTCCGAAGAATTCGTCTTAATTCTTAACCTGACTATATACATCAAGGACAGAAAGTACATTTGCATCTAATAAAATCACTTTCTATTATTTTCTGATTAAATGTCCACTAGAGGGCACAGCAGGACTTAAAATACCCTAGTTGTCAACCATATTTGACTTTTATGGATATTTGCAATTTCAGAGCACCGTAGAGGGCGTTTCTAGCTAAGATCATGTGCTAAGCAGTGATGGGAATAACGACGTAAAAAGAATGGCGTCACTGGAAAAAAAATAGTAACAGGAAATCTTACCAATTACTATTTCCATCGTTACAACGCCGTTACCATTACTGACAATAACATGCGTCGCGTTACTATAATTAAGCTGTTTTCATCCGACCAGACTCTCAGCCACAAGCAGTGTTGGCAGGTCCAGCAAAACTCTTCATCCCAAGACTCAGTTACTTTTCGAAAGAAGTAACTAGTAACTATAACTAATTACTTTTTTAAAGTAATGTGTCCAAAACTGCTGCCACGTCAAATTTAACTGAGGCTTGACTTGGGGCTAGGCTTAAAAAACTCGGGGTGATCGGACCTGACAACGCCCAAGGTTCCCCATATAGTTAAACATCATAGTAAATGTTTGTAATGGTATTATTACCATTTTTTGAATGAAAGATACATGACTGTCCCAAACCTCAATACCTGATAATTATAAGGAAAATCATTCACCACTTCGCATGGCCTATTATTCCAACAATAATCTTTTATAAACTTTCATTTTATGCTCCATCTATACTGATTCAGTAACACTTTCATATAAAATGTGAGGCTAAGACAAACTGCCAAAAGTTCCAGACCGACAGAAAAACTCCAGAAACACAAAAGAGTAATCTTTTAATACATAACAGGATAACAGCGGCTATCATCCAGAACCAGATAAAGGAAGGAAAGGTCAATGCCAATCAGCAAAGAGGTCTGAAGCACTGTTAGGGCAGATGCTGTAGGGTGAGACGCGGTGAGGTCCGGCACTGATCAAGGCTGGTGGAGACTTTGTATGACACTCTGAGAAGCCAAACTGAATTAAACATAAAACAATAAAACTAAAACGGTCCCCCAAAAAAGGCTACAGTGTCACGACAATGCAACGCAGTATTCACAACAAATGACCCCCAGGGCCTGCAATCTAATTATTACCGTTAGAGGGCGACAGTGATAAGTGGGAGCGGTGCGCGGCTCAGCGATTAAGGACTCCTGTTCCTGATCGGGAGGTCGCTGGCTTAAATCCTGGGGCCGACAGACTGATGCCTATATTGAGTCCTTGATACATACCCCAAATGCTCGGACCCCAACACTGTACTCTCATCTGTACGCCTCTGACAGCGAGATCGGATATGCGCAGAGACACATCGCAATATACCTGCACTCATACTCGTGCAAATTATCATAATTTCGCCAGAGAATTTAAGCGTTAGGGCCGACGAGCGCGTTATTTTAATCGTGCTGAGATCAGCGTTGTGCTGGGCTTGCCTTCAGTTAAAAAAAAAGCAAACGACAGGTTGACTCAAAACTTCCATCATCTTTCCAGAAAACACTCCCATGCATTTCTAGCAGATCGCGTAGGCGAAGGCACGCCCCCCGCCCGCGTAAAAACTCCCAGTCAGCTCCAGCGCATCATCCTGCTGGTTCCCCCCCGATCAGCATCATGTCCCCAGTTCCTGCGTTACGTCTTCCGCTGGATGCCGTCCAGGCGCAGCGTGCGCATCGACGGCACGGAAACCGTCCCCCGCGGCCGCCCCTGAGTCACATGGCGCCCGGCCATGTTCCCCCATCTGTCCCAGAATAACCCGCCGCCGCCCCGATTACTGGCTTCAAGCCCGTCAACACACGCTAACGGTGCACACAATGTTGTGATTTGGGGTTTAAAATACCAAAGTTACATTTTATCTAATCTCCAAGTTGATTATATCTCCTGCACAGCAGCGCATAATTAAACCCAAGGCGGGAGCGGCTCAGCTTGCCGGCCGGCCGGCCAGCACGTGCCCGCGGACCCCGCACATGCGCATCCGCGTGTCCCGCACCCCGGGAGGGTCCCCGTGAGCGAGCAGCAGACCGCGTCCATCCTGCCCAGGCCCATTTCACAGGTTACCTTCTGTCCCCAGCTCTCCACCCCGTGACAGGCACACAGATTTTTGCCATTTTCCCAAGAGCGTGTCTACAGTTAGAAATTAACGCCCCCCCCCCATCCTCCCAGAGGAAACGTCACCTCGCCCCTCAGTTTTAGGAGTTGAAGGGACCCTGTAACGTGCTGGTCCAACTAATGCAAGGGTATCCATGCCCCTACTGCATGCCTTGTTACAGCTGACCAATAAGAAAGTTAAACATGCACCAATAACTTGCACTACAACCCCAATCACCACTGTCATTTATTAACCACTGCCCTACTTTAAAAAAGTGATTATCACTGTTGACACACCACAGGGCACAACAAAGAAATGTGTCCTTTGCATACAAAAAGTGCACACACCCCTGTTAAAATGACAGATTTCTGTGATGTAAAAAAAAAAAAAAAAAACATGAGACCATGATAAATCATTTCAAAACTTTTTCCACCTTTAATGTGACCTATAACCTGTATGATTCAATTGAAAAACAAAGAAATCTGTTAAGGGGAAAAACATAAAAAATAAAAAATGTGCAATAACTTAACATAAGTATGCATACCATAATACTAATACTTCTTTGAAGCACCTTTGATTTAATTTTTGGGTACACACCTGCCATCAAATAAAGTGATTCTGATCAACCCCAAATAAAGTACTGTTGACTTAGTAGGATTTTCCTGACATTGACTCAGTTGCATCCTACAGCAAAAGCCGTGGTCTGCAGAGAGCTTACAAAGCATCAAAGGGATCTCATTGTTGAAAGGTCAAGAGTCAGGAGAAGGGTACAAAAAAATTCCACAGCATAAGATATACCATGGAACACAGTTAAAACAGTCATCAAAAAGTGAATACATATGTGAATAACTATGGGACAGCAGTACTAAGAACTGGACGTCCCTCCCAAATTGATGAAAAGACAAGATGAAAACTGGTCAGGGTGGCTGCCAAGAGGCCTAGAGCAACACTGAAGGAGCTGCAGGAATTTCTGGCAAGTACTGCTTGTGTACTACATGTGACAATCTCCCGTATTCTCCATATGTCTGGACTATGGGGTAGGGTCACAAACAAAAACATCCAGGCTTGGCTAAATTTAACAAGAAAATACATGCGGAAAAATGTGTTATAGTCTGGTGAAACCAAGGATGAACATTCTGGTCACAATTCATGTGCATCAATGATGCAAAACAGCACTGCACATCACCAAAAGAACACCGTACTCACGGTGAAATATGGTGGTGGCAGCATCAGGCTTTGGAGTTATTTTTCTTCAGTTGAAACTGGAGCTTTAGCCAAGATGGAGGGAATTATGAACAGTTCAAAATACAAGTCAATTTTGGCCCAAAGCCTTCAGGTATCTGCTAGAAAGCTGTAGAAGAAGAGTAATTTCACCTTGCAGCACGATAAAGACCCCAAGCATACATCCAAATTTACATAAGAATGGCTTCATCAGAAGAAAATTAAAGCTTTGGAATGGCCCAGCCAGAGTCCAGACCTAAATCCTATTGAGAATCTGTGGGGTGACCTCAAGAGGGCTGTGCACAGGAGATGCCCTCGCAGTCTGGCAGGTTTGGAGCACTTTTGTAAGGAAGAGTGGGCAAATACTGACAAGTCACGATGTGGAATGCTGATGGACTCTTACTTAAAAGGACTGAATGCTGTAATTAACTCAAAAGGTGTGGTTACAAGGTAGTAGTTTAAGAGCGTGAACACTTATGCAACCAGCTTATTGTCTATTTTTTTTATATTAATTCCCCCTGACATTTGTTTTTCGAGTGAATTGTGCAGGTTATAGGTCACAAAGTGTAAAAAGTTTTAAAATTATTTGTCACAGTCTCATTTTTTTCCATAACAAAAACACTTTTACAGGGGTGTGAACACTTTTTATATATGTACTGCAGGTTTGGTTTCAGCACTGGTCGGGACCAAATAAGCCATGAAACCCCCACCCCCATAAACACATACGGCACTCCCACAATTCTGGTACGGACATTTCACTACCGCGCATGTGTGTGTGTGTATATATATATATATATATATATATATATATATATATATATATATATATAAGAAT
>JAODKL010000034.1:15738024-15764805 GCA_026780765.1 Petrocephalus schoutedeni
TGTGTATATATATATATATATATATATATATATATATATATATATATATATATAAGAATGCTGAAATCATTCAATAAAAATGCACGATGTAATGACCAGCTGCCATCAAACTGAATAAACAGGCAAAAGTAAATAACATCCATTAAAGATCACTCTCAATGAAGATCATTGTCAGCACATAATAAACCTGTCGGTTTAAATCTGACAAAACCTGTCTTCATTATTATACATTCAAAATGTAGAATAACTGTACCTTTAATCCAGATAATTGACCAGAAACACCCAGGTAAAATTCCCAGATCCAGAACATTACAAACAAGTTAAAAAGGAGTGTATTGTTTACACCACTGTACTGTAAGCCTACTTAATTTTAATCTTACTTACTATATCAAACTTTAATTGCTTCTGTACAAAAAAAACTAAAACAAATGAAGAAACGGTTGCTTTCAATGTCCATGAAGCAAAGAAAATTATAAAGAAAATTATAAAACATAAAATAGTATATCTACAAATGCAAAGATTTTTTAATTTTGCAGTAGTTTGCTTTAAACACTATTATAAACACACCAAGAAAAGAAATTATTCTATTAATTGAAACTGGGTCGGACTACCAATGTACAAAAACAGCAGCCTCGCTGTTGTGTATCACGGGATACTTTCAAACAAACACCAAGGTACTTGACATTTATACGTGGTACTCCGGAAATATGTCTTGATATTCGCTTATCCCATTTTGATCTTCATGAGAGAAGATCATGATACTACCTATACTGTAATTAAGGGAGGAGAAGTCGCAGTACATTCAGAAAATGGACACAGACAGTTTAGATGATGTTCTTTTAGTTTTAAAAGAACTTTACAGCGACGCCATAGAGTTAATATGGAGATCACGCTGGGATCTCTAGGGTACGTACCTGACCCGGATTTAGGAGAATGGTTTACTCTTTTTTATTTTATTAAGTTCCTTGGAGGTGCAGAAAACGAAGGGGTTAAAACAGTAACCAGCAATTTGCTGAATATACAAATCTACGCTGCATTTGTAAATGAACAGCGCGCATGTTGTAAACGCAAATCTGGACTCTGAGCGCGTCTGACGGCGGCGCCCATTAGCGCCCCCTGCCGGCGCCGGAGGCTCGCTTACACGGAGCCCAGCCGCTGCTCCCCACGCTGCCCCTAACAACCGGCTCTCTAAGCCGGTCTTAAAGCACCCCCACCCCCCACCATTGGAACGAGTTCAGCGCTAACTAATACCGGGATTTGAGGAGGCATTTATGTGTCAGTATGCAGGTCATACGAGAAAGCTGCAGCCAGCCGCCAGCAGCGCCCTTTCAGTCTGACCTACTCTGACAGACAGATTTCTCCGCTAATGACTGCTGCCTCCCAGTGACCTGACACAAACTCCATCATTGCTCGAGCCAGGGAGCATGGCTCCCCCAAAGGGCACAGAGGGCTACAGAGAGCTGTTCCGGGAAATATGTGAGGGTGAATAAATCCAACACCCTCCACCCGTCTTCAAGTTTTAGAAGAAAATCCATGCAATGCAGGGAGAACAGAGAAATGTGCAAAGCAGGGGTGGAATGCAAACCCCGAAAGCTGAAAGTGTGAGGCACCGGTGCTACCCACCGAGCCGCTGTGCCCCCCCCCCCCCCCCCCCAAGGCTGATATCAACACGGATGCGGTATGACAGAAAACTGGCTCCGTAACATGTGCATCGCCGTTGGCGCCACCTGCTGGACATAAAGTGCTTAACTTTCCCCCCTATAACAGACCGGTTCATGCGCGTATTATTAGTGCCCACCCAAGTCTGCAAGGAATGGAGGGTGGTTGGCATTGGGGAAGGGAAGTCTGGTTCCATACTGAATCTGCAGTCATTGAGTGTCACTTCTCCAGGATGTGGGAGGGAACAGGACCACACACGGAGATATTTAAGGTTGAGACGGATTCCTGTGGCTATGGGATGGACACCATAATTACGGTTCTGTATTTAAAGCCTTCAGGGAAAATTGAGCTGCAGCGGTTATGGAATTGGCCATATTTCCAAAAGGTTGCTGGTTCATGTTCCTCAAAGGGATAATGCACCTAGGAGTTTAACTTTTTCACTAGTACATAGAAAATAGGTAGACCGATATAGTATAGCTGTGTTCACGGTTTAAAAACCATGGAAGGTAAAATGACTCTAATTCATTTTCTGTAATACTTCAGAGCTTCCATTTGTACTTGTAATTGATTTCGGGTATATGATCATTACAATTATCCTTACCTTCCACACACAGATGATTTCCCGATAGTCAACCCATAAATATTCTTAGAATGGTTTTATTTTACGTGTGGCGGCTTCTTGATTCGCCTGTATCGTTTAAAAAGTCAAATAGGTTATTTAAAAAGAACGACATTCAACTGAAATGTATTCATGCTTTTCTTTAATCAGTTCATAGAAAAAGTATATGATTTTCTGGGCACAATATACAATACTATACCATACATTGTGTGAAACATTAAATATTCACCTGAAACAATGCAGTATTTGACAGACATACACACCCACTGGGCATGCAGATTTGACTACTTCTGGTTAACCATCTTGGACGCGATTTGGACCGATTTAACACGGAGTACAGAGTTATACTGACAGTTTGAGTAAGAATATAACAAAAAAAGATGTTTTTCATTCGCCACTTCAGCACAAGAATTATGTATGTTCATAATTTATGGAGTCCACGTCAGCTGTTATTCTTACAGCCAGGAAATAACTCCGTGCCAAGCGCTTTTCCCCCCCAAAACCGTGGTGTTTCTCAGAAGGGAGAGGCTCATGGAAGCTCGATCCTCCTGATATTGTTCCTCAATATCGTTACTCAAGGTGCTGCAGTGTGTAGGTTTAGGTCGGTGCCGTATGGATTTAACCGACTCGGAATCAAACACAGTTCTACCTGGATCGTCCACGTGTTCCGCCGAATCACGTGACTACTCTCCCCCGCGATGGCTAACTATGCCTTTCACTCCTAGCAATTGTTCAGGACACTTTTTTCGTGTGGTGTATGAAAACAATCGGAAAAGCGATTTTTTTTCCCCTAAATAAAAATACTCAACCGCAGAGCATCCAACACCTTAACACCACGGTGTATATAAATTAAAATTAATTTACAACGAACACTATAGTATTTACAAGCTAAAGTAAATAAATACACTGTTATAAACAGTAAAGGACAAACGAGTTCAGGTGCAAAGCGGAGGGGCGGACTCTTGTAAAGAGTCTCTCTCTCTCTCACACACACACACGCACGCACACGCACGCACGCACACACAACGCGGCCGTGTAGCGATGTGTCTTATTGAGTTCTAACGCCATGCGAGCTAGACAGCCGGGCTGTGCCGCAATTTAAGTACCTCCGCCCACGACACCGGGCTTCAAACATGATCATGAAACGAGACGAAAAACTTAACGCCGATTCTGCCCCAAAACCTCCCCAACCATCCGCTAGAGCACGATCTGGGATGCTGACCTACACCGAATTATTTCAGCTTCCCCAGTTTGAACATAGTCTACTTTAGATGGTAGGTTTTTAGGTTTCGTTTAGGTGATCGTTCTTTTTCTTTTTTGGTTTAATTCGGATGGTCTCTTTGTTTTGGTAGTGCTTAGATAGTTTGCAATTTCTGACCAGACAAGGGAAATTACAGATGCAGCCAATCAAACCTTGATGATGAGGAAGCTAAAGGAGGTAGGTTTAGAACATCTACCGTGACCCTCCAAAAGTCCCTTTTCAAAACCTAACAGCCTGTTGGTCTTTGCTGACCTTATTAGTTTATCGTATTGCCTCTTAAATTATTAAGAAATAAATGAGATTTGATGGATACGATCCCATTCTTTTTTCTCACATTCTGAGAACAGCTTACTGCATGAAGACCAGGGAAGACCTACTACCTCGAGTGTTGTTCAGCCTCACTTTAATGATAAAAAAACAGTCAAAATTCAGTCTCAGTAAATAGTGAGAAATATTGCAAGGTCTCCTACTGTATGCAGCAGTGTTTAGATCACTAAAGTGCTTTTTCGAATTCCCCCATCATCAAGATTTGAGTTGGAACCATGGGAAAATTGTGTGGGTGAAAATAATATTGATTTCTTCACTATGTATGTACAAAATGAAACAATGTAACTGAATCCAAGCAGATCTTAGTCCTATGGTATTAACAACCATCTTCCTATCAATCAGTTACAGCAGAATTAAAAAAACAGGTATATATATAACTGAAATACTACAAAATTTGTGTTCCAACTGAAATGGTTGTTTCAATTCCAATGTAGTGATTATGTTGAAAACTGAAATGAAAATCTCTTTCACGGCTGGATGTCTCTGTGACGTTGAATTATTCCCGTGCTCATATGATAGATCTGACATTGCCCAATATCAGTCAGTAGGAAGACTGTATTCTCTTGTCTAATTTTACAAAAGGGTTTCGCTGATGAGCTTCCTCATGTAGAAAAAACATCTCACTTATAAAGCGTGTTCAATAAATAAAAAAAATCTAAAAGACAGTTGTAAAAAAGGCACGCAGTCCTCGGACAGATTTTACAGAAATAGTGAACCATTTCTCGGTACAAATCTCCTCTTCTCGTTAGATCCATGTGCTACCTCACAATGTTCCGCTTCCGACAAAAATTTGTCTCTTTTTACAAAAATCTCACGGTGATGCCTGAGCCATGGTGTCGTGCCACCCAGCGCTCCTGACCAAATCCTGTTCTTCATCTCTACACCTGGCTGCTCTATCAGGTGTCGGCAGTGATAACCTGAGGGCTCCCTCAACGATCAGCTCGAAAACCAACCCCCCCAACTTCTGGCTCAGAGAAGTGCAGTGATGGTGGGGTGGGGGGTGGATGGTGGCGGTTGGCCATCTCTGGCCTGAAAGTCAGCCCTGAGGCCCACCGAAAGCAGGACCGCGGGAATTCCCCCAGAAAAAAAGATGTCAGCAAGAGCCGGGACTTGGGCTAGGGTCTATGTGTCCACGGGCGAGGTGTCCTGCGTCACGATCTCTATGTGTGTAGGCTGCAGAGCTTCTCCAGCATCTTGGCTGTCACAGAAGTCCAGCGGGGAGTGAGCCTCACCCATACCCTCCTTCTCTGTCCCCTCTGAGTCCTCCTCTTCCAGCGTCAGCTCAAACTGGAACTTGTCCCCACCCCCGTGACCGTCCTTGCCCTGGTCGTAGAAGGGCGGTGAGGGACTCTGAGGAATCATGCTCTGGTACCAGTTCCTGTTGTCCTCTAGAGTGTCCAAGATGTCCTGGGCATCTGGGTGCACCAGGTCTGCCCACGTCTCCCACAGTGGATGCACGATGTAGTCGATGAATCCCACCTGTGAGATGAGCGTGATTTGACATTAGTCGGTTCCTTCGTTGAACTCTAAAAGCCATTCCCTCAATTTGTTTGTTCCAGAAGAGGGATACCCACCTGGGATTTCTCCACGGAGGCTGTATGTTTGTCGCACATGGGGCTGATCTCCATGCCCCGCTCCCGTTCGCGGTCACCCTGGTGGAAGAACTCATCCATGATGCGGTCGGTCCACTGCCGGTAGAGCTCCAGCGATTTCGTGGGGTTGCTGAGGTCCGCACAGTGAACCATGTTGCGGAGAACCTGTCGGCCAGCCAATGAGATGAAGACTGATGTCAGTTTACAATGCTGCGAAATGGCCCAGAGAGGCGCCTCTAGTCTGATTTGTGTCTCTAATGGAGACTGCAGTGCTCTGGCTGGGAGATACTATACCTGTATCCTGTCGGTATAGTTGTCCAGCAACAGTACCCCAGAACTCGTCACTTTCTTAGTCTCAACCATAGTCTTCAGGTCTGCAAGCAGGCTCATATGCTTGGACATGTCAGTCGCCAAAACCTGAAAGGGCAGACATAGATTCACGTTAGAAAGGGACTTGGCAGTCGTCACTGGTGACCGTAGTGTCAAGGATAAGTAGAGATCTCTTACCATGTCTATGACCATCTTCCTGAGGGACTGGCGTTGCTTTTTTGTGAGGTTCTGGAAGATGTCGCAGTTCTCCTCCTGCAGCAGCTTGAAGCCGACGGCCAGGTGGTGGTTCTCCAGTACCGACTCATCATTGTACATGAGGGCCAGCTCTGAGTCTGGAAAGCAGATGCAAACCGGTGAGGATTTCTGACAGGAGCTGCACCAGGAAGTTAGTATACCAGCAACACTGCCATGGATTGTAGGGTATGCGTGAGGCAATACTCACTAGTGTTGATTAAAAACTGATTGTTTACCCCGGGGTGGTCCACATCGTGAATGGCAGCAGCAAAAATGGCGGCAAGGATCTCAAGGTCGGAGAATACAGCCTGAGGAGGGGAACGGTCATATAAGGAAATGCAGAAGGCTGCATACTTCCAACTGGGAGGAGCCATAAGTTGTAATTAAAACATTACATCAAATTAAAAGATTGCTTAGTTGCTCATGAGGCACTATTTTTTCAATTTGTGTTCCTCAACATGCTTGAAATGCTGGCAGGAAGCAAAGGGAGGTGTACTCACATCCAGGGCAGGTGTGGACAGCAGGATATGGGTGGACTGAGCAACGTCAGCAGCATGCAGGCTGTTGTGGTAGGCAACATCCGAGTGATAGTGATCCTCCAGTGTCATCATGTAGGTTACAAAGGTGTCCACAGGGATCTTGAATGTCTTCAGTAGGTCTCTCTCCTGATAGGTGAGGTGAAATGAGTCAGAGGACCAGGACAAAACAACCTAATCTTAAGTGTATTCCAGAGATGTTTTCTGGAGTTTCTAGAGTTTTGGAGATGGCACTCACCTGAAAGATGGCATACATGATGCAGGTGAGGGGCCTGTTCTGGGAGTAATCAGACACGGTGAAGATGTTGAGGCCCCACCTATTGAGGTTCTCTAGCTCCTGCAGATAAGAGAACAGGTTGCTTAAGTGTCGGGTCTGGAGATAGCATCATTTCCTGCACTGGCATCAGGAAAACCTGGTTTAGCTTCCAATTCCAGAGAGCTTTTATGAGATCTACTCTCTTGGGGTCAATCATGGGAGGATAACTTTGTATCTAAACACTTAGGTGTACTTAAATGTCCCTGAGAAAGGTCATAAACCCAGAGGAACTCATGAGTTTTACTCTGTTGGGTGGATGAAGACCAGTTCCTACCTTGGAGAGCAGATCCTCCTTGTCAGTTTTGACCCCAAAGCGCGAGATGCTGCAGTTAGAGAGGTTTGGTCCGTGCATCACCTTCTTCACCCCACTGATCTGGGTCATGAGCTGCTGCTTCTTCTTCTTCTCCCGGGTCTTCGGCGTCGGTGATGGGATCTCAACGTCATTCTGCTTGTCTGAGGAAAAGGAGGGAAGGTTAAAAATTGCATGCCTTGCTGCAAACTTTCCCTCGGCTGTAAACAACGCGCCCGGGTGCCAGCTGCCTGCTACGTCCTGCCATTTTTATAACACCAAATGACGCAAGAGAATTAGATTTTGACTGTGTCCTGACCCTTCCTCACTCTTCCTCTGACCTTTATTTTTCTACAGTTAACAAAGACCACCTTCCTCTGTAAGGCCATTCGGTACATTGAGGGCAAAAAAAAAAAAAAAAAAGTCCAGAAGAACCCGTAAAACACTGAGCCTGCTCCTCGTTTCTGTTAAACACCACCAAACAAAGGCCTTTTGTTTTAAGATCTGATTCCACGTCTCCTGTTTCCCTGAGTGACGTCAATGGTCTGTCGCCAGATAAGAGCCATAACACCCTACACCTGTGAAGTCTCCATGTGAGAAACCCCCCCCCCCCCCTAGTTTAAGCAGACTGGGACATCTCGAGTTCTTCAGTGCAAACTGCAATGGCGTTTCATGTCTTGGCGGCCTGTGGAACGCGCTGGAGGGGAACTGAACTGCAGAAACTGGCCATGGGAGATGAGCAGAGAGCGTTCCTCATTGCCCGGAGAAGATTCCTACAGTGAAGCTCCCTCCAGTGAGCTAATTATTACTCTGATTCAGATAATTCTCCAAGCCAGGAACTCAGTAACCAAGTGGACACCGACCGTGTCCCTTCATTTCAGCCACATAAACAATCCCTCCTCGGTACTTGGGTGATGTGAGGTCACCATGGCGATGGCCAGAGCCAGCAAGCCTCCCCTCCACCCCACTGCCCCTCTTGCCACATTAAATACGGATCTGTCTCCCCCCTTCCCTGCTGCAGGGTGACCCAGATGCAAAGGAGGCTGCTGTTCTCTTTCAAAGCACTGCACGGAGCCCCCTGCCTGCAGCACCGGCGGCGTGCCAAAACAACACCGCTTCCCTATAAGCCACCATCCTAATCTTATCATGAAGTGACAGATAAACAAAAGCAAAACAGGAAAGTGCAGATGTGTCTCGCATCACGTCCTTCAATACTGCTCTTTACCGATTTTGTGGCATGTAAAATTTCATGTAAATTTATAGTAAACTGTCATATAAGATGCGGAATAATTTATATTCTGATACGGGATTCCAGAGCAGCTTCAGACAGCTAAAAGGTAAACAAACTGCAATTTAGTTTTTTTTACTCTTGAGGTGGGAAATTTGTTGGATTACGAGCGATAATCAAACCTCCCATCGGTGAGTCGATTTCCAATCTCTAACCCCATGCTCATACTTTGGTAATGGAAGACACCTGGCATACAATGGCACAGTGATGCACCTCACAAATCTGTGTTATTTATGCGTGCTAAACGCCCGAAGCTGTCTGAAGCACGCCGGAGCCCCTGCTCACACATCCGCGGTGCGTCAGCACGTTTCTGGCTCGGAGTGTCTGCGATGGCGACCCTAGGGGGCGTAGTTACCGAGGAAGGTGTTGGAGATGAACTCAGACACCTGGTTCCCGGAGCGGCTCATCTCCGACAGGTGCGTCAGCTCCCGGTTCAGCATCCGCTTGAACTAGAGGGAAAGAGAGAGGAAAGGGGAGGAACGCGGTGAGCATTTACACGCTGAGAATTTACACGGTGGCCGTTCCCGGGTAACAAGCTTAACGAGCGATTCCCCTGACCGCAGCATCTCCGCCAGACTGACACCGCGTGTGGAGATGCGGCTCACGAGTCTGCAGAGATAAACAGCGCAGCCTAACGCAGCCGCAGCCAGGGCATCCTAACGCAGCCGCAGCCAGGGCATCCTAACCCAGCCGCAGCCAGGGCTCACGTGCATCGCTGCTGGCGCGTTGTGGACATCGGAAGAGACGCCTGCATGAAATCGTTCTGCACATTTCCCCTCGCCCGCCCCCCCCCCCCCCCCCAGACAGGGCTAGAGCTGCATGTCTGCAGATGAGACCAACATGGAGTCTCCTGCACCAGCCGCATACAGTAAACAGCCATGGCTGCACCCCCTTCCCCCCGGCATCGTCACGCACCTTAATGTACCCCCATGACACGGACAGCAGGTAGTTCGCCTCGGGCATTTTGGACGCCGTTTTCCGCCGGAGCCCGTGGCTCTCCGGCCCCAGAGAGGAGCCCCGTCGATGGAGATCCTGAGCGCTAAAAATCCGCTACCCCCTTCTCTCTCTCCCCCCCCCCCACCCTCGTCACTGGGCGATCAGCGGCGCAGGAAGCGGCCGGATGCGGCGTCCCCATCTGCGGACAGCCTCGCCTTCGCCCCCATGTCCGCGGCCGGCCCGGGGTAACAGACGACGGCAATGACCGCGGCAGCGGGGCGGTGGCGCCGATGAGGCTGGGTCAGCGCGCCCCGGGGTGGACGAGACCGGCGGCAGGAGCGACGTGGGAGGAGAGCGGGAGCAGGAGGAGCGGCAGCGGGTCTCCCTCTGCTGGATCAGTCTCGCTCTGACGAGCGGAGTGGGGCGGTGCAGCCCCCCCCCCTCGTCTCGCGCAGCCAGCCTGCCCCAGCGACGAGCAGCAGCAGCGCACGTGATTCGCCAGATAAGGGGGGGAGCCCCCTGCGCCTCTTATGCAACGGCGAGCCAGGATGCCCCCACTCTTCTCTGCAGCGCATTCCCCCACCCGCAGCCTCCTGAGCTCACGCTCTCACACACTGGGGGGGGGGGGGGGGGCATTTCTAAAGGGCAGTGTGGCAGCATGCTAACCTGCATTATGGTGCATTATCTGAAGTTTGATTTCATTCATGCGAGCATGACTTGTTTTCAGAAAGGGGGGGGTGAGGAACAGCCCCCCCCCTCGTAGTATTCGGATGCTTCGGCATTCGCATTGATTCCCGCTGCAGCGTCCCGTTTCAGGACCGGGGTCAGGTGGGGTGAGGTGCCTGGCCGGGCGCTAAGCAGCTCGCTAAATGCGAGAGAGACCTCCGCCGTATTTACAGCAGGCCAGTCCTCCTCTTCCAGCGCGGGCCGCTCAGGATAATTGAACCACCCCCCCCCCCCCCCGCCGTGGTTCTCTGCAGGAGAACTGGAACGCCATGGCAACAGCATCACGTGACCCCCTGCCGAGGCTTCCCCGCTGTGAACGACCGGGAAAATCGGGGGAATCGATATGCCGGGTGTCCAGGCTCTGCCGTCGGGCATCAGGAAACAAGGACCCGGCAAATAATCATCCCGACACAGAGAATCCTGCCCTCAGGGCGCCTGGGGCTGCCTGTGGATCGTCGTCTGGAAGCACGCAGTTGACACACCTAGCTGCGTGCGAGTGTCAGAGAGGGAGAAAGATGATAGCATAAGACGATGCATACAGGATGTCTCCTCCCCCCACTGCGGGAAGGCCTCCTTATATAACGCGGCCTGGGGGGAGGGAAAACCAGAGAGTTTCCCCACGTACTAGAGAGAGCGACGGCCCTACATCACTGGGGACGGTACTGATGATACAGCTCCCCTGCGCTGCAGCAGGTGGGAGACACACCACGTATGTCGCATATCTATACATAAATATCCCTGCAAGTGCGCATTTACTGCATTTACTGCATTATTCTGTATAAGGCCTGGAAGGCATTCCAATGTTTTCAGGCCTTTCACACTGTTAACACCGGCCCACTAGTACTGTTTTGACAGTTTAAGCCGAAGAGGGTTTAAACTGCAGCATTAAGGACATTTTACATATATACTGTAACAGATAGCATACATAGCATGTATGCAGCTTACACTATAAATGCATTTGGTGCATAGGGAGAGGGATGTGGAAGGAATCATTGCCGGTGATGTCAAAGTGGCACCATAACAGCAGGATGCTGATTAAATCACGTAAGCAGAAATCAAGAGAGACTAAACTGAGGCCCGAATGATGATGGAATTGGGGAAGGGGTAAATGAGGACAGCAACCGAGTCTCATGGGGGGGGGGGGGGCTGTGCTCCAGCGCTGCCACAGGGGACGAAGCGATCAGCGGCCGGCGTTTCGAAGACGCTTGAAAAAGACTCAAGTTTCCTCCTAATGTTACACAACGGCCGCTAATCACATCTACAACTGTGAAAACACATTAGGGTGCACGCAGATGTCCCAGGCTATGTTCCAGCGCGAGATATGCTGCACGCAAAAGGAGATAAGCCCAGCGGTCAAACATCGCTAAGTAAACGCAATCTCTCGGTCACTGAGGACAGGAGTCTCCTGAGGTGACGTCCACGACCGTGGGACAAGCACCCAAGAGCTGCAGTACCAGTGGTCACCTGAAGGGGGCGTGACTGAGATAGAGGATTGGAAACAAACAATGCATACATTTTTATGTTCGTCCAAATGCCTACAATACAATATAGCGCTTGTACATTGTTCGGCCCTCAGAATAATTCCTTCATGAATTAAATCCATATGTTAGCTATATTTTCATCATTATTGTTGTAATTCAGAGAGACCAGCTACGAAACAAAAAAGCACGAGGCTACGAGCAACATCTGTTTAAATTCAGTATGAAATTCTTGGTAATAAAAAAAAACACCTCTGACAGCCTCACTTCCTTCCAAATGACTCAGAGCCACATTCATCTTTTTTTCAACAACGAACTGCGTACGAGTGACGTCACCAAGTTGTGAAATCGGCAACCTGGAATGTAAGCGCCTTCCAGATTACCCAACACGCTGAGACACTTCCTCCCTCCCTCCCTTGGCAAAACGTGGCCGCAGTTTACCTCAACGCTGCCTCCCGACCGGGACGGCCCAACGTCCGCGTGTTTGGGGAACTTTACAGCGGACGTCAGTCACGCTGGACACCCAGTCCTTCAGATGTTTCCAATTACTGCATTAATGGGCCGGATGTCATGTATAACTGCGACCGAATTACCAGTTAGGAATTTTAGGCATCACATGAATGCGTTTTGTTCCACGTGCAAATTCAACGCATTCAATGTGATATAAAGGAAGAAGACTGTAAAAATCAAAATAGTTCCTGGGCTAGCTGGATGCAGCCGTTAAGATTTTCACCCGTGTCGTCTTGCAACATCTTTAGTAGCTAAACAGCCTTGCAAGCTACACACCCTTATCAAACAACAACAAAGCCCCCCAAAACCAGTCAGGGGTGACATAAGAGAATGGGCTGAGCTTACCCTGCCCAGAATCGGATTCCCCCAAAAAAAGACCAGCAAGCCAGTTTCCGAGGAGTGCCGAAACAAAGATGCAGCATCAATGGTCCACAGGATGACAGCCTACCTGCTTCCAGCAACGGGCAAACTTTGGCTTTCTGTCTTTCTGCTGAGCGGAATTGCACCCCATGTTGGGTCGGCTGTAACAGGCAGGCCGATCTTCCCCGAGACCTTCAGCTTCTACGTTGCTCCGGCCCAGAGGGACGCAGAGGAGGAGAGGGACCCGCACCATGACCCAGCTGCCACTGCCAGTGTTCCGCCCTCTCGCTTTTATACCGACATCTCGCCTCCCCCATAGCCATCCACTTCCTGCCTGTTCTCAGAACCCTCAGCATTTCCGGGTGAGGCTCTGCGATATCGGGCGCTTGACGAGAATGCGGCTTGCAGCCACCGTCCACGAAAGCCCGGCAGAAACCGCGAGATGGGCCGCTGGGACCCTCGAGGACGCCTGTGCTGCTTGTTTTTTAGACTAGAAACAAAACAGATGCAGCACCTTGCCAAAGAATCATGTGGCGTGTGGTTAGAATTCTGTACCTATGCCTGGAAGGTTGCCAAGTCGAATCCCAAGCCGGGGGAATTGCCCCATCTCTGTTCGCATGTGTGTGTCTCATGGAGACCAAGAAAGGGTGTGTGAAAATTACTAGCCCAGATGGCTAATAAAAATTCCTAAAAACATCTGGCAACCCACAGATTCCAGGTCTTGCTAATTGCCAGCTGTGCTAGCAGCTCGAAGGCATCCATCATTCCTTGCTTTAAAATCCCAGATTTCCCAAAATGTGGGTGTGGGTCCTGGGAGTCCGTGGGGGGTCCACCCCAGCCCTGGAGACGCGCGGCCCCCCTCCCCCCCGCACCCACTCTCGGCTCCAGCTGTCTCTGCACGCCGGCGGCCTCCCTGCAGGTCTCCACATGAGACACTCGCATTTCTCAACGCGCCAAGGCGCCCGCGCAGGAACGACGGCACCCCCCCCCTCCCAGACATTTTCCAGCTGACGTTTTCCAGCATGCACGTCAGGGTTTTGTGGTCATGTTGGTTACAGCTGCAGCATAGAAGGCTGCATCTAAATAAGAGTCGAGACGAATTAAAGTCTCGCAGGAATTCATGCAAATTCCCAGAGTTTTCATTCTATTGAACTGCTTTGCAGAATGAAACAACAGCTCCAGCTTGGCAGCCAGTTGGAAACACACCCGGGCCACACCTTCATTCGTTTCTGTGCAGAGACAACTGCCACCCCCATCACCTACCAGCAGGTCTAACAAACGTCCCTTAGGCTGCAAGATCCATGCTAAGACAATGTAGTAAAGACATTTCTGCACAGGCAAAACAACCACGGTGTTAACAACCCAAATCGATAATCACACTCATCTGATGCCTGCAAGTCTGACAGTGAAGTGCCATTCATAGTCTGGACCAGCTGGATCATAGACTGCCTCCTCAGTAAACAGTTTGTTTAAATGGTTCCCATAATCCCAGGGGCCAAGGGCCCGGATGCGATAACGGTGCCTCGGGCGAATCGGCTGTGGCCGTCCGGCCTTGGGCCTTGACCGGCTTTTTGGTGATGTCGCATTTCGGGATGGGGAAATAATAGGAAATCAGGTCCCTGCTGTGCCCCTTGGATCTGCACCAGCGGAAGCCAGATCAGGAAGGAGACAGGAGCAGTCTGAGTCACGCCACAGACAGCCGCAGCTCATCCGCACCCCTGCTGCACCCCCCCACCTTCCCGATTCCCTGCATGACTTAAAGAGCCAGCTGGGAAGCCCCCGCTCTACAAGCTGCTCTCTCTCAGACACTGCTTCATAACCACATTCATTAAATGCACATCGTCATCATAATAATGGTACTAATAATCATTATTACTATTATTTTTATTATGATTATTATTATTACCAATTAAGTGTTCATTAATAAACAATACTCTGCTTATTAGTTATAATTAATCAAGAAGTACTGTCTCATGTGCTGACAAATGGCACCATCCGGCCACACGCTCCGCACCTCCTCCGTAATCCAGCCATCTCCTCTCCCGAACCGCCAGCCAGGACCCCCGGCATGACCCCGAGCTCCGCTGCGGGCGCTGCCATTAAGGCAATAGGCGGCACGGGTTTGTCCGGCCTGTGGACGTACTGGTGCACGGCACTGGTGCACGGGAGCACACTTTTGGCCCTCTCCTCCTCCCGCACCCTGACCTGTACGGCGAGAGAGGGAGCGCTCCTCTCCCCATCAACAACGGCGCCGATCCGGAACAATCCCCATGCCACGCGCACGCCTCCGCTCACCTTGTTAGAAGCCATGTCGCTGACGGACCGATACGTCTGGATGGTCTCCAGCTGGTCGAGGCACCAGTCCAGCTCTTCCATGGTCTCCATGGCCAGCTTCTGGTAGGAGTCCTCTGCAAACAGACACATGGAAAGGTACTCAGGCTGCAGCCGCTCCAGCGAGTCCCAGGCACAGTCCTGCAGGTGTCTCAGAGGCATGCTGTGCAAGCCTGCGCTGTGCTCCTTCATCACGGGCACAGGGTATCGCTTTCATTGACTGCGGGGAAAGTGGCTCTCCGCTCTCGGCTTTCTACCTCCCCGCCCATCCCCGGACTCCGCCCCCTCCTCCCCCCAAACCTCAGAAAGCCCGCCTCCTGGCTTCAGCAGGCTGTTCCGCGAGGGCTGGGAGGGGCCTGTCCTCACTCACCCTGCCTCATCTGCACAAGCGCTGCATGTAAAGCAGGGATGGAGGCAAGCGCGTGGCGCTCCCTTGTATCGGCTCTGCGCAGGCTGCCTGCGTGAGAGCGGGGCTGCAGGGCCTGCAGAGGTGGGTCGTTACCCCGTCCAAACTTTTGATCCCTGACAGGCGGGCTGAAGAAAACCCCTTCTGGGTGCAAAGACTCACCAGTCTCCAACTGGCACATCCAGATCAAAGTACAATTTAGCTGCAATTGTCAGGACCCCCCCACCACCCTGCCCCAATGTTATTTGGGGGCAGTGGACCTTGGCTCTGTGTTTCTAATGCAGTCTGGCCCTGGGGGAAAAATGGTTGAGCACCCCTGCCCTAGCATGACGGCCGATTCAACTTCTGTGCAGTTTGGGCACTTAAACGCCCACGCCCATAAAACCCCGCAGAGCATTTATTTGCCTGCTCAGCCATGAAGTGGAGGGTTTTCCCCCCAACAGGCACAGCGTGGGCAGCGAAATCTGCTAAAGGTCCTCCGTAAACAGGGTTCAGGCCGGGGGGGAGGGGGGGAGGACACTGTCTTTCCTTCCCATAACTCCACCAGCTAGGGCCCCCAACCCCCCAGGAGCTGACATCAGGGTGTCTGGTTTTTCTGGTCGTCAATGGTCCATTGAGGCGTAGGGACCGCATTGGCGTAAGTTGGGGCTTTCCGCCGCCCGGGCCAGGAAACGAAATCATTTATCCTCTGCTCCGCTGGCGAGCCCGCGGCCCCTCTCTCCACGCCCCCCAGAGGACCACTTGGCAGTGCAGGTGTAGGCAGTGTGACGACATTGCGTCTTTCACTGACTGCTTCCCTCCATACTGGGGTCAAGGACGGGGGTGCGGGTGTAAAGTTTCATGTTTAATAAGCAAATGTTCGCACTCTGCCAGAGGAAAACCGCACTTGCTGATGTCCCTGCCTCTGCCAGGCTGTCTATTCGCCGGCTCCTCTAACTCTTTTAGGCTTCAGACACTCTGGTTCTTCTGGCTCTGCAAGGCTTTCTGCCTCTGGTTCTCCTCTCTAAGTCCTTGTGCTTTTGGTGCTGCTGTCTTTACCAGGCCCTCTGGCCTTCTGGTGCTTCCACCCCACGGTGAAATGAGCGTGGGAAGTAGCTGGCTGGCCACTTTTGTGTGGGGCACCTCCAGCCTGTACAGTTGGGCTCATCGCCCACCCACCCACACACACACACACACACACACACGTTTGTATTGCTATCTTACTGAGGGCCGTCCATTCGTTTCTGTGGGAAAAATTCTAATTTCAATCATGACACCCTTAACCGCTACCCAGCCCAAAAATTACCCGTAAGTAATCAAACAAAATGCAAGACTGCTGGAATTTTTACTTTTGATCACATTCACAGATTTTTATAAAATGAAGTCTGAAGTAGTGAGGTCCTTTGGTACTCACAAGTATAGTGAACACACACACACACACAAAGTCCATGTATTTGTATCTTTATATCTGTATAGGGACTCTACATTCATTTCTATGGGCATAACCCTTACCCCAAATGTGACAACCTTAACCCTACCCAGCCCTAACCTTAACCAAAAGTAACCAAAAGACTTTTGACATTTGATGTTTCATTTTTTGATTCTCTACACAGATTTTTATAAAACTGAGGTCACTGGTTTTTTCAAAGATTTTTTCTTTTTTTTATTACATTGTAGGGAAATTAGGTCCCCGAAATGTAGTAATTACAAAAGCGCACAGACAGACGCAGACACAAACACAGAGACGCACACAGACATTGCTCTGCATTCACTGTGAATCAGCCCACAGATTTCACATTAGTGTCGCCAGTTCTGGGAGTGACGTCAAGCCTACGCGGCCGGGGGGGGTGAGCGTTTCCAAAGTCAGCATGAGCCACAGGACAGACATAAAGAATCCGGAAACAAAGGAGATGTGTGTAGCAAAACGCATAATATGACTGATACTGTGTTTATGAAAGAAAACATGAACTAAAAGGCCTTCGGGGATGCAAATCCAGTTAAACATTACTAAAGGGGGAATTGCGTTATTCTCCACGCTCCGGATTCCAGCGTAGAATGAAACTGGCAGCCTCCATCCACTCGCCAGCTGATAGGAAATGGAAACCGACTGGCCTGCAGACACCCCCAGGTGTCGAATCCACGCCTTTCGCCGCCGGTAAATGCCTTTCCTACGACAACGGGGTGAGCGAGTGCTGGATGACCGTATTACCCCCAGTGCTGTTAAAGGAAGATGCTTTAGGAGAAGGCCGATGGACTAAAACCCATGAAGCTGAAGGAAGATTAGATCAGATACGATAGGATTATACTGATGCCCATGAGGGGAGATTTCTTTGTCCAGCAGCATAAACGGGACAAATTTAGGTATAAATAAATACAACACAAGGATACCATACATAAAAGTGGACAGTACAAAAAAATACAACTCTGCAATACGAAAGCAGTGCAAATTTCTCGTGCAAGAGGAACTTACATGAATAGTATATACAGTACTGTGCAAAAGTTTAAAGCAGTCAAAGGAAAATGAAATGATCTTCATGTTGGTGAAAAACCATGATATTATGTCTGTCAAAGTGTGTCAGCTTAGCCATTTAAAAACCTCTCCTAAAGTCACCTCAGTATTTGCAGCAACCATCCAAAACACCCATGTATATTTTGACTCAACCCCCTCCACACCTTGATTGTCTAATAAATACCTCACTGAGTTATTTAACTGATTTGTTTATTAAAGTGAGCTGGTGGTGAAATGTAACAAATCCATGGAATGCCTGGGGTGTCCCTGAGGAGAGGTTTGGGACCTGAAGCGATGTTCATCCAGCCATCCAAAGAGATATCAGTAACTTTTTGAACAACAGAAGAAAATCTTACTAGGTTTTATTGTGATAGTTTTAACTTGCATATTTTCTAATGTTAAACTGTTTTTTTTTTTTGACCAAATATACACTTACTACCCTGACAAATAGGCTTAAGCATTTTATTCAGCTGCATAAGACACAGTCACAATACTGTACATATACTCAAGGTCTATTTGGCAGGGGCTCCAGTGACTCCCCGCGTTTGCCGTCCCGTGTGGTGATGCATGCATGATGAAGGAGCTCGATTTCTCCCGGCCGCCTGCCCCGCTCCGTAACTCCCACTCTCCAGCTCTCCCAGGGCAGGTCGGGCATGACGGAATGTCCCACCGGGGCTGGGAGATCGCTGCGTTCCCCTCTGCCCCCCCCCCGCAGTCACAGGTCCCCTCACCACGGGACTGGCACGCCCCACCAGAAGCTGGATGTGACACTCCAGATACGTGCCGAAAGAGGGGCCCACAACCGGAACTGCACACTCAGTCACACGGGGGGGAATCTCACTGTAAGCCCCAAATAATCTCATCAGCCCAGATCCACTCGCGCCCCTGGTTCAGGCTTTTCGGGCCAGACAACTCGGCACGTAGGGTCAACGTGATCGACAGCACTACACCCTTACGGGGACCCCGATCATAAATCCCCTGCAGCTCTAAAGGTGTCCGAGAGAGCTCCACCATCCAGAAGCCCCCCGCCCTCTCCCGGGAACTGCAATCCGAGCGTGCCGGTCGACTCCATAGCCGAAGCATGTGAACATCAGGCAGGATTTACAGGGCAGTATCCCTAGTATTATAAAGGTCGACAGATCCATAAAAAGAGCCGTAAACTTATAAAGTGAATGGGCAACGGTGTATATTGGTGTGTAAATGATCTGTCCTCCAGGACGGCAATAGAGATTGGGGGTTACTGTTACTGACACGGTCACACACACACACACACACACAGAAGCATAAACAAGCACCTGACTAGATGTTTATCTGACGGCTAGCTGGACAGCCCCGGCCCTCAGGATGGCAGGAGCAGCGTTTTCCTGGACTGCCGGGAACGGGATTCAGATTCCGGGGCCAGCCGGGCACAAAGGAGGCCTTAAACCGGGGCGAGCCCTCCTCCTGAACCTCGCACAGGCGCTGTTTGATCCGGAGATTTCCTCTTTCCAGTTTACTCTGAGGAGTATTCCTTTCAAGCACCAAAAGAAAGGGGGCTCTCTCTGTAACCCCGCCCCCCCACCTCCCATCCGTCTAAACACATCTGCAGTACACTAACCAGGCCGGCGGGGGGCCGAACCGTCTGCTCAGGAATGGCCGGCCTTCTGTTTTATGGCTGTGCTGACGTCAGTGGGGCCATTTAAATACATAGCGGGCAGAGGGCTTCCAGCTTCCCTGGCTGGGCGCCTGGCCTGGCTGCCTTTCAGTCCGGGGGGGGGGGGGGATTGCGTGGCTGGGGGTGGCCAGCGAGCATGTCAAAATGAAACGAATAAAGAAAAATTAAACATTTGCTTCTGATTATTCGTCCATTCTTGGAACGTCTTCACACGGCCCGGGACATTAAACTCGAAAGGACTTGGGAATGCCCGCGATACGGCGTGGCGGACGTGAAAACCGCTCTCCGTCCCGGAAAGGAAACGCTCGTCGGCTAATCACGCCGGGGCTGTCGCTCTTCACCGCTTCTTTATCGCATGCTTTCCTGCTTACGGACGGTGATTCTCATTGCCCGAATTCCTGCCCCATAAAAGTAAGGAAGCAGGAAAGCGCCAGGCCGCGGTTTGACGCACCGCGGGATCACCCGGAGTGCTGCATGGCTGCACCGTCGTGTCCTGCGGAGGCGGGCTTGCAGACGCAGGCGTGGGATATTCTGCCTTCTGGGGTAAATCAGCCACCCATATGTCACACAGAGGCAGAGGGTGTGGAGAACCACCGCATTTTTAAGGTGTCTGAACAAAAACAACAAAAAAAAAATACTGGGGCAGGATAGATTTCGCCTCTGGTTATAGTACATACTGAATGCATTAGCTTTCTGTGGCTGCATGTTTATCCAAACGCCAAACACACATCACAGCGCTGACTCCCCGCTTAATGTTTCCACTCCTCCGCGAGTAAATATGGCCAGTCTCGCTTAACTTATGAATCTGAAAAGCCTTTCAGCTCCCGCCGGGATCTTCTAACCGTTCCTGGCACATGCATGCCACGGAAACGTTTCTGAAAAACCTTTAATGTAAGACACAAACATTGCATTTGAGAAATGGCTTGTGGGGTCTGGCTAGCACACGCCCCCCAAAGATCAGCATTCTGCTCGATGCGCTTTTATATAGCGCCTTTCACGACGTAATGCATCATTGGTTCTTGAATACTTTATGGCGTTTCGTTCGACACTTGCAGTTTCGTTCTGCATCACACAGCATCTGTTGCGCAGCCAACAGCTTGATACAAATCCAGACATTTTGCACTGGTGAACAAACAGACTCCACCTCCAGGGGGGGCGTGGCCTCCATGTCCCTCTTTTGGACAGACTTACGATATACTGGCCCTGTGAAGATGTTTTCCCACTCAGGTCAATTTTCCCTAGTGTTCTCATGGTCCAGCATCCCAAGGAACAACGGTGAAAGTGCTGGTGAGATTTTGACCTGCTTAGTGCGCATTTAGGACCATGTGACCAGAGCGGTTTCTGTTAGGCCATTAAGACAAATTTAAGTACAGCAGAAAAATTGAAGCCTTAGATAATATTTCTGAGCAAGCCTTGACCAGATATGCAGATGCAAGATAAAGGGATTTATATTTGACTTATTTAGCAGATGCTTTTATTCAAAGACACATGCATTTTTTTGAGGAAACAGGGTCAGCCAGTCTCTGGAGTAATTGGGGGCGAGGGTCGCGTTCAGGGGCCCAGTGGTGACATCGCTTTGCCGACCCTGGGACTTGAACTGATAACCTTCCAATTACACACAACTTTCTAATGTACCAAGTCACACACCATAGTTCAAGAGCCTTGGTGAGAATCTCACAGTCAGGAACTCACAAAGCTTTTAACGGTTACCTGGTCCATACTTATAGGCCAGGGGTGGCCAATCTTATCCTGAAAGGGCAGCTGTGTGTTTTTGCTCTCTCACAGACAGTCCACATTTTCCGGGAACTGGGAGGGTGCAAAAACGTGGACCATCGGTGGGTCCCTGAGGAGCAGGTTGGGAAACGCTGCCAAACGCAAACATGTTCGGCCCGATTCGGTCGGGAGGCGTGAGAGCCTCACGTTTGGGCAGCCAGGGAGACCCGTCGAGCAGAGAGCTCCCGAAGTCCAGCCTGGCCTGGTCCAATCCAAATGCTGCAAAGCCACCCCGCCCCCCCTGGGTCCAGCAACCAAGCAGCAACCCCAGCCGAGGAAGGGTGTGACCCACTCCCGATCAAAGGAAGAAGCAGGGCTGAGGCGGCGATCACGCCTGCCGCGCGGTTGCAATGGCGGCCGGAGGGCGTGTCCTCGGGCCCTGACGAGTCCCAGTCCGGGGAAAAAACCGATTCAGTGCCAACAAAACAAAAAAAACACTGAAGTACAGTGTCAGGACCCATTAAGAAGCGCGGGGACGACCCGCTGTCACCTCCCAGGCCCTTGGCGGGTCGGTGCTGACGTGTCCTCGGTGATTCAGCCACCCCTGGGCTTTGAGCGCGCGGGACGTGTGGGCAGGGCAGGGCAGGCGGGGCAGGTGAGGCGGGAGAGCTTCTCAGCGCGTGGAGGGTGTGCCTGCTTGTGGGATTGTGGAT
Source organism: Petrocephalus schoutedeni (assembly GCA_026780765.1). Taxonomy (NCBI): domain Eukaryota; kingdom Metazoa; phylum Chordata; class Actinopteri; order Osteoglossiformes; family Mormyridae; genus Petrocephalus; species Petrocephalus schoutedeni. The sequence continues at coordinate 15,759,791 of JAODKL010000034.1, forward strand.
TATACCACCAGCCTGCAGGGTGGGGGACACATATGGCACTGCCAGTTTTCATATGACATGACCATCTTCGTCGCTTCGGACAAAGGACTCTGCCAAATAAATAAATGTACGTGGAAATAAATGTTCTTCATGGACTGGGGCGCTACCATCGTGCAAGCTGTGCAAAGCAGCCAGCTGGTTTCTAAGGTCTAGTTTAACATGCACCTTGATTCCCCCTGTGAGTGTCAGCACTGCAGCCTGGCACCCCAGGGCTGCAGGTTTGAGTCCTGCGCTGGCCATGGGTGGGGGGGCTCTGCATGCACTCACCATCTCTAGCAGATTTTCTCTTACCTTTCCAGGTAAAAAAAAGCCATGGAAAAAAAGTTGGGTGAATCTAAGTTGCCCACAGTGCTGGGTTGCATGCTCTCACAGGCAGGTGTGGCCTTTTACCACGTCCCCTACCCTGTGCCTTGGGCTTGCTGGAACATGCCCCAGGCTGACCGTGACCCTGGATAGCAGCAATCATGGCGAATGCATGGATGGATGGTGTACTCACTCTCACAAAGAGCGCACTGTGCGACTGGGTAGGGTAATATAACCCTGACACACTCATTGTCTGGCTGCCGTGGGATCAATGCCATTAATGCAGTGGAGAGGTGCGTCACGCCTGACCACGCACTCACCCCTGCCTTGCCCAACACATGGTATCCCCGCCCACACACAGAATGACCAAACCAGCTTCTGCTCCTGCTCAACTGGTTTCCAGTCTGATTAATGTCCAGCTATGATCATAACTTTAATCAGCCTACACTGAGCTATTCATCAAATTAATCATAGTAAACAGCACACACCAGTTGAAGACTCATTTTTATATTTCTTACATAGACCAAAAAAATAAAGGCCACTTTAGTGTAAATGACACTCAGCCTCATTTCCGTGCTTTTGTTTTGATGACTGATAAAATGAAGCTATGCAGGATGTGAATTCATTACAGGTGGCGTCTGCTCAGCGGGCTAAGACTCTTTGCCTGAACGTTCAAATCCCAGGATCAGCAGTGATTTCACTGTTGTGCCCTTGAACAAGACCTTTAAACCCCCAACTGCTCCAGGGGCTGTCTGACCCTGTTCTCTCATCACTTTAGGTGAGAGTGTCAGCTAAATAAATAAATGTAGGAATAACTGCCTTTGCAGGAAACAATGTCACTGACAGGGTAATGCAATCTATTAAACAGACCTGAGACATTCACTTTAACGACGAAAACCTTTTGCCATCTTTTGCCAAATCAACAACACAACCTACAAACTAATTAACTAGCTAATTAACCAGCTGTAGCCAATAATTCTAAGCTAAAAACCCAGCTGGCCACCGGAGGCAGGAAGATACAGGACACTGCAAGACTCTACTTAGGTCTTATAATCACCTGCTCTTTTAAAATGTACTTATTCAGTATCTGCACCGACACACAATGGGGAAAGAACGGGCAGCCTGTTCTGGAAGCTATTAAGGGCCTTGCTCAACTGCCCAATGGGGAAATCACCAGCCACAAGATTTAAACCAAAGACCTTCCTATCACAGGTGGGCCACCTTACCTGGAGGAGCCACATGCTACCACCAAGAACTGATCTGGGCTTGAGTTCCAGTCCCACTGCACCACAAAACAATCACCAACCGATTCCGCTATTCTGCTCTTTTTTCTTTTTTTTTATGTACAGGAGAATGTCTTGGTTTCAGCGTGATGGGCCTGGGCGCGGCGCCCTCTGTGGTCTGTGGGATCTGGCGCTCTCCCTCAGGATTCAGGCACGACTCGGTCACGCGGCCTGGCCCTCCTTGGCACGTATTGCTCCCGCAGACGGCGGCAGAAGCACAAAAGGGGTTTGACACAGGGGTAAACGCAGGAGGTGATTTCTGCTCGTCCGCAGGGACCTTTGACTCAGCTGAGGCACTGGTGCCAAGGCGAGGCGGTGAACAGTCCGGTGCTGGCATGCGCCAGGTGGTGAGAGGGTCCGCTCACCCCTCACTCACGTGTATAACTTCCTGCCGAAACATGCTTAGCCACTGCGGTAAAATGCTCCACGTGTCCAGCCCTGTCCTGAAGAAGGGGGACAGTATGTCACTGTGGAACAATCTGCTTCTCGCAATTAGCAGAATGGTTTACAAAAAAGCCCTTCTTATTGCAGGAGAACTTGCTCATATGCAGGTTCCCGAGTGCACTTAGGAGAACTCGCATCTATGCAGGTTCTCGGGTGCAGTGAGAAGAACTAAATCATTTACAAGAATCCTGGGTGCAGTGAGGAGAACTTGCTCATATACAAGGATGCCGGGATGTAGTGAGGAGAACTCACTCATATATAAGGATCCCGGGTGCAGTGAGAAGAACTCGCTCCTATACAAGGATCCCGGGTGCAGTGAGGAGAACTCGCTCCCATACAAGGATCTCAGGTGCAGTGAGGAGAACTTGCTCCTATACAAGGATTCCGGGTGCAGTGAGAAGAACTCGCTCTTATACAAGGATCTGGGGTGCAGTGAGAAGAACTCGCTCCTATACAAGGATCCCGGGTGCAGTGAGAAGAACTCGTGCCTATACAAGGATCCCTGGTGCAGTGAGAAGAACCTGCCTCTATTCAGAAACAAAAGTTGATATTTGGTTTCCTCATAGTAGCAATGCAGATGCTATGAGTTTGTCCAGGAGGGAATCTCTCAGCCTGGCTACCATGCCCGGCCTTGGCAAGGGGCTGGCGTCGCTGCTATTGTTATCTCTGGATCGAAGGCCAAGGGCAGGGGGTACGTGACCCCCTCCCGACGAGTAAACAGGGGGTGGAATGTATGAGCGAAGGAACGAGCCACAGACCCAGCGGGTGGTGTCGACTCATAAAAAGTCTGGCGGGGCAGTAAGCCCAGGCCACGTTCCTCCAGTGCCGGACCGCGGGACACGTATGGCTCGGCACGTACACACGCCCGCGCTTTCACACGCTTTCACAAGAGCAGCCGGGGCCTGTGAAGCCTCACCTGATTACCACAGAGCTCATTGTGACACTGCGGTCCAAACCGTCCCCAAAAACCCGCTAAAGGCCACTACACAGAAATGAAAAGATGCTGTGTGTGCAGAAGTGTGAGTACAGGCATTATCAAATGTTTCTCTTTCTATATCCCATTTTGCTCTGGTCTGACACACACACACACACACACAAGAGTGAAGCTTGGGGTCCAAGCACTGGGTCCAGCCATTTATCCAGTACCCCTAGAGCATTTGGTAGGTGGTGGTTAAGGGCCTTACTCAAGATGCCAACACATACATGACTACACTGGCCAGGACAGGATTAAAACTGTCAGCCACCAGTCACAAAAAAATGAACCTGCTAAGACACACACCACCCCTAAAGTATAAGGGCAGCTATCCACGAGTCTGATAGGAGGACCTTTGCTCCATTTGGCAATGGGCTGATGGATTCATAGGGACTAGATATAAATTAACTGTAAGTAAATATAATCAAATACTAGACAAAAGATTAAAGTTGAAAGATTAAAAGACTGAACTTTCTTTATACCGTTACAAAGGTAATTTCCATGTAACTTAATCCTCAAACAAGAACTGTACACATATTTTACACTTACAGTTATCGATCTAGCAGACGCTTTTGTCCAAAGAGACATAAGACTGAAGCTCAGACAGTCCCCGGACTGACGGGGGTTAAGAGCCTTGCTGAAGGGCCCCTGGCAGCATCATCATTCAGCATTTATGTGCTATTTTGCTCTCATAATTCTCTACAATCCAGGAGGTGTTCCTGTAAGGGAAGTAATGACCACGGTATTGTGATAAAATGCAGGATAAGGCAGAAGTGGCACCTTCCACCCCTGCCACTGACACACTTCCTTCCAGAATAGAGGAAAACAACCGAATTACAGATGGCTGGGCAGAGTTTAGTGGAATTGCGACTCCTGGTAACCGCCATGAAGGCGGCCATAGCGACAGGTCCGTCTGCAGTAGATCCATTTGGGCCCGGTGCTGATTCCCCCAACACCGCTATCCCGGCGACTAGCTTGTCCACGGACCCATGAAAATCCCGACCCAGTTTATAGGGGAGGCAGGTAAACAGGAAAAATCTGTGCCCCCCCCCCCTCCCCCCACACCTTCCTGCCCCAATATGACCCCGTCTGTCTGACATGGGGGGGGGGGCACAATGCTCTAAGCCACGCAGGAAGTCCGCTCTTCCTCAAACTCGATGTCGCCGTCGGCCAGGGACAAAGAAACTGGCCCCAATCTGCGTCACAGAGCCCTAACCGCCACGGGTAACCTCACACGGCAAAAACAATGAGCATTTATCGGGTCGAAATGCCATCTCCGGGGCAGGCACCGCTCGACTTTACGCACAGCTATGAATTATAATGCTTATAATTGGCTTGCATAAAACAAACAGCACACCCATAATCCTACAGCACGACAGGCCTTGACACTTATAGGGACGTGACACTTGTGCAGTCATGGCCTCTGTTTCACTAGGGGCACGCTTTTGTAAGGTGTCTGGATGGAAGGCGGTCTCAAACTGCTCCGCGCAGCCAAACCTGCGCCGGGCTCACTTCTCCTGCAGTGTTTTGCCTGAAATCCTTCAGGCGTTACACTAACCGTCTGCTAGCCTCATGTTACAATGCGAAGAAAGCTCCACATAAGGGACTACTGCACGTAACTGTGGCGGCCAATCAGAATTCCGGGCCGGCGCCTTCAGTGAGCCTGAGGTCGCATCTTCTGAGAAAGGCTGCCTTTGAAGGGAGGAAGCGGCTCTGGCAGGGCCCGCCCCGCGTGGCGCCCTCTTCTGTTTACCGCCGGCTGACCTGCGCTGATCTTCCTGGACGGGAGGCCGCCCTTGGCCCATCTGTGCTCGGGGGAAGTCAACAGAAACCACAGCGTGGGCGCCTTGACGTCAAGCAGCAGCCAGCACCGGCGAACAGGAACACCTCCCTCGCCCAAAACAAGCCGCCTCTAGCTGTGGCGGTCGGAGCCTCACACAATGGGACCCCCCCCGCCCCCCCCCCCCCCCCCC
>JAODKL010000034.1:15772142-15796138 GCA_026780765.1 Petrocephalus schoutedeni
TTGCTTCTGTCATTATTATTGTAGCATGGAGACTGCGTCATTATGGTTATTTGGGGGGGACAATCCCCGGATGGGGGGGGACATGTCCCCTCCGTCCCCCCCGGGATTTACGCCCATGATTCACACATACTGCTGCAGCTCATGTACTAGCCTCAGTGGAAATGCATTTTTATTGTTATTATTGCTGGTTTCATTTTATTTAATCTCTTTTTAAAAGTATATTTTTATATATTTTATATTATATACTTCGGTTTTGACAAACTGGGCTATGTGCAGTATCCTTTTAGGGCAATTGTGTGTGAGTGCAATTTAATTTGTTCTTCAGATTTGTTTGTGCTTTTCTGTACTGTTTGTGTGTCATCTATATTTAGGAAATGCACCCAGCTGAAGCAGTGCCCATAATTTTCTTGCAATTCTTTACAATAACAAAAAAAAAGGCTTTCTTCTGCGTCACTATATTCTATTTCACATCATATTAGGGACTTTGTGATCCCCACAGTAACAACATGTCATCTGTCATAGGAAACAAAGTTTTATCAGCTCTTAAAGAGATATAACTTTTGTTCATTACCACAGATTCATAGACTGTTGACAGAAGCAGCACATCGTGAAGAGACGCTCGATCTTCTAAGTTTAGCGAGAGTTCCTTCAGCTTCAGAAAGTGGTCTTCCTCATATTTCCAGTTAATCACTGTGTTTGACACAGTCCCAGACCGCGGCTTGTATGACTGCTTTCTAATTTTAAATCCCCCAGTTTCCCATAAATCCTTGGTGATTTCAGATCTAGATGATAAAATGCTCCATGGAAAAGCTTCTGGCTGAGGTTCACAAGCCAAAAGGTTAGACGAAGACTCTGATTTCTGAGTTCACTATAGGATCTGCAAGCTCACATTTATAAGTTCACTATAGGATCTACATCCCCATGTTTCTAAGTTCATTACAGGATCTGTATGACTACATTTCTGAGTTCTGAGATCTGTATAACCACATATCTTCACTAAATGACCCTTTTGAACAATGTGCACATGGTCTACATATGGCCATGCCAAAGTCATGTCACTTACACAGCTGGTCCCTGCCCCATGACCGGGACCCTTGCCCTATCATCCAGGACCCCCTATGCTCCCTGGTCCATCACCAGCTGGTTATTTCCTCTTTCTGTTTTTACCTGTTTATTTGTTCCCACTTTCACACTGTGTACTTAATTCCTTACACATTAAGTGTACTGACTTTTCACTTGTCTAAATTTTCCCCCAAGAACATTAGCCATGTTATAGTGACCAGATATGTAATATGACGCATGATCTCAGACAAATTAATGCTGATTCACAGCATACACTTTTGAACAGTTTCATTTGTTCTTTGAGGGCAGACTGCACAGGCCTTTGGTCGTCTACAGGGACTTAATTTCTTCTAAACAGGACCTGACAAGAAGTAGGAGGCACAAGAAAGAAGATGGAAACGCACCAGCAGGGGGCGCCAATGGCCCAGTCACCCACCTATCCCAAGAGAGCCACTCAATAACCCAACGCTGAAAAACAGCAGGCTTGTGTGGGAAAACAAGCCCATTACATGGGATCATTATAAAATCTTGAAGTCAGCAGGTTTTTACTTCCAAACCAAATAGTTTAAACGATCCACCGCCTAAAAGATCACAACCCATGGGACTGCTTTAATAGACAGAAAATGCTGAAATTTAGCAGGAATTTGACGTAAAACAAACCACAGTAACTTTTTTCACCATGTCTCTGTGCCGCCCCGAAAAGGGTATTTATTCCTGTAAATGCTGGGACTGTGGCAATCATCAGAAGAATTCCCCTGTGAGCCATGCAAAATGAAACGAAACAAGCGAACGAGAAAAAGACGAGCGCGCCGAAGCCAAGGCAGAGTTTGGCCTGGAGAGGGCGGTGCTCCTGGGGGACTTACACAGAGAGCTGAGCTGGACAAAAGCACAGGAGACTAAAGTCTCACGGGAAAAATGAATCTGCTGGACCTCTGATAGCCCCGGTCGGGCTACAGCCTGAAATGACAGTGTCGTCCTGGCCGTGAGCGGAGTGCTATTTTTTCCACACTTGTCCCAGTGGCAGATGTCTTTCACTGTCATCATCGGGACAAACAAGGCCACGTTCAGCAGGCTGGCAGACCAGGCTTTGGGAGGCTTTTCAGTTTTCAGTCAAGCCACCTCTTTGGTGTGTGTGTTTGTGTGTGAGAGAGACTTTCCATACAATAACACCATGCGAAATAACACCACTACTATACTCTACGGTCACCATTTCTAATTGTTTTAATTTGCACATGATTTAGAATTACAACGCAGTACACTGCCACTTCTGTATACTCCAAAGGCACCAGGTGACTGCCCATATTGCATTATCCTCAGCTACAGTACCAGTTTTTCCGCGAAACGTCGTGCAGCTCGGATATCTTAGCTTTGATTGTGGGATGCAGGATCTGTTTGGCTGCGAGATCACTGACGGCTCTGCGGGTAATGCCAACGCGCCACAGGCGCGATCCGCTTCGGGGCGACGGCGCTCGCCGCTGCGCAAATGCGCAAACCACCGCGCGCACCTGGAGACCTTTTCCACTCCTTAAAAACACTTTTATCGTGACCAAACACTAAAGACCACAACAGGTGCGTATACTGGCACTTTTTTATCGAATATTTTCCTCGCTGAGCTCCCATCTCCTGCTCATTTAACTAAACGGAAAAAATTCATAAATTCAACTTCATAATAACAGCATAATTTCCTGAGTGCAATAATATGTGCACACTGCTGGCGCAAAATAAATGCATAGCATTTGTCTGTATAACTCTTTTTGTAATAAGAATCAAAACATACATTTTCCGCTTTCCATACCCTGTAATATTCCAGTTTTACATGTTCCAACTGGGTGGCTAAAACATAATTTAATAACAAACATTGTAGTCAGAGTGCTAAACAAGTTAGCGAGAAATGGCAACAGCTTTAATGTAAACACAAAACACCTCTGATGTGACGTTTCAATAAACATCCCCGGATCTATCCACTTTTTCCTCTCCCACATAGCCTCCCACAGAGTTCCCAAAACACCGCATTTAACAGTGTTGTGAGTCCCGGGAATAGCGTGACCTGGAAGCGCTGACCTCGGCTCCGACGAGCGGACTCGGCGGATCGCGTCTTCGCTGAAGTCGAAGTAAACTCTGCTCCTGGGACAGGGAGACTTCCTCAGCATCATCCCGCCACGGCATGACCCTGCCGACGGCTTCCCGTCCGATGTACGAATACTCCCCTGAACCAAAGCAACTTTCCCCCAGCTGAAATGTGGCCGAGGGCCAGTCAGGCGGGGCTGCCGGGCAGATCCGGTCCGGACTTCGGGGAACGGAGCAGAGCGCGCGCTCACAACAGCTGGATGTCTGCAAGGCGCATCTGGAGGATGCTTCTACATCACCCAAACAAACCTTCACTTCCACAAAAATCTCAACGAATATAGGCACGGGATCCAGACTGGGAGAATATGGCGTCACATGAATTATACAGGAACTATATATTGATTATTGAATAATAAATATATATTATTATTGAATAAATACTGCCCCGGGGCTGTGCTGGAAAAGTGTGAGGAGACCTTCCATGGGATATTTCCAGCTCCGGGTCTCCTCTGTGATCTAAGTGGCCAGCCTGTGTTTTTCCATGTCATGCTGCTGTTGGGCTCTGCACACAAACTATTATCAGTCTCGAAGATCCGAGTAGCGGGCAAGTCGCATAAACAACAAGTCAGTAAGTTAATGAAGAATTGCTGTGCGGGATATAACAGGGAAACACAGTTCCATCGGAGTAAAAATATGCAACCACAGGGGTCACCGAGGAAAAATACCCCGGCATTCCCTTAACTGGAAAAAGTGGGCGATATTCGAGGCTGCGTCATAAACCGCATAATACTTCACTATGCGTTTGCTTTATTTTGCGTCCCTTCTACCTAACTGGTCCACTTCGGAATTCTGGTATTATTAAAGAGTCACCGTGGTAGTTTGGCAGCACCGGAGACCAGGATAAGTTTGATGCAAAATGTCATCTGTTAGAAAAAAAGGGCGTGGAAACTCGACACGAAGAAACAGTTTGTTCTTTGCCAAGCCAAATCAATTCACTCTTGAAACCAGCTTAACAAACACGTCGGTGTAAATGTCCAGCTGAGTGACGATCGTTTCGCGGTCCGCCATAGCGCCCCCACCCGGCGAGGCGCGCCTGGGCTCGCTGAGCAGAAGGGCAGAGGAAAATCCCCACAAAGCGCCGATTACACCCAGGGGCGTCGTAGTTGGGAGAAAAGTGGGACTAAATTACCAGGGCCCCAAGTGGGGGGAGGGCTCCTGAAGCTGTAGGTAGTTATGAACCTCGAGCTTACGGGGGGCCATGGCCACTGCTTGTGCATAGGGCCCAGAATTTGGTGCTACGCCCCTGATTACACCCAAAAAAGTGTGGCGTTTACGGGGTGTCTCGGGAGTTGTTGTTGGGAAGTATTAAAAGTGCATTCAGCTGCAACGTCCAGATGTTCAGCCACAAAACAAGAGTTTTTATTACTCTCTAAATGTTTAAGTACCCCTTCCCGAGACGTTCTGCGAGCGCACTGAGCATTTTTAGGGCAGTGCTGGGGGGTTTGCGTTAATTCAATTACTCACATGGAGTCTGACAAGGAGAAATGAGGAGGGCCTTTCGGCCGCCGGGATTTCATTACATTAGCAAAAGTCAGTGGATGCCTCAGGAAGGCATTGGTTCGAAAAGCGTAATGAAAGGCTATTTTTGAGCAGTAATGCAAAATTTATTACGGCTAGATTCATAATGAAGGAAAAACCAGAAGAGGATGGACTGGGACATGCAATGCTCAATGTCGTCCACTAGATGTCAGGAGAAAACCGCACAACCGCGATAAATCATCATGAAAGACTATGGCCATTCACCGGGGCCATGGACGGCACAATTTTCTCACTCACTCCCATCCTATGGGGTGGTGTTCTATATTATTTCAGGGTGATGAGCCCCCTTACCGTGCCCAAAATGCAGCATGTCACCCCTAATTCCTAATTCCCCCAAATACCAATTTCTGTTCATTCTTGGGGGGGGGGGGCATTGCAAGGATGTAAAAAAGACGACAAAGTAAGCCCCTCTTTAGCCTGATCCCATGCATGTGTCTTGCTCAGTGCTTCCCCACAGCAGAATCCCACTCTCCGGCATCCTGTTTTTACCATGACTGGCAGTGAGATACGCACGGCTCAGTTGAAACGTGTAAAAGCAGGAAGGAGAGCGGGGCGACGGAAAAGCCCCGAACGCGATTAGTCATCGTCGGCACACACCAAGGCAGCGCCCGGCTCAGCCTCGACAGAGGTCCTGCTCCATTAAGCAGCACAAACCCGGGGGCATCTTTAAACGCCTCCTGCCTGGAACAGCATTATAGCACCCAAACTAGCTTCATTCACTCGCTCACAGGAAACAAGGTGACCAGGTGCAAAAGATAGTGTCATTACGGGTTTTTTTTCCACGCAGCCGACCCCATGCGTGTGATGACTGCAGACGTCGTTGTGTTTGTTTAGGAAAAACGGTTCTGCGGTACTTAGGTAAGAGGATAAATGAAAACAGCAGGACTTGTTAGAAAATCTCCCGGTTCAGGCTTAATCCCGAAAGGAAAACCCGAACTCCTGTGCGACGTCAGGTGATCCCAGCAGCATGAAATCACAGCACGACCACGGTGACGGGCCTCAGAGCCAACCGGCCGCCTGTCGCCATGGAAGCGGAGGCCACCTGCCCCACATGCACGCAGACCACCACAACAACGTAACGGTTCAGACATGACTCCCCGTTGAGATCTGCGTCACAGTGACGCAGGAAACAGGCCAGCGGGGGTCAGGAAATGGTGCCTAGCAATCTGCCAAGGGCACTGAAAGGCACGTTAAAACACTAATAGCTGGATGAAAAACAAATATTCATGCTTTTTTTGCATAAAAAGTACTGAAAATGGATGGCGGCTAAGGGCCACAGTGGTCATTGCTTATACTCTGTTCACTTGTGTCAGTTTGACAGATGCTGTTATTGAGGATGTCTGCATATTTTATAAAATTTAAGACTCTCTTCCCACAGGTTAAAAAATAAATAGTGGGAAGCGCAAATTAACGCTCGCTCAACGGACTCGCTCCATTAAACTGGAGGGGGCATTCAGGCTATACACTCAACTACAATGTAGTATTCAAGTCAAGTATGACTGCACCTCCTGTTCAACACCGGCTTGAGAGGAAACGTGGTGCAATTGTCTCCAGCTAGTGTTCGAAGCCCAGGCTCCCCATATGAAATGCAGAAAGCCGATGTGTTTTGCGGGTCCCGCGTCATGCCAACTGCAGAGTCCCAGCAGCGACACAGGGCTTCCCCAATACCCTTGGCTGTGACACTGCTGCTGTGTTGTAGCACAAGCTCGGCGCCCTACACCTGAGAATCCACACATTGTCCTCCATACGCTTCTATCAACAGTAAACAAGATGCTCTTGCTGCCAGGGCTATTTTCAAGGTCTTCCCTATCTTCAGAGCACGTCTGCTGTCAGTGAGAGTTCCGGAGGCCCCTGTGGATCTCTTCGGGCTCACAGGCTTTCCTCGACTACCTCAATCGCGCGCCAAAAATCCCCGAAGACCTCAAGGTTACTGTGGGACATTACGCCGGAAGGAAAATTTAATACCAGCCCGTGGTGCGGAAAACACGGAGAAACAGTCCCCTAACAGCTGCCGTGGGAACTTACAATTAGAGACGGATCCAGCCCACCCCTGCGCTCTCCGAGCCGTGTGCCATAGGGGATGCAGCTCTGGCGAGATGTAATTAGACCCCATTACATGGCAAGTGGACATGCACTGTAAACAACTGGGGGTTTAGGCGTCTGGCCAGCCGGTGAAGTCTGCACTAGGTACGCAGACACAGACAGACACAGACACAGACACAGACACAGACACGCGCTCCAGGTGTCCAGACGTGCCAATCCGAAGGTACCTTCACATCAAAGCTTTGATATTTTCACTCGCAAGGAGGATGAAGGAATCCGGGGCTGAGCTGCTCACTGCTGCCCTAAAGCATGAAGAGCGATATCACCAGGCAGGCTCCTCGGCCAGGCGCTGCCGAGGCTGCTACAGTCACTTTGATGAGCGCCACGGGCTAATGCACAAAGATCCATGGGACTCGGGAAGAAAGGCAAAGCCGGCATCAGCGCCAGAGAGTAGCCTTGGGTTGCTGAAGGCAGCTGCCAGTGGGTAAGCACATCGACTGGTGGAGAGCAGCCCAAAACACATCAGATGCAATCCATCATTCCTCTGACCAGGAATGTCACTTAAATATTCTCTCTCACAAAAATAAAGGACGTTTCTTACTCCTTTCCCAAACCTACGCCTTGTCGTATCTTTTTTCAAAAACCGTACCTGAAATTAAACATTGAAATGCAATTTTCTCATAGAAACCTAGAAAAAAAACCCCAGTGAACTAGGCACCGAAATAAATTTAGAAAAACAACATATTTCAAGAGATTCTTAGTGAAATCCCAAAAACAATGGCCATGGAAGTGAAAGCGGTCAGGTGGAAACCCAAATACCCATATCTCAGTCAACCTTTAAAGAAAATGCCTGGGCATTTGTTGTATCTTTATTTGGCAGCAAAACCAGATATTTTGACTTATTATATCTAACCTGGGCCAATCTTCAGTTCTCAGCTGCGGGTGCCTGCTGGAAGCAGGCAGGTGCATGAGCACATCTTATGCACGCAGAATCCGAGACGGACCCAGATGCGCCCGTCACCCCAAAATACATGCATAATTCAGGGGCCCGGCCGGGTGCTGCTGGCACCATTTTACACTTTCCGGCACTAGTGAATTACAGTGCTACAGGCTTCATGCCATTTAGCGTACTGCTGCCACGCCAATTCACTCAGCTTTTGAGCCTTACATCTGCTCAAATTCCTCTCTCTGCGGAGCTAAAAAAAATAATAATAAACTGACCACTGTCACCGGGACAACCCAGTTTTGCACCTCCAAGCGCCACCTGGCCTAAAGGACTTCCCCTGAAGAAACACCAGCGGTCTATTATGTAACAGGACGGCCCTCCTCAAATTGCACCGACGGCAGCCCCTGCCAGGTTTTCACGCTAGTACCGCCGTGGATTGTCTTCCCGCTCGCCATTGTCCCGGGGGACCTGGTGTCAAGGATCATTTCACTGGTCACTTGTAAACACAACACCGGACCCTGTGGCAAATTAAAAAAAAAAAAAAAAAAACACAGAAACGCTGCCCCCTGTGGTGTCTGACGGACACGACAGGATAGACCACCAGACAAAAACATTAAGTGACATCAATACGTATAATGATCCTATCGCAGGAACATGGCTGTTACAAAACCTTGGTCGGGGCTGACTTGAGCTGTTAGCTCCATTCAGCGTGTGAGAAAGGCAGTGGGTAACGGATCCCGCCGCCCAGGTCACAGTGTGCATTTCAGGCCCATCTTGTTGCACTAATTGCCCCGGGTAACCGCCTCCCCGGTAACAAGGCCTAACAAGACGTGGCTAACTCGAGCATACCGGCACAAGGGAGAACAAGACACAGAGCGGTGTGCGGCACAGCAAGGGGCTGGAGGCCCCAAACGTTCAGCACAGGCATAAATACAATGCTAGGTACCCAAAAGTCTAACTCCCTAAGCAAACAGTCAGCCAAGTTACAGCACAAATGGACATCAGGTATACAATAAGTACACAGCAATAAAATATAAACCATTACAGTATTAGTTCAGATACTAACATTAGATTATGGATTTTCTCAATCAATAATTGTATCAATAAATGTTATTTCCTTTCTGCCCTAACTGACCTCTAGCAGAAAGTCAGAAATCAGCCTGCAGCATAGTATGAGAGTGGTGTGTCGCTCAGTGGATTAGAACACTGTACCCATGTTGGGAAGGTCAGCTGAGTGATTCCAACACTGGGCCCTTAACCAAAAAATGCTCCAGGGACTTTCTGACCCTGCTTTCTCGGTTGTATGTTGCTTTTGCTTAGTCATGGGTGACATTGGGCCAAGGGGTCTTTCCCATAGTTCATAGCAGCTCTGAGGATGATCTGGTCAATCGCAGCTTTAAAGACCTGGCTTCCTTGCTCTATGCATTTCCAACCTCTTTTGCCTTTTCCATGGACAATCAGACATGGGCAAGCAGCCTTCAAACATGTATATAACGACCATGAGGAACAAAGATCCCTGTTTTGCCCATACTCATAACAGCTGCTCAGCCTTCAAACACGCCGGATATCATCTTTGCACCCAAGACCCACGGCTGCTTTTCTGCAGCACTATAAGCCCACTAAGGTTTTGGGTTGGGACCCAACAACACATGCTGATTAAGTCAACAGCTTCCTCTGGCATGCTGCCCACTAAAGGTGGGAACATTTCCAGAAGAGGTTTGTTGACTTCAGCATTTATAATATGCAGGATAATAAGCAATCTGAAGCAGATTGTGTCAAACGTGGACGGACACACACGGTGGCATTGCACAATGCAGGTAGAGGTGGGGGGTTGCAGTATTACATGCATAATACCCTGACCAGACCCTGACCATCAGAGCACCATGCACCATGCACTTGGAGACTTCCAAACACTGGGAAAATGCTGAGCACCATCATCCCACTCATAGTATGTAAATAACAATAATGGCCCATGGGGGTCCGTAGACAGAGCCTCTGAAGTGGACAATGTACCGGAAGTTTCTTTCTTTCAGGAATCACAAAATGACTTAACATTGTATTCAAGACTGGAATACTCTGCTGAATGATTACCCTGGATCACAGGTCACATACACTATGGGTAGTCCAGAGCAGTGTTTCTCAAACCTGTCCTCGGGGGCCCCAAGACGGTCCATGTGTCTGCTCCCTCCCAACTCCAAGGGAATTGTGGGAATTGTGGGGGTCCTTGAGGACTAGTATGATTCTTTTACCTAAAGCAGTGCTAATTTTTCGTGAGAAAGCAAGGGTCAAACAGGCCCTGAAGCAACTGGGGGATAAGGACCTTGCTCAGGGACCCGAAAGTGATATCATTTTGCCAACTCTGGAATTTCAGCTTGAGACCTCGTGCTTACAGGCACAGCCTCCTAACCTACTGAGGTACACAGACAGTGGCTTACGTTGTGGAGACTGGCTGCAATATCGGAGCAATTCTCCAGCAGGGTAGCAAAAGGCCAAGAACAGCGAGGAGAAGATGACAACAGAGGTGTCGTTAGCTGAAGTCAAGGCAACTGTTGAAACAGGTCAATAGAGATCATCCAGTTACTGGTTCTGCTGGGGGGATGATATACCGGCTGGAAGGCTGGGGTTCGAGACCAGAACGGGATTACATTGTTACTTTTAAACAATATGAAGGCTACAGAAAAGGCATTTTTACTGGCTATGAGACATTTATCACCCATAAAAAGTCGGGTAATAATGTTTCATACTGAGCAATGAAACAATAGATTTATTAGAGGAAACTTAGAGGGTGTTTTAGGTCAAGATCACCTTCACTCAGTTCACTACTGCCAGGCCCCAGAGGAGGCATCTTCTAAAAATAAAACACCATCATTTCTTGGCTTAGGGAAAAAGACTCTCATAATGAGTGTGTTTAGCTTTGAAAGCACTGGGCAGCAGAGCAGCTGTGCTGACATTAATTAATCAGCTTGCGTTTACGATGAAAGATGTTTGTTGGGTAGGTACATAGTTAGGTAGGTAGGTGCATAAGGAGGTAAGTGACAAACAGACAGACTGACAACTAGATAGTAGTGTTGTAGTACTCGAGACCAGTCTTGGTCTCAAGACCACGTTTTTGAGGTCTAGGAATCAACTTTATTTTGACTCGTTCTTGTCTTGGTCTCAGACTCTGAGGACTCAAGGATTTATTTTAAGACCAGTCACTCATCAAAATGCCTCCATATTTATAACAACAGCTTAATATTTATCTGTTTGTTAACACAGTACTGTAACTGGGTGTAAAACGTCCGGCTTCAAAGTTCAAATGAAACCAATAAGGTGTGAGGTGTGTCTTATTTGAAAAAATGTTACATTTGTACCTTTGACTCATCAGAATGTCTGATGAAAGGCTTGTGCATGAAACGGCACATAAGGTAGGAAAATGTAAAAAAAATTGGGGGGCATCATCTAGTTTGTGGACTCTATCCTTTTTCACTGACTGTTTCCTCTGTCCAGTACCCAGAGTATCATTTGGATGTGTATGCTGTGTGCTGGTTTTTACACTGAGACCAAACCTACACCCTTGCGTCATGCAGCAGCCAAACCTGTGCTTTACCTGTCCAGAAGCATTTATATTGAAATTTTAAGAAAAAACACCTGTGGTTCAAATTATACTGAGAAGTATTAGGCCAAACTGCCTAGCCCTAAGATGGTGCCTATGCCCCACAATTTATAGTGTGTTGTTTTATGTAGACTCAATTTTGTGGAGAGGGGGTTACAGAAGATGAATTTATGAAAGTAAATAGGAACAACACATATACATGCAAAATAAGAGGGGAAATGAAAATGAGACACGGGCATGTGAATCAGGGAATAGACACCTTTCCGGTGGAGTGACAAAAACAGGGGTCCTGATAACACAGGACAGTTGAGTCAGGGAGACAATGACACTGACATCCTAAACATCCAGGCCAGTCGAATTCCTTTCCTGCCCATTTAAGATGTGAAACTTTACCATGTTGAAGATAAAGGTTCATTGTTATTCCTGACATTGGGAAAGGCTTGGAGATTAACAGCCTCCGTGTCACCACTAGCAACATCACTAACATGTCCTGTTTGCGTGACAATGGGGAGAAGCCAGTGACCGTCATGTGATCCACATGGGTCAAAAGAGTCATGTATAGCAGTGTTTCCCAATCCGGGCCTTGGAGACCCCCAGATAGTCCATGTTTTTGCTCCCATCCAGCTCCTGGTAGGGAAAAAAGTGGACTGTCTGGCAGGGAATGAGGAGGAAGCCAAACCATGGAGTGTCTGTAGGTCCCTGAAGACCAGGTTGGGAGACACTGGTGTAAAGGGCTGCTTAACCACACACTGACTATACTGGGAGTCTCATTCCTTCGGAAATGGCAAAATACGATGTGATATTATATTCAAGACCGGAATACTCTACCAGTAAGGACACCCTGGACGGGATGTCAGTTCACTGGTGTCTCCAGCTTTGAGGGTACAAGGGCAGGATCTGAATTGGAGCAGACAGTTGGATCTGAAGTGACAGTTTTTGGAAGGTGCCCCTTTCCCCCCTTACGGATGCTGCATCTTAAATACAGACGGCAAGACTGTGTAATTTCTGTAGCTGGCTTAAAGAAGTACAGCAGTAAATGTCACTGGGCATTCATCAAAGCAATTCAAGCTGTTGTTTTTGTTGTTTAAAGCTTGGATGGAAGCTGACAGAGTATAATACCGAATGATAAACTGATTTTATAAAAAGAAAACTGATGGGGTATCCCTGAAGCTGGGCTAGTCAGAAACAAAATGCTCAGTGGAAGATGATAAACCTTCAATGGCATATACAGGGGCGGGGCCACAGAGGTACTGGCCCCGGCTGACATTCATCAATTCAAAGCAAATCATTGGCTAATAATTAGGCTAGCCGCTCTGTATGAATTATGGCCATTTTATGCCCCCCTACATTAAAAAAATCCAAGGAAAACACCCTTGTAAACCTGTGCTTTTTAACACCGAACATAAGGGCAAACAGGTGGAGGACTGTGTCAGGTTATAGAATAGAACAGTGTTGCTTTATAAATCCACTTGGGGAAATTCTCCTTTCACTTGCTTTCCAAGACACACATATGCAGGTGAGAGCATGTGGTCCCAGTGAAGAGTCAGTCTCTGTATGCTGCCTGGGGAGCAGGGGATTGTGGGCCTTGTTAAGGGCCCATGGAGATGTGACTGTTCTGCTAAGGCCAGGCTTGAGTTGGTGACCTTCTGATCACAGGCACAGAGGCTTAGCCCCACTGAGCTGCACAACACCCCTGCCACCAACCCCTCAGCAAAACACGTTTCACACAGAAGATAACAGATCCCCTTTGCTATTCCTACAAGGTCCAGAGAAAAAGGTTAAGGATAGCATGTTTAGCTGGCAGGCTAATTAGCTGACAGGCTAATCAGCATTTGGAAAACAGTGAAACATTAAATCCAACATAATCAGGTCAGGGCTGGGAGTTGACACATATTTTTCAACCACATTTCAAAAGCTGGCGTCTGACTTTATCTCAACAAATAAAGTTTCTTTCCTTCTTTTGTCTAAAACATAAATCCACACTCAGTAAAATAAAGCTTATGCAAACAATTCATTCTGACCATTATGTGTATTCTGTCAGCTTAGTCGTTTACTCGTAGACGTTTTATGTAAAATCAACAGTTTATGAGACATGCATTTTTCTGAGAATGCAAACGTAGACAGTCCTTGGAACAGTTAGGGGTTATGGGCCTCGCTCAGGGGCCCAAAGCTTGAGACCCCACTCTGTACAAAGGTACTTAAACAGGCAACCTTCCGATGGCAGGTACAGCATCCTAACCCACTGAGGTGCACACTGCCCCGCGACACACCTGGCTGTCACCACCAGGCCTTCCCACCCAAAGCTAGCAGGCACTATCGCAAACAGCCCTGCAGGATAAGCCACACTCTCAACAGCCAGCAAACAAGGGAAAGGCCCTCTGTTTACTTTGAATTAGTGAGGACATCACAGTTTCAACCATTTTGAAAGCAAGCAATTGGGATTTGGGCGAGGGGGGTGGGGGCCCTCATCAAAATAATTGGGTGGGGGGGGTTTAATTAGGGGAGTGGTGAGCGAGTGTTCAGCACACGCTCTGTGTCAGGGGGCCCGTGAGCTGCTGACAGAGAAACACCCCCCTCACCACCCCCCACCCCCGCCCAGGCTGTTAGGCTGATACACTATCACACCAATAATGCTTTCAGAGTCGGGGGGTGGGGGGCGACTGGAAGGTCTTTCCAAACCCGCATGTGACTCGTCTCCAGGTGGGGAGTGGGAGTGGGCTTTGGTCACCCGTAAACATAGGCCACCGACACACCATGTCTCAAATTTCTTTCCAGTCTGCAGGCCAAACGGTGGACAATTGCAGTCGCATGTAAAATGCATGCAGGTGGGATGGACGCCCTGGAGACCAGCTCACCTGTGGGACATTTTATTTGCACACAAAATCAATCATTCAAAGACAACCAGAAGTGGAGGTACTAAGAACCTACTGCAAAAGGATTCAGGATTCATTTAGGAGTTCGAAAGGTCTTTCTGCTGCACAACTGAGGCAGGGGCAACTGGCCAGGATATATGAATGTAGAAGGGTGCAGGATCAGGGCACCATCAGACTCACGCATCTCCCCTTGCGGTATGCTGTGGTGCAGGGTGGGGCACAGCAGTACATGCTCACCCTTTCTGATCATGGGTTGTGGCCTCCTTGGCCAAGAAGCACCCCAGGAGCCAGGTCTATAGGAAGTATGGCCCTTACCTCAGCAAGGAGGAAAATGTCAGCATCAGAGACGTCTGATTCTTCTATGTCTAGACACAAAGTGAAGGCCACACAAACGTAGTTAATACCCAAGGTATTTTACGACCATCCTGTCCAATGACAGAGAATAACTGGAAAACCTTTTTTTTAGCACTGCGGCATTCTGGGTATGCACATCTACTGGTGCTAGCCTCACAAACGCTAACAGGCTTACATTAACCCGGAGCTTGGCGGCTAATCACAATGCCTCCAAGAAGCTGAGAGCCCTGCGCTTCAATCACACGCACCAGGAGCCAAAAAGACACCTCTTATTTTTCTTATTGCTATTAATAAAATATATATATAATTGATGCCTGGGAGGTACGAAGCTTTTTCTTTTGATGAAATGTTTGATCTTCATTTCACCACGTCTTTCATTACATGAGAAATCAGCACCAGCGATGTCACCAGCATCACCGGGGGAGGGGACATCGCATTCCACTGATCCCCAGTGGATAAACTTTGGGTGACGTCCTTCCTGACAGGTACGTAATGCTTTAGGGCGAGACTCTCAGAGAGGACTTCCTCTTTTTGCAATTTTAAATAGATTCTTATTAGACATGGTGAAGAGTGGTATAATACATTTGTTCGAGAGACTATTGAAATTAATCTATTATGCCATTGATGACATGAGTCAGGATCTAAAAATTGCATCTCAAGAGAAAAGATAACAGGAGAGTGTTAGGAAAGACAAGCGGGGGGGGGGGTCGCGATATTAATGGCAGCTCGTTAAAAGTGGCGTTAGATCGATATTCTGACATGGTGTGGCTTGAGGGTTCAGAGTGGGGGGGTGGGGCTGGCGGGGGACAGCGGCGAGGCCATTAAGCTGAAGATTAATGCTGAACGATCCTTCAGGCGGTTCTGCTGCTGTCCACTCCTGGCACGAAACCATGAACAGAGAAAAATGACAGGACAGAACGTACCGTCTGCTAAACCTGGGGAACGCCCAAGAGGGACAATGACGTGCTCAGGGGCAGCTCTGCCGTTTCTAGGGCCCCCATCCTCTTAGTGCTGTGACTGTGCATCACCAACAGGGGGCGCACAAATCTCAAGGGCCCACTGCAAATGTGTAGTTTGCGAGGAAAGGTCAGAACCCAGGACCGGCAGTGAGGTGGACTCCGGCTGCAGTGACCTAACGAGTCACAGCCTTCTGCTAACACTGAGGATGTCGCACATTCCAACTCCCTCACCTACTAGAGAGGGACGCTGCTCACACCCACATGCTGAACAGATGGTAACATGTGCCTCATTACTGTAACATTATATACTGCATACAGTTAGTTTTTAGTAAATAACTACAATAATTATGTACACACCCTGGTTCAATTCATATTAAGGTCAAGGGTACTTGGATCTTGAACCAGCAACCTTCAGTCCTTAACCACTACGCCACCTGTGGCCTCTTGTTGTTCGGCTTTTAAAATCTTGCAGTGAGTGGCCGGAATGAGCTCTGTCTACCATGATGGGGGTCACCCACCCAAGCGCATGCTCCCTCACCAGTCTGACACAACCCGGGACTCTTCCTGGGTCCCGTAAGGCTGGGTGCCGCACTTCCGAACAGCTGATCTCAGAACAGTTTAAGCGTGACCTCTGCTAGACAGAGAACCGCTAACAGGCACCGTAAGGGAGGCGAAACGGAGGACGACCCGGCAGCCTGAGGACAGCCCCCCCCCACACACCACTGTGATAATTTTCAACAGAACACCCCCCTCCCCACTGCCACCCATCGCCTGCCGTGCCCTGCAGTAATTAACAGAATAAACACTCGCGCTGACACACACATGAACACAGCGCATTTATAATTTAAATCTTTTCACAGTATGAAGCTCAGCATTTGACAGCCCTGTGTGGTGAGGAGACAGTACCAATGTGAGGCAAGGTGGTGATCAGTACCCCCTGCCCCCAGAAAAAATGCCAAAAATCGACAGACCAATAACAGATTGAGGGACCTTCAACACTACATCACATTTATCCAAAATCTGAAACCCCACCCCAGCAGCACAGTGGGAGTTACTGACAGTGCTCCAGGCCAGCGCAGGCCAGTGTAAAAACAGAACAAAGACAGAGTCAGGACCTGGACTCCCTTTATTATGGAAATACTGGCAGCCTCCATGGTGTGTTCTGCATTTCACAGTCATGTCCGATCACGACGGCACGTTTGACTCCGTAATTGCAGATCTCCCAGACAGGGCTGCTTCCTCGATGACGCAATCTCCGTGTTTGAAAGAGACCGTCGCCACGGTTACCCTTCTGCCCCGCTGACAGGACCCCGTCGGGGAAATAATAACGGCTGTCACACAAGGGGAAGAAGACAGAGACATTAGCTTAGCGCCGAGTTACGCCCCTCTTTGCTTTAAAGCCCCGGACGGCACATTCAGTACATTTACTGAGCACTTTACCCCTGCGGGAGGTGCTGGGGGGGGGTCATAATGACACCCTAAGAGGAAGCAGAGGCAGACACAGCAATGGAAAGGACATTTCAGCTCACATTTACTCATCCTTAGCTAACAGTGCTGGGAAAAAAGGCCACTGGGGGCAAATGAAAGAAACAATAGGCGTAATTAAACATAGAAGACATCTAGAGACTCCCAAAAAAAGCATTTACTCACTGGCGAAACCAAACGAGACTCCCATGAACACCAGCTGCCGCTGACAAAACGGGATCTTCACGGGAGCTTTGGAGTTTGGAGACAACACTCAAGGGAACCCAGCGATACACCGAATACCCACAATCCCCTGCTGCTAATGAATACAGCACTAGCAGGCTGATACATCAGCAGGGAGCTAATATCCCCAGCTACAGCAACTGCTTCTACTACCCCAACAAGTACCAGAATATGGTGAAGTTCTGGAATATAATTTACACTTAGATCGATCAATCATTTCTACAGAGGGGCTGGTCCAGGTTGATGGACTTGATGACAGCTGTAAGACACATCACCGTAGTAACATTTACATTAAAAAGCTAGCCGCAGTCGAATATCCTTGGCATACTGATGTGCTCATGTACCTACATTTCAGAGTAGTTCCCGAGGACATTGTGACTTATGTCTGATTTATGATGGATAAGCCGCAAATCTGACTAGTCAAATGTTTCGCGTCACCTGAGGTGCGCGACACTCTCTGCCTGTGCTTAAATCTGCACACATTTGTATGTGAAGCCAAACTGTGACCCAGACACCAGTGAGAGCGTCTTTTAGGAAAATAGGATTCTGCAAAAACACACCAGGCTGCCATGGGATGAAACCGACTGTATGAGACAGGGGGTCTTCCGTTACCGCAGGCACCAGTTCTCCTATACAACCCCCCCCCCCCAGTGATTGAAAGGTTGCTGGTTCAGATCCTGCACCAGCAAGGTACTGTCCCCAAACACTGCTTCCCTGGCCACTGAATCAGCCAATGTCACATATGGGATAAATGCAGAGGACACGTTTGGTCGATGTGTGCTGTGGGGTGTCAACAATGACAATTAATCACCTTCATTTAAAAGTAACCGGATTACCATTCTTGCTTGCGATTGCTTCAGCTGCTGTATAGTTAACACTATTTTCTACAAAATGTTTCCCTGACCAGTGTCACCTGTTCCACTTACTTCATACTAGAGTTGTCATGATTACTCGTCCATGTGAAAAAGTCTTACACGAAAATGTAAGAATCATATATGAAAGGGCCCATAGTCATGCATGCAAAGTAGAACTCACATACGAACCATAAGGATTTTTTCTGTATGGGCGATTAGACTCGATTATTTAAAAGCATTAAATATTTGATATTTTTTGCATCATTTTAAAAGTTTAAACTATGGTGACCAGATAATCTCTGTCATCCCGGACGCTTTGAGCATTGTTAAAGCTCGTTAGGGCGGCGCAGTGGGTGGAGCTGTCGCGGCACACGCCACTTTGTGTGTTTGCATATTCACCCCGTATGGACGTGGCTTTTACAGTCTCCGCATTAATTCCTTCCACTGTCCTTAACTGAACTTAAATGCATTAAAGGGACCGTATGTGTAATTTTGCGGTAGTTGGTTGGTTCCTGCCCTGTGCCAAAAGCAATGTATTATATTATATTATATTATATTATATTATATTAATTATATTATATTAATTATATTATATTAATTATATTATATTATATAAATTATATTATATTATAAATGATTACTCGATGAATCGTCAGATTAATTGGAATATTACTCGATTATTGATATAATGGATAGTGACAGCCCTATTTCATATCATGTATCTCTATGTAAGAGGGGTGTATGCTTTTCTAATACTAAGGTTTTTGTTGATCGCTCTCCTTATCAGCTACCTTTGAATAAACAGCGCATTTC
The DNA here is from genome assembly GCA_026780765.1 of Petrocephalus schoutedeni. NCBI lineage: Eukaryota > Metazoa > Chordata > Actinopteri > Osteoglossiformes > Mormyridae > Petrocephalus > Petrocephalus schoutedeni. The sequence continues at coordinate 15,791,015 of JAODKL010000034.1, forward strand.
CATATTTCTGCATAATTCCCTGCATTAATAAGCCCACGGCGCTGTCAAGCAATCATTCCCTTGCCAGGAACTGGATTCTGTTACACTGCAGAGTACCGCCCCGGGAATAATAAGCGCGGGTGTGATATTCCCGTCTACTGGAAAACTCCCCCTTCGCGGGCCGACCCTTTGAAGGGGAACCTGCAAGGAGCATAAGCAGCGATGCTCATGGGAGCAGAGCTGGCTGGGAGGACATAGGAACAACAGGCGAAGTAGAAGAAGCCTTCAAACAGCATATCCTAGCAGCCTGTCTGTCCATGTTTTTCGCATCTTTTTCCATGGAATCTAGGAACATTTATTTACTTCCACACTCCTATCAGACTCCCTTTGGAATTTTCCATCCAGTCATCAGATTTAAACACATTCCAGATTTAAGCAGATACACATGCAGAACAATTTATAAGGGATGTGCCATTTGTGGGGAGAAAACACAAACTTTTGTCGTGTTTACCATTTTCTGTACGTGCACATTGTGCTGGTTTTAAGTAACTGGCCACATCAGAGGCACTCAGGCGCCTCTCGCCATGCTGTTATGAGCTCGGGGTTTGTTTCCCACTCTGCAAATAAAACTAGACAGGAAACAACATCGTAACATCAACGTTTATCAGATGTCTTCCATTCTGCTCCTCGATCCAAGTCCTTATGCCACTCAAATCACAACCTTTCAATCACCGGCACAGAGTTGACAGCCAAAATCCAACTGGCTGCCTAAAAATGTGACCTCAGCACCTAAATGGACACCTCAACCGACAGCCAACGCATCAACCCAAACACCATCAACTGTCTCAGCCAAACGTCAAGGTACCACTGACCTTTCCTAAAAAAGAAAAGGTGTACCCGTGCTCAGCCAGAGAGAAACTTCTCTATATTCAGTGTCTGCTGCCTGAAGACCTAAAGACCTTCGGGCTGCAGTTACGGTCATTCAGGTGCTAATAAAGGCGTCTACAAAAGACAACATCATCTGATGACAGGGTCTTGGAGAACAGGTGAAGGACCAAAAAAGCGGATCACAAACACAGACCATTTCCAACTGGTCTTCAGCAGCACTGAGAAAATGACAGATGACTTCTGTATCAATAATCCATATATTATCAATAATCCATATATTTGTCAAAGCAGTTTGTGATTCGTGATTGCAATTGATTTTTCCAATTTTTGGTTCAAACTGCAGCGATGAGCTGGCCCCCCGTCCTGGGTTGTTCCCCCCCTCGTGCCCGTAGCTTCCAGGATAGGCTCCGGACCCCCCGCGACCCAGAAAGGATCAGCGGGTTGGGAAATGGACGGATGGATGGATTCAAGCTGAAAACTCAAGATTTCTCTTGTGTTACTAGTTTGGTTGATATGGGTGTAGCCACAGTCAGTCAACCTTTATCAGCGAATATCTGCATGAAATACAACAATTTGCTTGATATTCAAAAACAAACAAAGCAGCCAGCAGCCAAAACACGAACCCAACTGGCTGTTATTTGCTTGAGCAGGGCTGCCAGCTTCTGCTGTTCCGCTGTCCACCAGCGGGGGCGATGTCTCTGGCTGGAAGAGGAGGGGAGAGACGGCCGCCTGGTACTCAAAGCTCTGTTACGGACATAATCCCCTCGGGGGGGTGCTGTACAGATCAAAGCCTCTCATCAAAGACATCGATTGGGAGATCAAATCAACAGGACGGTCACACTAAGGGGCGGCAGCTTTGATACACACTGGACTAAATCTGTCCCCCCTCCCCCCCAGCTAAGTTATAAATGGTCTTTAGGCGCCGAAGGCCAGTACAATAGTGGAGTCTACACGCCCAAGGTTAGGGAGCAAACACACAAAGACATACACATACACACACACTTTTCGCTTGCTACACAAACACACAAAAGGCTTGTGATACAGATGACCGGACGAGCACTTCTCTATGTTCACACTGTGCCAGTAACGAGCAGGAGCAGGAGGCCACTAAAGGTCTGCGATGACTTAAAAACCAGTCTGCCTGTTTCATTCAGACTCTGATAACCTCAAGCTATGATAACGCACAGCCAGCAATTATAAAGCGTGTGTGTGTTTGTGTGTGGTTACATGGCTGTTTCCAATTTTGCCCTGCAGAACCTGACCCACTGCAAACAAACTATCAGCAGCTCCCCTCAGAAGACCACCCACCTTTAGGAATATTAATAAGCTTGATTTTTTTTGGCAGCCCAATCACACAGACTTAGCGTAAATTGTCTAATTCCTTGCCAGTCCATTGTTTACCGCTGATCATTCAGAAATGACCTCTGCATATGGGGGGGGGGGTAAGAGTAACCAGACTAAGCTGAGCATCATGCCTCATCCTTTTGGAAACTAATGGACACACAGCGCTGGATATTCAAGCCAGGAGGCAAAGGAAATGACTGCAGGAGCCGCACCGGGAGGGTGATGGAGCCGTTTGTTATTTTAGGAAAATCGACACCGACAGACAGACAGGACTTGGGTCTGAGTACAAAGCCTCACAAACGCGAGGGCTTACGTCCCCTGCCCCTCCGGGTGCGTACGCGGTAAAGGGCCACAATCGGCAGCCACCTGGAAATGCCTGCAGCAACCCCAAACACTGCCGGTCTCACGACTCCTCCCGGCTCAGAGACACAGCCCCGCCTGCCCCCCCCGAGGTCCCCTCAGCTATCCAGGAGAGGAGCGAGTGACCAAGGTTTGGGTTCTGGTCAGTTATGCCCGTCCTGGGTGATCCTAAGCAGCCCAGAACCGGGTCAGCGCCACCCCCACCCGAGATGAGATGCACCCCCACCCCCTGCCACCGGGGGGCGCCTTACCAGGTGTGCGCCACGGTGAAGCGCCTCCGCTGTCGCACGCTCTTGTTCACCATCATCTTCCTGAAGAGGCGTGGGGAGCCGCGGGGGGAGCCGCTCTGAGCGCCGGCCACCGGGGGGGGCTGCAGCTCCAGCCACACGCGCTCCCCGCATGTCCACTCCGCTCCGGCCGGCTCCGCGCCCGACATGCTGCCGTCCCGGCGGGCCGAGGAGGGCGACTCTGAAGGCTCCAGCTGGGAGGGGGGGGCTATATCATAAACGGGAGCGGGGAGAGAGGGCGATCCCCGCTGCCTGCCACACCCCCTCTGCGTTCCGGGCCCTTGCCGCGTACTGCTCCCTCCAACGGCTCTTCCTAAAGACTCCCCGCTGGGAGGACGACTGGAGGGGAGACGCGGAAACCCCTGGAAAGGAGGACTGCTAGGGTGCCACCCCTGCCTCCTATGTGCTCGCTCGCTCTTCCTCTCACTCTCTCTCTCTCTCTTCCCCCCTGTCTTCCTCTGTGTCAGCAGCTTTCCGCCGTGTCTGTGAAGTACACGCCAGCGCTCGCTGAATCCATTCAGCTCCTGGAACCACCCTCATAAAATATTCATCTGGGTCTCTGACAGATGCGCTCCCCTCACCCGGCCGCTCTCTCTCTCTCTCTCTCCTGGACATGGAGGGGCACCGCTGACCCCTTTTCAGCAGCGAGAGGGGCTGCAGTCACAAGCACAGCCCCGCAGAAGCAGCCAAGCCCACCGTTCATTGAGAATAAACATTTCTGAAGTCCATGCATTCACACAGCGGCTGGAGGCCCCGCCCCTCCACGTTCTGATTGGCCAGCAGCCTTTTTGACGACAGGCAGGGATGATTTGTCGGGTCTCTAGGTGACTGTGGATCAGCAGCTGAATGCTGACCTTTAGTATCTCACTGTCATTCAAGTCACTAATTAAGAATTTCTTGTTAAATATCAGACTGGAAAGACATTAAATGTATGTATTTATAATATGAGGCTGGAGCCACAGTGTGTCTGCATTTGGAAGGACATCCTTAATTTCCACAGAGACTTCATGGAATTAAAATAAAGGGCTAACATTTCAAATAAAAAAAGCAAGTCACTGACTTTTTATTCATCACAGCTACATGAAAGCCTCAGTTTATGGACCTTAAAAGTCCAGATGACTCCAGAACCATAAACCAGCCCTGCCTCCAACAAACCAAAAGAGAGAAAGTGTGTCTGCTTAAGCTATAGAAGCAGAGAATGCCTTTCACACGCAGGATGCTGATCTCCACACCAAGAGCGACACAGCCGTCTGCCCCCCCCCCCCCCCCCCCCCCTGTCTGCAGCGTACAGTAACGGAGGCAATTATCTGGCAAGCCGTCACAGATTACGCTAATCTCTGCTATCGCCCTCGTCATGGCAACAGCCACCAGCGCTTCCCTCGGCGACCTCATTGGGGTTTTCGTCAGTGACCTTGAGACGGGAGGGGGGGCACATGACACCGCGGTGCCAGTCCTGTCCAATCAGCACGGACATATGTGATATGTCTCTGTTTTGTGTGTACAGCAGGCACAAGACCGACACCTGGGCATAAGAAATACACAGAGGTTTTTGAATGGAAAAACTTTCAGCCAGTTTCCCAGCAGATACCACACACCGGCACCTCAAAGCATTTTTCTGCTCGCTCCCATCTGAGTCGAGTTCATTTTAGCGCTTCCGAAACCGCAATGACATTCTGCCGAGCCACCCGTGAATGTCCAGAGGCACCAGGAGCTGAACTTGAGCCCCGAAAGACCGGCACAGAGAGAGAGGGGGTGCAGGAAGGTAGATTCATTTAAAAACAGGGAAATTGGAAGACAGGCTAATTTGAAAGTACACATATTGGAAGACAGCTGCAGTGAAACACAGGTACATTAGAATTCGGGCACAATGATAGACGGGCACGTTTTAATACAGGCATGAGGAGAGATGGGCTAATTTATAAACAGGCATATTGAAAGACAGCCACACTGAGACGCGGGCATATTGAAGGACAGGCACATTGAAAGACAGGCTTATTGAAATACGGGTATGCGGGGAGGTGGGCATGCAGGAAATGCAGGCAGAAGGGCTAATTTAAAAACGGGCACACTAAAGGACGGGCACATTGGAAGACGGCCACACAAACACATGCTAATTTAAAGACGGGCACAGTGGAAGATGGCCACACTGAAAGGCATGCTAATTTAAATGCAGGCACACTGAGCGATGGGTGTGGTAGTAGAAAATCTTGCCTGCTATTATTTTCTCTAAGTTCGGAACAGCACCAAGGTTGAAGCAAATTTACCT
>JAODKL010000034.1:15798127-15811151 GCA_026780765.1 Petrocephalus schoutedeni
AAGGGGGGAATGCACAGGCGTCTCAGAGAAGCGGCGCCAAAGGGGGGAATGCACAGGCGTCTCAGAGAAGCAACGCCGAAGGGGGGAATGCACAGGCGTCTCAGAGAAGCAACGCCGAAGGGGGGAATGCACAGGCGTCTCAGAGAAGCGGCGCCGAAGGGGGGAATGCACAGGGGTCTGAGGTGTCCGAAGCTGAGCACAGACACAACGAGGATGCCATTAAGGAGCAGCAAGGCAGACACCTGGAGTGAATCATGGGTAATTACTGAATCATTACCAAAAACAACCGTAATTCTGAATTAGAGGATTAGAAGACAGATGGGTGGATATTATTCATTTTTATAGAAGTAAAGAGTGTTAATGTTTACAAGTATCATACAGGTCCATGTATGAAGAAGGCAATAAGACACAAGAATATGCAGCGTTCCTTACACAAACACTGATGAGTTTTTAAATGTAGCAATTAAATCATTCAAGATGCTTTATTCACAATTTAATCAAACACATTACACAGGACTCTTAATTCCACATAGCTCCTAAGTTTCTGAATTCAAAGGTTATTTTATCGATAACAACACCCCCTTCTGGCCGAAATACCGAAATACCGAGAAGTTATTGAGTGACAACCCAGCTCCTCGAAATACACTGTTTATTTGTCACCAGAGATATTTCACGTGACACAAAGGCCAAAGATCTTCACGGGAACAGAAATCGGCATAATCAGCAGATCTGTCCGGCGCCAAGTGGCCAGGGTGACTGAATCTGCCTCTGATGGGACCTGATGGCGGCCTGCTGAGGCTCGACCCACCGAACGCGACCCCCCCACCAGCCGTCTTTCTACCCGGTACGTACCCAGCAAATGTGACCTACTCCACAAATAAGCATCTGGCAAAAAGCACCATAATCATGAGCTAAACTTGCTGAAATACTGGGGAAAATGAAGAGGATGAGTTAATGAACATTTATTTAGTAATATTTGCATTTTTGTTGTTCCAGATGTAATTGCAAACACCATTTTGTGGGGCTTGCAGTAAACACTGAAATTTAACTGATTAAAAAACAAGGTAAGCCCCCCCAATCTAATTACCACAACACACTGACATTTGGGCTGTAGCCGTGAAAAGAATCAAGAACTAGAGTGCGAGGAGCACTGGAGAGTCATGCAAATGGGGTTTGTTATTATACAGGAAACTGCAGAGGCATTGGCCTTGTGACACCGCCTAATCTATTCACATCCACTTTGGGAAGTTCCCTCAAAGGAAGCCTGACCTTTGGCGTGTCGCGGGCCGGGCTAATGCGCAGCGCTGGGGGAATCACTCGCCCGCTCTCCGCAGCGGCACTTCAGAGTCGCCATTTGTGGCTGTATTTCATTACAGGCCACAATGCCTGGGGGCCCGCAGCAGGTGTTCAAGGGAGTAACGATCAAACAAAAGGTTCGCCGTGACGACCAACCCGCTGCTCCAAAGCGAACATGCGGCTGGGAGGAACTTAAAGGGCAACGTGGCCGATTTGCGCGTTAATTTATACAGCAACCATCTATTCGTCTATACTATTCATAGACTGCGGAATAAGCCCATTAAGGTTAAGTCTTTTACAATAACATCCACTTTTAGCACTATAATTTGTTTAATAAATTAGTTTACACCACTTTACTCAGATGCAACAAGGACTACCTCAAGGAAAAAATTCTAATTCAAAACTGACCCAGAAATAACCCTCCGTGCTTCATGGTCACCATAGACTGACAGCCACTCACACATAAACAACATCAACAGCTCTGACCTTTCCATCCAAATCATCAAAGAAAAGCAATTATATCCTTTGAGTTAAATAAATAAATGACAAATATTAACCTGCTTCAGTGTTTGACATTCTTGAGCCTTTAAAATGTTGACACAACCCACTTGTGTCTCTGCTGTGATTCAGATCCACTGTTAGACTTTAATTCAGCACTGGAAAGAGAACTGGCCCTGTGAATGTGAACTCGCTTACAAATCTGACTGGTTGCGCTGCTCAAACTGGGCCTTTGCAAATATTTTCATACATGCAGAAGACCTCTAGGGGGCAGCGTTGACAAATAGAAGTACATCTCAGGCAAACAGTGCCGATTGGCTGCCTCTGTGGCTCACCAGAGGGCTTCACTGGAGATTTCCCTGCATTGTCATTCATTAAGCTTGCAGCTTCATGCTCCTCAGTAAACGTTTTGCCAACCGTGACCTTTCTTCTGACGAACATATTTAAATATCCCAATCCAGTTGGCTTCTGAAGGATAGATTTTTAGCGCTTTGTTCCAGTCCCCAATCTGAACACCAGCACCAAGTTCATTTCAATCATTGACTTATCAATGCTAAAAATTGTCCGAGACGCAGGAAATGCTGAAAGCACATTGAGGGCTGATCACTCGGGGATTTCTTCCACCAGTAACCTGCACAGCCTGGGGATGGGAGTAAATTACAGTTTAGTGATGCATAAGGCCATGAATGAGTTTGCTACATTTTTATCCCACATTTTTATTCTTTGCAATCTCTGATGGATTCTAAATTAGCATTTTTTTTTGGCTGGAACAAAATACCCTTTGGTTAAGAACCAACCTAATTTATTTTGTGTAATAAATCTTCCTACAGATCATTCAGGGCTGTAAGTGGGGGGGGGGTGTGTGTCTGGAGGATTTCCCAGGCAACACAGGCACAAAGCAGGAGAATGGGACTCTGATCCATCCAGGCATACATGCACAGACACACACACACACACACACAGACAATTCAGTGATTCCAGCTAGTCTAACTGCACATCTGCAGACTTCTGCGGGAAACTTGAGTACTCAACACAAGGATAAAGCGCAAATTCACGACTCGGATGCAAAAAAGACCGAGATCCAAACCCCCAACGCAGCAGGCGTGAATCAACAGCGCCACCCACTGAGCCATCCCTGGAGTACAATCGGCTCTGATCATCACTGGGCTGGGCCCAGCCCCATAACCTCACATCCTCATTATCCAGACGCCACTGATCTCTGCGAGCCACTGAAGTGCCAGCCATTCTCTCAAGTGCCCTGGAGTCCGCTGAAGTGCGCTTGTCTGCAATCGCGCCCATTTCCTCATGACGGCGTTCTCTCGTTTGCCCACGCGTCGCAGGATCTGGATGAGGATCTGCACTGGCTTTTCATTTGTCTTTAATTAAACAGAAAGGCAGGGCAGCGGTTTGGCAGCAAGAATTCTCGCGCCTCCTTAATTGGGGACATTATTCCCCCCTGCTCTGTGTGTGCAGATCACGTGTTTGTTTTGTGCTTGTGTGGGTTTGAATCAGGTACTCCTGCTCCACTCCAAAGATGAGCCGTTTCGGGTAGATGTATGTCCTTGAATTGCGGTGTGTTACTGTGCTTTCGTGTGAGTGTGCCCTGTAAAGACCTGGCCTCCCTTCCAAGATGTACCCTGTGCTTCCTGGGATAGGGTCCAGGCTTATCAGGACCCTGCACTGGAGGATGGATGGAGTAAAATAATAAAAAAAGCACAACCTATCTTCAGAATGATATTTATCCTTTTTTTATTTACAGGTACTTGACAGACTCATAAACATTAAAAGTCTTTGCCATTATTGACTTTGGTGAATTAACCGACCTTAAACACCTCAAAAGAACAAAAAAAAAAGAAGATTTACTTTGTAGCCACATTTGTAAGCACCGAGCAGAAGAGACCCTTCTGGACTGTACTATCAGAGTAGTTTCAAAAGGGAAGGCGGGGAGGGGGGGGTGGCACTCACGTGTCGGAGTCGGCGGATGTGATGTCGATGCGGGGCGGCACGATGAAGGGCAGGGTGGTGGGCCGGGCGATGGTGTCCTCCTCGGGGGTGCGGGGCCTCTCTGCCTGCCTCCAGGACAGCGGGGGCAGCTGCAGGGTTCCCGAGTAGCGCCGGCGCCCCCTGCGCAGGTCCACCCCCAGCGTGCAGGCGGGCGCGGCCGACGACTCGCTGCAGTCCGCGGCATCCCTGCCGTCCTGCAGGGGGCGAACAGGAGCAGATTGTGGCTCACTGACAAAACAATGCCACATGCTGAAACCCGGCAACCCTACATAGGACTAGTGGGTATGGAAGATGGATGGATAGATATTGTCTTATATTACTGCCTTTGAAAATCATTTTTTTTCTAAATCACATAATATTCAAAATCACTAAAAACACTTGGAAATGCAGAATTTACCCAAATCCATTCCTTTATAGTATGGTTAATGGGTAACAGGTTAGGGATGACCTCCAGGTAACCCAGTTAGCCACACAGTGGTGATACATGTACTCTCCCACTAGAGGGCAACCTAAGCTTTCCCTTGCACTGTTAATTTAGGGGGGGTGGAGCGTTGGCTGCAGCCGCCAAGATCCAATGGTGACACAGAGGGACGCTTTGTACCTTACAGAAGAATGAGGGAACAGCTGGTATCCAACAAAAACAGTGAGTCCCGTGGGCTCACCTCAGCAGACGCGCATCTCCTGCATGTCCGACATGAACGGTGATGTGTGTGGGGGGGGGCAGGATTAATTCTGAAAGTATTTCATGCTGTGTAGCGTAGCGAGTGCCGTGAATCACTCCACTGTATCACCGCCCATCATCTGCTTCCTCCCAACGCACAGACACACAGATACACGATCTGCATCTTTAAGGAAAACTCCCCATAAATTTTTACGGGAAAAACCCTATTCCCAACAATGAACACCTTAACCCCTCTCCAGCCCTAACCTTAACCGTAACAGAAAAGTGACAGCAGTATTTTTTATAAAAATGAGTTTCCCCTTGTGGGAACAGAAACACAGGTCAAACAAATTGGTTTATATCACATTGCGGGAACACTTATACACACCATAATGTGTAATATATAATTGACCCCCCCGCCCACACACACACACCTCTTGGTCTCAGAGAGGTGTCCCAGCTCAGAGAGACAGAGAGGACATCTGGTCTCTGAGCGTGTGACATTAGGTTGAGTTAGGTTCACCTGTGGTAGCCGACTACAGGAACCCAGTCAGGTGTTACCCGGCCCACTCAGAGGGCAGGTCGGCACATCTCCCCAGCGAGAGGCCAAGATCCTAGGACCTCAGAGGACAGAGATGCACAGATCCCCTGTATGGAGGGCAGGAGGCAGAGCCTGCAAGAGGTGAGCTTGCAGTGTGATACTTGTGACCAACAACAGAGCCAGCACGGATTTGGGGGGGGGGGGTTCACAGGTGTAGTGGGAGGGAGCAGTGTGCTGTGTGAGCTCACTGTGTGTGCCGGGGGCTCGGCAGGGAAATACCATGGCAAATCAGTACTTCTGGGGCTCTTCCAAAAAGCAGGATTTCCCAGTTAGCTGGATAACTGAAGCCAAAAGTAAAAACTGTCCAACAGGAGAACAGGTAAGTGTCATTCCTACTGGACAAGGCTTACATTTCGCTTAAGTTATCTGGCTAATGGAGAAGTCCTAATTTGTGCAATACTCCCCTGAGCTGTTAACATGCATATCATCGCTGCCCAATGAAAATGTGTTACAATGTGTAACGCCACAATTTAATGTTTCTGACTTTTTGCTTTAATGAGATATGCCCCTTCTCCTGTCTATTGATAGCGCTTGACACCTAATTGACCAAAGAAAAGATTTTATGGTTTATGGTTTTATGAAGTCATTTATTTAACTAGTATTTACATTTGTACTAGTCAACAACTGAATTGAAGATGGTCCTTTGTATGGATTACTTTTTATTTCTAACTTTAACAATTCAATGTTGATAGCTAGTTAACCAACATCACTGTTAATTGTGAATATAAAGCTAGATTAGTTTGTATTTTGTTGACACTGACATGTTTGTCTCACTGACAACAATCCATCCATTTAAAACACTAAAAGAATTAATAATAATAAAAAAAAAAAAATGTTTTAAACATGTTGTTTTAAACCATCTACTGATGGCTGTGTAAAGATATGTTTCTATCTGTGGCGCTAAGGGTGTTTCATTATTTTATTTGTTTTAGGTTTGTTTTGCAGTGGAGTTTCTGAGAAAATGCATCTTTTTTTCACGCCCCTGAAGTAATGGATTTCTGGAGATACATGTTTTTCATTGGACAGCAATGATATAGCAGGTAGCTGCAGTATCTTCCTAACAGGAAAACAGTGGGCAAGGCAGCGTGACGAAAAGCAGGGAGGCCGTAGATACGGACCCCCCTCCCCACCCGGGCCGTGTCAGCAGGGTGCATGCTGGGAAAGAGAGGGGCGCATAAACCAAGCACGCCGTCGCGTGTCATTGGAGGCTCAAACGCTGAGAGGCGGGGCCTAAAACCAACAACAGAGCGGGGAAGGAAATCGCTGCTCCGATGGAGACGACAGCGGCTGCGGGTGTGACCTAATGATAACATCTCCGGGTGGTGTGTCATTCAACGTGTTGGGACACTGCGTCTTTTACGAAGGTCGTCGGTTCAAATTCTGGGATCAGCAGAGTGATTTTACTGTTGGGCCCATGAACAAGGCCTTTCATTCCCGGTTGAACATGCCACCCAGTGGCCATGTTATCGCAATATTTACATTTAGATGTAAGTCTTTGCATTTCACTTATTTGCATATATTATTACGCAAATAAGGCACTGTCAAATTTGCATGGCCAGAAGGCAGATGCAGCTGGGTGTGACATAGATGGGCACAGCCCTGGTGGAGACATACACAGATGTGGGAGAGAAATAAGACAGAAAAGAAGGATGAGAACTAGAGAAGGATATGAAGAACACATGGACCGATTCAGCAAGAGACTGGGTCGCATGACCCCGCCCCCCCCCTGCCCAAGCCCCGTCTCAGGGTATTTCTCAATACCAAGAACGCAAAGATCGTACTTGTGATCTTGGCAAGAGCAGTCTAACTTGCCTCCCAAGAACAAGCTTGGGACACCGTGAATCATGGGATTGGTCACATTTGGCGAGGATGCCACCCATTCTTCATATCTGGGGCAGGGTAACAATGACATGCAGGGATTTTTACCGTCCTCTGTACTTCTTACTATTGGAACTCATCTTTGGCAACAGAATATGACGTACAATGAGTGCAAGAGAACACAAGAACGGTCATGCACTGCATAATCATGCAGTTACCAGCACAGCACTGTAATCTTAATGTGCAGCTTAATGTGTATATTCATGTATTTCTATTAATAATGTTGTAACAGTGTAATGTTTGCCATGAACTGCATGTACATCATTAGCGTGCAACTGTGAATGTAGTTTAGTAGTTTACCAAATGTTTGCTTCCCGGTCAGTGCCGCTTCTAGTATCAAGCCAATGGTGGCTGTTAATAAAGATAGCAACTTCCATATCAAATAAGCAGTCACCTCCTTTATTAAAATACCATCTCGCACACTCGCCGCTGTACATATATTTCTGCTCTGTATGTCCGTCTGCTACATGAAAAACATTCTGTGCCCTCTAGGATTGGGGCGTGACTTAGAACAAACAAGGAGGTGTCGGCGTTTTAGGTATACGACTGTTCTTGCCAACGTGTTCGATTTTGGCACACAAACACACACACATACACACCTTACCCCCCCCCCGGGATATGAGGTCTTCCTTGCTGATCTCCTAGAATGCACTCAGATGTAAAAGTCTCAGTCCGCCCGTCAGCGGCAGCCCTCGTGTAGCGACAGGCTTGCCATCAGGGGGGAAGCGTTACACCCCACCTCCTCCCGACAGGCCAGCCCCCACCCCCAGCCAAAACGTGCAGCATGTCCCCACTCATTCCTAAAACAGACACTGCTGCACATGGCACATTAACTGCTCATACACCACCCATTCATTGATTTCCTGCACAATTTTCTGTATGTTTACCAGTCTAAACTATGTGTACTTCTTTGCACTATTATGTTTGCTACACATAATTGTTTGCACTACTATGTTTACTATGTGTACTTGTTTCCACTACTATGTTTACTGTACACTTGTTTGCACCATTTACCATGCTTACTTGTTTGCACTGTGTGTTTTATCATTGTTTTTGCATTATACACTCACTGGCCACATCATTAGGTAGACCTGTTCAAATGTTCATTGAAGCAAATACATAAACCAGCCAATCACAAGTCAGCAGCACAATGTATAAAATTATGCAGGTACAGATCAAGAGCTTCAGTTAATGTTCACATCAAACACCAGAATGGAAAAGAAAGGTGATTTTTGTGACTTTGTACATGGGATGTCTGCTGGTGCCAGACAGGCTGGTACAACCATTTCAGAAACTGCTGATCTACTTTTTCACACACAACCATCTCTAGGTTTTTCAGAGAATGAGCCGAAGAAGAAAGAGCATCCAGAGAGCGACTGTCCTCTGGGCATGAAATGCCTTGTCGATGGCAGAGGTCAGAGGAGAATGACCTGACTGGCTCAAGCTGATTGAAAAAGGCAACAGTACCTCAGATAACTACTCGTTACAACCAAAGTATGCAGAAGAACATCTCTGACGCACAGCATGTCTAACTTTGAAGCAAATGGGTGCCACTCCTGTCAGCTAGGAACTGGAAATGGGCCACAGTGGGCACAGGCTCACCAAAATTGGACAGTGGAAGATTTGAAAGACATTGCCTGGTCAGATGAATCTTGATTTCTGCTGCGACATTCCAATGGTAGGGTCAGAATTTGGGGTAAACAGCATGTATCAGCAATTCAGGCTGCTGCTGGTGGTGTAATGGTGCGTGGGATATTTTATTGGAACACTTTGGGCCCCTCGGTACCAACTGAGCATCATTTAAATGCCACAGCCTATCAGAGTATGGTTGCTGACCATGTCCTTCCCTTTTTGACTAGAGTGCATCTAGCTTGTAATGGCTACTTCCAGCAGGATAACATGCCATATCACAAAGCTCATACCATCTCAGACAAGTGTCTTGAACATGAATAAAGTCCACTGTACTCAAATGGCCTCCACAGTTACTAGATCTCCATCTATTAGAGCTCCTATGGATGTGGTGGAGCGGGAGATTCTTATCATGAAGGTGCCGGTGACAAATCTGCAGCGGCTATGTGACGCTGTAATGCCAACATGGAGCAAACCACGAAGAACTAAGGCAGTCATGAAGGCAAAAAGGGTTCCAAACCGGTACGGAATAAAGTGGTGAGGCAGTTTGTATCTGTGCACTCTAACCCTAACCCCTTGGGATGAGTAAAGTATGTAAATGGAATGCATGCATTTTCCTATCTTATCTCATGCTGGCTGCCTTTTGACGTTATGAGCAAGCGTCTCCCTCTTCCTGACGCGTGATGGATGACAGCAAGCGAAAGCGGCGTGGCTGCCAGCCGCGGCCCACACCAGGCCCGCTGATAAAACTCCGAAACGGACACGTCACCGAACCCGGAGCAGGGTCCTCCGAGGCCTTCGCATAAGCCCGGCGGATACTCCGGAGACCCCCAAAGAAACACAACTCAACCCGTCAGCTGGAGAAAACGGAGACGTCGGATGAAACCCGGAGGACAAAGCAGACAGGAAACCTGATGTGCATGAAAGGGAACTTACTGGAAGACTCACAATCTGACGTGTTTAAAGCAGCGATTCTGTTCAGGGACGGAAATTATTTGATCCCTATATTACGTAACTGGCGAATTCAAGCTTGTGTTAAGCCATATAGAAGCGCCTGTATTGAACATAACAGTGAAAAATGAGAAGTGGTTCATGATGATACTTTTGACAGGAAAACAATGTCTCTTTTTTCCCTCATGCATAGATATTCTTCTGTGCGTTTTGTAATATCAACATAGATCCCTAAAACCTCTCTCCAGTCTCAGGTATCATCTGCACTCTGGAAGAAAGTTAGGGCCTCATCAAAAAAAAAAAAAAAAAAAGATATATCACTGGTGCAAAATTTACCTCCTGTATATGAATTTCAAAATCACTTGACACCTCCAATAATGTCCCTAAAACTCCATCTTGAGATTTCAGCCGACATAACTTTGGATAGTTGGCTTCGGTCCCAGTTCCAAATGCAATATAATGAAAGCATTAGACTTTTGGATGTTCGGCAGATAAAAGAAAGTAACTGCTGACTTATTTAAGGAGGTTACAGATGGGAATCGATATGTTCTGGAGGAGCCACGCCCAACACTCAAAAGGACTCTCAGATAAAACTGATTATAATGGCAGCTTAAAAAAAAGAACAGATATTAAAGGCCCAGAAGCCAATTCTGAGGATTCACACAATACTGCTCTTAGTTAACATTACAAAGTTCTTAAATTCTTAAAATGCTCAACACACCTTCTGTCTTTTGCCCATTTATTTTGGAGTCAAAACCCCCTGATACCATACTCTTGCATACATAAATAACTGTATTATGGGAAATAATAGCAGAATAATAGTGAGATGACACCACAGACGAGTCAACAATGTCCCAGCATATCATAAATTGCTATCAACAACACATAAAAACAGCTGAGGTTTTTGTATCACGTGTCCTTGTGTGACATCTGTCCCCAGTTGTCAGGGGCCTGTTTTATGTAGATGGAACACCCAAATCCTATATTTGCACCACAGCTGTTTGATCAACAAAAAAGCAACAAAAGCCAGCTGGCAACATCTGAACAATGGAGCGCATAATTTTCGATAAATACTGGCATATAGAGCTCCCGGGAAGGCTGGTAGCAGAGATGATGAGTACTTCTCCAGAGGTGAATTAAATCTCCTCAATGTCATTATTCTTCCTGCATGATGACGTTCTGTCAAAACGTGTGTTAATTAACCACCGGGGTAACCGGCCTGGCATCATCTCTTCCCAAGGACGGCGTCTGCGCGTGACGGTGCACTCCAGTGCACAATTTCTTTAAAATTGGCCTCATGATCAAAGAGTTATTTTTTCATTTTCATAAATAAAATGGAATTAAAAAAGGGCCATGCTTCTTTTTCATTTGAGGAAAACAGAAAAGTCTCTAAAAGCAAAAGAGGAGCTGGTTTCTGAAGGCAGATAGCAAGCAGCTGTCCCATAATTCATTTGGACAGGGTCCTAAATGCCACTGAGCAAAGTCAGCAGGTCCCCGACACAGCCTAAACGTAACAGCGACTCAACATGGGTGGTGATTAAGAGCTCCACCTTAAACTACGAGTTGGTTGTGTTGGCATGAGAATGACTGCAGTTGAGGCAACGGGCCCCATTGATGGAATTTAGAGATAAACATATTTGTTATCACCCAGTTAGGGGTTGGGCTGTAATGGAACGGGATGAAGGGGTGAAAAGGAAAATCTGACCTGAACTGTTCACCTCTGAATTTAAGGAGCAGACATTTTTTTTTTTGAGAAGCAGGGTTTAAGGACCTTGCTCAGTGGCCCAATGGTGCCGACCCTGAGATTTCTTATCACATCTTAACTCGCTGAGCCACACACTGTCAACATATACATGTCGGCCCCCATATGTACTCCTACTGTACAGCTGACATATGCAAATACAGGCATTTATTCATTTGACTCGTTCCACTGCCACCTGTCACTTTACTGCTAACTGCACCCTATTTATGGACATTTATGATTATTGTTTAATGTAGTCACTTCATACTTAGGCGCCCTGTTTCACAGTGTTGAATCTAGGCAACCAAGTATCTCATTACACATCGTACTGAGTATGACCGTGTTTGTGACAAATAAATCCTTGACTGACTGATCGACTGACTGATCGACTGACTGACGTGCCAGAAGCCCTGAAAACCCTAAACTCTTCACGCAGAATGATACAAGAGGTGCTGTCACCCAGCTCCATCCTTACATCGCACCCTGTGTGATTTATCAGGCTGAACGCTCCTATGGTAAATGCAACCTTCAAGTCTAATCTTCTTCAGTCCGTGGTCCTGGGAGGATTCTGCCATGCCATCCTCACCCCGGGGCCACATCAGGCTCCAGATTCTCCCGGATTAGCCAATCACACGCAGCCTGGCTCAGGGCGAGCTGGGATTTCATACTTATAACATATTGATTACCTGTCTGCCTGCAGTCAGGCTGAAGAGAGGGAGAAAGCACAGATGCTGATATTTGGTTTTCAGCGGGGAAGGGCTGAAGCAGTTGTTTTTGGTAAGATGTATAATATTATTTGTGTGACTGTTATCCAATAGCATTCCATTCTAAATTTCTGCTTGTCTTGATAATAAATTCAGACCTTACTAAGATGTAGGGCTCAGGCTAGGCATTTTGGAAGCACAGCCTGTGACAGTTAATACATTACCAGTGTGTCAGTATCAGACCATACTTCTTTTTCATACAGGATAAATTTGTTTGGCAAGTGCAAAGACTCAAGACCAATCCTTAGAGTATTGCACTGTAAAAAAAAAAAAACAGAGGATTTAAACGAAGGGGATCGACCAGCTTTGTGACCAAGGCATGGGTAGCTGTCCCTCTAACCTTGGCGTGAATCTGCACCAGACACTAAATCACGATAATGCCCTCCTTGACTGAGCCCCTGGAACTGCGACTCACGCCAAAGCCGCAGGGGATCTCCTGGGAAACGCGGCTCCCTAACATCGTGGCGCTTTCCAGAAGGTACCATCACAACCCCCCCCGCGCGCCTTGGCAGGTCCTGCCATGCCATCCCGGCACGCATCACACTGGCAGGAGGTACCCGGGAGAAGAAAAAAACACAATAATGGGGAGTGGGAACACAGTAATGGGTGTAAAACCTCTCCGAGAAACCACAGGCCTTGGGGTTCGCCACGGCGGCCGAATAGCAGCGCCGCCACGTTCGCGGGATGGGGTTGCCATGGAGACCATCTATGGCCGCACATTCTCCTGAAGTAGAACGGCCCGAGTGATCTGAGGATCGCGAACAGCTTCCAGATTGGCAGCATTAGACCCCCCCCATTTCTGTAATAATTGGAAATGACTCCCCCCCCCCCCAAGTGTATACACAGAAAACAATAAAGGGGATTAAAATGGTGATTAAAAAATAAGAATGAAAGCACCGATATGAGGCGGCGACATGGACTGAGAGATACAGGCATGTGTGAAATGTGGTTTGTGGGTCATGTTTCCCGCGGGTCGATTCCAGTAGCACTCCATGTACCCC
>JAODKL010000034.1:15816759-15860535 GCA_026780765.1 Petrocephalus schoutedeni
GGGGGGGGGGGGGGGGGGGGGGGGTTGGGGGAGAATAGCTGCTGTAGGAGGAAGAACATGAAAATGCAGCTCTGCCTCTTCATCCATTGTTCCATCCATCCATCTTGCCACCGTATATCCAGCACAGGGTCGTGGGGGTGGCTGGGGTACGTAAGCCATTCACTACGCTTAGTCATTCGAGCCTCAACAACGAGCACAAAGCCTGGGCTGCGCAATCCACACACTTCAGTATTTCAAGTTTCCCTAGATGGCCTCAGTAATCCTTTTAACAGCCTTTAACAGGGCAATAATTTCACTTTCTTATACATGTGAAAGATCTACAAGGTCTTCATATCAGCTTAGAGAATTGAATTCCTTAACTTCGATTTGCAGCATTAAACAACTTAAAAATGAGGTCAGTGTTCAGCATAAACTATTTTGGGCAGATTGGGCAGACATTTTTGCTGGTGTCAAGTAATTATCAGGTACTGTCCTTAAGTACTTAAAGCCGCTTCCCTTTTCTGTAAGACCTAAGCACGAAACTGAAAAGTACCTACAGTAAGTCTGTGGAAACGTGTCTCTGTACGAGAACCGGCGTTATGGCACGTCACGCGTCACGCAGTGAGACACGCAGCTCCAGGGTGCTTCTTTTGTAGCATAAACAAGGTGTTCTGAGTAACCCAGCTGGTAAACTTGTTTCTGAGCTACCATCTTGTTCTGAGAAGGAACATCTTCTGTGATCCCTCGAAAAATGAGGCAGTCTTCTGCTTTCCTATGCCTCCATCTTCCACTGGGCTCTGAGACAGATTTTCTATAAATAAATGTACATATTTTCTGGACTCCAGCAACCAAGTCAGTATTAGCATTATTTCTAAACATCTTGTATCCATCAACAGACAGAGACAGGGTCTGCAATCATTATCAGCTTAGCTTTTCTGCTGCCAGGTATACTGGTTACTGTAGGACCTGAATCCTTACCTGTTTTGCTATAGGGCTGACCTGTCACTGTAGCACATGGATCCTTAGCTATTCTGCTATAGGGTATACCAGCTACCATGGGACCTGAATCCTTACCTGTTTTGCTATAGGGCTGACCTGTCACAGTAGCACATGGATCCTTAGCCATTCTGCTATAGGGTATACCAGCTACCATGGGACCTGAATCCTTACATATTTTGCTATAGGGCTGACCTGTCACAGTAGCACATGGATCCTTAGCCATTCTGCTATAGGGTATACCAGCTACCATGGGACCTGAATCCTTACCTATTTTGCTATAGGGTTGACTCGTCACGGTTGTCCTCTCCAGTTAGTGCAACACCTAGATTTTTAGCAGTCTGGCTATGCCAGTAGACCATATACTGCAGCATATGAATCCACAAAATTACTACAAGAATTTAGATCAGTTAATAAGGACACTGTGTTATTATCATTGTTAGCTATTCTGTTTGCATAATACTAACTGGCAACTGAACCCATAGCAGTCCTGCAAGGCACGATATAATAAAATCTGCCAAGCCCTTATCAGTCCTGCTTTATGTCATACTTGTTACTAGAGTAACTAAATTCTCCAGAATCCTATCAAGTAGGATAATAACAAACAATTTGACCATTTACAACTTGCCTAGGGAGCATACCAGCAAAAAATGTGGTACATTGCCTTTGTTTTATAATAGTACATAGTACATCTTTTAATACATTTTTTTATATCAACAATTATTCCATCTTTTTTGGGCAAAATCAAAAATAGGATTTAAACAAAATAAAACCTAAAGTACCTATAAAGTTTTACTAACAGATTATTAAAAAATGCCTGAATTTGCACACTCTGATTAACTACAACCTAAAAACTGTCAAAATCCATTTGGACACTGTTAACAACAAGCTGGAGTTATGGAAAATGGTCAGATTCACTAAAGCTGCCCCTGACCTGAAGGACCCGAACTTAGCTGCCCACGTTGCCTGTTTCTGCCCGGACTCTCCGACCATGGAAGCCATCAGACACACCTGGATACTATCCGCCTCCACAATGACATTAACTACGCAAAATTACAGCTGCTTCACTCTAGAAACACCAGCTCAGCACAAATTACATCCAGCCCAGAGTTACAGACCATTGCTCTGCTGCCCACTGCATTTGAAGGCCACAGACTGTGTGTGAAAAACACTAGTTTAATTAAGATAGATTTTTTTTTTTTAACATTTCCAAAAAGAAACCACAGGCAGCAGATAAAAACTTGGGGAAAATGTCCAGCAGAAATAAAATGAGTACTTTTATCAATAATTAGTATTAAAAAAAGAAATAAAAGTAGCTTACAGTCAAAAGACGAACAGGCAAGAGGCCTCATAAATGCATTTCTGCGAACTGTGGACAGGATGCACAATAACTGTACAATATTGTTCCTAATATTTCAAATAGCTGTAGTCACCCTCCCCCAACCCATCGGATATTTAGTGCTGTTTAGAGCACAAAAACATTATGAAGACAACTAACGAAAGCTGTGAATGAAATCAGGAACATGGCAATGGCCATTCCGTTACTGTAGGCTTTACAATCGGCTGATGCAAAAGTAAGCAGAAATTCATTGGTCGACATGGATATCGCGCATGAGGTTATGCTTTAGATTGTAGGCGGGCCCCCCCCACACACACACACACACACAAATGCACTATACCTATAGTACCAATGAAGTGGTGGTTTTTCTCATCCATAAACTGAGGCGGCACTCAAGAGCGAAGACTGTCTAAGCTCCTTTAAGGGTTGGAGGTGTTTTTCTACCCAACACTGGAAACGTGGTGAATGACGCAACTCCCTTAAAGACTGTTTAGTCGGTTATCAGAAGGGAGAAAGATAAGGATGTTTGCTTTACGCCGGGACAGAGCGCGCCCTCATTCACTGCCTCCGGAGAGCCCGTCTCCGCGACCGCTGGATCCCACGGGTTTTCGTCCACGGGGCTTGTTTTCCAGGAACAGCCGTACAGGTGGGGGCCCGCCCGCACATAAATAACAGGCCGCACAGGCGGCCAGGGAACTGAGTCTCGCTCGTTAACCTCCGAGCCAATGAGACGTGCTCATTAAAACCTCCTAGCCAATGGGACTCACTCGTTAACAAAGGCATGGCAAAGCATGGCCCACGAAACTGGCTGCCCCCATCGTGACTTTTCCGACAGCTGCTAAGAGCAGATTGGTGCCCTGGAAAAAGCAATTAACGTCATCAGTATTATAATTACGAAATAAATAAGAATACAGAACTCCATCTCACACACAAGCAAATGTTTACTGCTTCCGAATGCCCCGCAACCATGTTATATTGATACAATAACAACCAACCTGTCATAAAAATTTCAAATTAGTTCTATGTAATGCCTCCAAAGGTCAATGCTGTGCTACGGCTTCCACTGGGAACATTTTCTTTCATTCGGTTTATGCCACGGGGGCAGTCTGAGCATTAGTGAGGAGGAAAAAGCGACACCCAGGTGCTCCATCCAGTCTCTTCTATTTTTCTCCCACCGGTGGCACCATCGGGTACAGAAAGCAAAACAAACTCAAAGTGGCTTCCTGCAGCTGCCCGAGGGTAACGCGACGTCCTCCAGCGGCGGGGCGAGCGGGATTCAGCGTCTTCCCCTAATCTCCGCCGGGTTCTCCTGTGGCCTAACCCCACCATGCCGGAATCTCCGGGGCACGCAGAGAGGTAACCGCCAAAGAGGCTCAGTGTTATCTTTAACCTCGCTTGGACGCAGGTTTTCAGGAACAGGAGTAAAGGATGAACGTTAAAGCACACCCAACACACATGATCTGAGCCTAATTCTTTATGATCCCGGCCTTCTGGCCCGTTGTCCATAAGGTCACATCCCACAAGTGATCAGGACTCTTCACCATACTGGATCTGACACACATCACAGCTCAGCATATTTCCACATGATCCTCCCCACTTAAGGCAGGGTAACCCCCGACTATCGGCGTACACAGAACACAGGCAAACACTCCCCCTTTATCACACCTCGAGGAACAATTCTAAGCACTGATGCATCAGAACAGTTTCCTCAAAGGACATTCATTATACAGAAATGGGTTCATGTGAGCCGTGACGTGAAGGGGCAGGCAGCCCGTTTATGGCCGTTACCTCGGGCCCTGATCCGGCTCAAGGACACCTTCCAGCTGGCTATTGTCCTATGGCACAGAGGATTTTACAGCCAAGACTTTACCAATAAATGTACATCGTTATGAGTACTTTTCTCAAGTAAAGAGTCCCCCAGAATGTGCAGTTAAGGGTTTTCCATAATTTTGTCTTCAGAAAAAAAAAACATGAATTACAGCCTCACTTCGCCTAACATTTTCGGAATCACATTCAAATCAATCAACTTTTTTAAAACGCTGGGCTTTTTATGTATTTTTTGCCCCTAAATCTACCAGCT
Source organism: Petrocephalus schoutedeni (assembly GCA_026780765.1). Lineage (NCBI taxonomy): Eukaryota > Metazoa > Chordata > Actinopteri > Osteoglossiformes > Mormyridae > Petrocephalus > Petrocephalus schoutedeni. The sequence continues at coordinate 15,821,154 of JAODKL010000034.1, forward strand.
GAATAATAAAGTCCAGTGCTTTTACAGCTCTTGAGACAGCATGATTTGCTCTATAAGCACAAACCCTCGCCATCATTAAATCCATCCATCCATCCACGATCCACTTACCCGTGGAGATTATCCCAGAAGAACAGGGCACAGGGCTGGAGAACACCCATGTAATTATACTCTACGGGCAATTTAGAGATGCCAGTTAGCCTAAATGCATGCCTTTGGACTGAGAGGGAACTGGTTTACCTGGCCCACACAGCCCAGTGAGAACAAGCAAACTGCACGCGTGCGCGCGCACACACACACACACACACACACACGCACACACACACGCACACACACACACACACACATACACACTGGAGGCGGGATTCAAACCAATCCTGAAATGCGAGATAACAGCACTGCCCCTGAGCCACCATCCCACTCTTCATTAAGAAATATTAAATCATATTCAGCATTATAGCAATGATGCAGACATGTTGCAAACCTACCAGAAATTTCCTGGTAGATTTTTTTTGGACTGGAGTGCCAGCATAAACCCCCTTCGGAAAAGCTCACACACTGCGAGCTCTCAGGATGCACACCTACAAGTCAAAGAAGAGTGGCAATTTCTGTCCAATCAGAAGGGCGGATTTGGCGAGGGCCCACCCACTGCAGCTAAAACGACAACGGAACTCAGTGCTTGACACGCACTGCCGACACTACTTTCTCAAGCCAGTTCATCCGTTGACTCGCTTCCCGTTGATTAAACTCTATAATGTTCAAAATATGTAATATGAAAATATGGAATATGTTTAGCTACTCAATCTTGAGGAGCGTGCAAAAGATAATTTTTGCAACCTGAAGCATGAGAGTTTTAAGTCACACTAATTGCCATTAAGCATGACATAAGCATGGAGTGTACCAACACATGCAAGTAAAAAGTAAATATACTGTATATTCTTTTACAAAGAATCCCAACATCACCATTGAAAAGATATTAGTAGGACTGGTAGGTACAGTAAATAAAGGTCTGATAGGTCCAAGCTCCGGAACGGAAATACTTTTCATGGCCAGTGCTTTCCAGCATAGCTTCCAACCTCACAATAACCCTGTACCAGATCAGAAGGTATGGAAGATGGATGGAGAGACGTATGGATGAATCACACCACTGAACAACATGCTTCCCGCACATGACCAGGTACGAGAAGGAGCCAGTGGCAATATACTCAAAAAACACACCACATCCCCACACAGCTGACCTTTACCGCCAGGAATGTTATCCTGGCTCTCTGCATCAAACTCAAACAATGACCTCCTTTGTGCGGAAGCTGGGAGTAAACGCTTTCTTTCATTTAACCTACATTTTAATTAAACAAGGCCTTGCCAAACAGAGAAAAAAAACGCATTATGTAAGATGACCTGCACTAATACTGCTCTGTCCTAGAGCACATCTGTGTACTCTAAAGCTCAGCCTGAGCCTTAAAGAAGGGACTTGGTCTGCAGAGAACACCAACATCCCATCACTTCACAGGGGTGACGTCCATAATAACGAGTCACTATCACACTCCGCTTTGGAACTCAAAACTTACTACAACTAATGCTCCTTCAAGCCAGCGCATATTAATCTGTGTATAAACTTGCCCTTAAGATTAATACCTAACAATCCGAGTAAAAGCACTTCACTCCCTCACAAAATACCGATTTAAATACTTTGAACAGTAAGTACGATTCTCTTGTCCACCTATATTTAAACATGCATGACTAATTTCCATTGAAACTGTAAAAAAAAAAAAGCCCTGTAAGTCGGAACGTTTGTTCATTTCAAGAAACACCTCCGTATATTTATAATTGTTCACGACTCAAAAGTAAGAGCAGCGGTGAGGCAGATATATTCTCTGTTATGTGTAAAGCGGGATTATATGGACTTATATATATTATATGGAGTCCATTGCGCAAATGTATAAACACCGTATAAACGCTGTATAAACGCAATGTTTCGTCTCACCGGGACTCCATGCATCCTGCTGATGATTCACCAATTACACAGGGGTGCACGGCACACTTTGGCTATAATAACCCAAGCTCAACTAATGTGCACTTCACCCTTCCCTAATTAGTGCAGCTCTGTGCTAAATTAGCCTGGGCGAAAAACATATCCGAAAACGTAATTCATTTATAGCGAAATGAATCAATTTATCCCGGCAAGCACCTTCGCTAGTACTAACACGGACACGGCAGCTGGGCTGCACATACAGACACCACTGGCCAAAATGACCCCGGGGTGCTGGGCCTGCCATGCAAAACACAATGCAAATACTCAGAAGTGCAAGGCGGCAGTAAAATCGGGGAACTAAGAATACAATTATTACATTTCTTTTTCAAACTAAGTAGTGACTTACACTTGGCTCCTCTCTGCCAGCTTCTGCTAGTTATTCGGAAACAGGATGAGATTGCTTTAATAAGCAGGTATTTAAAAGGGAACATTGCAGACAGTCAGGGGTGGCCGGCATGAATCCGGCTCATCAGCGGCCGAAATGTGCGCTCGGGGGGCGCACAGCCCAGCAAACAGCGCCCTGTTCCTGAATAAACCTGACATCACAGGCGGTGGCGGTGGGTTTTATGTGGTTTAGATGTCCCTTCCGCTAACTTCCGGTAGTCTGCTAACTGTTTTTTTTTTTTTTTTTTTTTTCCTCCACTGTCACTCCTATCTTTTAACACGAAGAGAGGAAGTTTGCAGTTTCCCTCTGAGGGGGCAAACAGCACAAACTGAAGCATGTTACACAGTAAATAAAAAAAGTTTCAGGATATGAAAAATCTGTGAAGCTGAAGTTTTTCGCAGCCAGGTTTGCACCCCCGCAGAGAACCCATGGGCTTTTCAGTCACTGTCTGGGTTGCCAGCTTGGACTCCACCATAAACCGAGAGGTGACACATTCTCGGATCGCAGGCTAAACCTCCTGATGCGTACTGTCTGTCAGCCAGGCAGACAACAGGTTTGAGGAAGGGTGAGTGTATAGAGCCTGAGTCCCTTCCTAGCACCCTGCAGCAATGTTTACTACCACTCAAGCCATGCGTGGGACCCCTGAGGTTTGGAAGCCCCCTATTGGCCACAAACAGTCACTAGGGGGTCCAGAATTGACTTTTTTATAGGGGTACCAGAAACAACAACAAGCCCGTCCCTGCTGTCACCCCTACACAGGGATCTTTAAAAATAAGTGACCACTGAGGTCCATTTCAGACTCCACAGACAGCGACCCCATGCAAACAGCAGGGTATGCTCTCAGATTTTGGCTGGGCCACAAAGTATATTATCATACCACTAAGAATACAATACATTTCTATACTATTGTACAAATACAACAGCATTAAAGTAGCAGTTATAAATCCAACAGGTTCGAGAGACTATTTCATTCTGTCAGAATTGAACAGATTTGCAGCAGGTGTCTGTTGTAGCTGGATAATCCCTAGTAAGTACGCAGCCCGCTGACTGAGCATTTCCTCAGACCTCTATTCAGAGGCCGTCGCACACGTGAGTATTACTGACACCTGGAGATCGGCAGGCATAATATGGTGTGGAGCAGCCTGGGGGTGTTATCAGCTCACGCACTTCAACGCGCTCACCCCATCCCCACCCCCCAGTCGCCATCAGCCACTCTCTCCTCTAAAGTTTCCTTTCAGCAGCGGCCAGACAGACAGAGGTACCCTTTTTGGGGCAACGCTCATTAAAGCACAAACACAGAAACGCACGAGGGCACACGGCACCGACGGACGACCCGGCGGCCTCTGAGCGTCACGCGGCCTCAGACTCTGACCCGTGCTGCCTGGTGGGCGATTGTCCCAGCAAGCTAACCAGGTTGTCCTCACTGGGCCCAGAGCACCTATAAGGAATGTGGCAAGCACGTCAAACACAAGGCCTCCACCTCACTTTCCGCCACTACCAGTGGCGTCAAAGACGCAACATTCGTCTCGGACTTGACACCAACTTCACAATGGGAAGAGGCCTGGAAACCTGCCCTAGATGCGAGAATGTAAACTGTGGTGGTGAACAATGTCTCCTTAGGTTGGCCTGTCTGCTCTGGATCGTGGAATCGACAGCCATCCTTCCTGTCCCTGCTCCATGGATGGGGAGCGTCAGCAAACGGCACGTCCTGCCACAGACTCACAGTCTGGATTCTGTCCCAGGCTTTCACTTGGCTGCTTCCACATTGTTCATCTAGAGTTCTTCTTAGTCTAAAGATGGAAAACATCAGGCTAGCCTCAACAATGTTAATCCCGGTTAGAAGGAGGTGTACCTCTTAAACCACAGGCCAGGCTCATCTGAGTACACGCAGTTTCTTTATTATAATTATTATACATTTACACATATTAGTGTATATTTCACGCTCAGTCCTAATTCAATTAATTCGAGGCTATTTTTGGGACTTGCTAGCAGTATGAGTGTGTAAATCTATAGCTGGCTGACAGTCTACAATGCAATGAAAACAGCTTGCACTGTTTCCAACTCATGCCAGCAGTTACTCATACAATAACAACAATAATTTAATCCTGCATAAATAAGGAAGTTCATCCATTAATTCATCCATATACAGACATTTTCTGATTAGGGTCATGATAAAAAATATCCATTATTAAACAATTAAAATAAAGATAGTTCTTGTTACATGCCTTATAGCTAAAGTTTTACCTGAATAATACTAGGCAATATTTATAAAAATTAAAATGCTACACCATGCAGCAATATGAGTGATTAATACGGATTCATTGCGAGTAGCCCGACCACTTAATTCCCATTGCTGTGGTGTTTGGGATGAATCCAATTTTGTTTGGAGTGTTGGAGTGCGACCTCTTCATTCCTTTCAGGAGACAGGGACGGGAATACAGAAACGGCCAGACTGATGAAATGAGCAAGGCATAGCACAGTGTTCAGCTGTCCTGCGCACATGAGATTGAAAAACAGTACATAATTCATTCCCGTCCTTACCTAATATTAACCCGGGCAGTGCTATATTCTTCACGATGCCCCCTGAATGGGGGTCTACAGTAATCACTATGCAGGGCACACTGAAGTTGTTTTTCAGATGCATGTACCTGCAATAGATGAACCCAGAAACGAATCACCAGAAGTAATTACTTCTTTCCACCAGCTGAGTGTCAAATCACTCATCCTCCTCCCAGCAGCAGTAATTAGACTTAATTCCGCCCAAACTGACAGCGCAAGGAGTGACATGCAGATGAGCTGATGAAATGGTTACTCTGCCATCAGGAATTTATTTGTTAAACTTGAAACCCAACACCCCCCCCCAATAAGTGGTTACTAGCTGTTTTAATAACTGGGGAAAAAAACACAAGGTTTCAATGTTTAATACATTAGGCAAGGGAAACTCAACAAAGCATGGAGAGAGTGTGTTTACCTGCATTTTTAAAAATTCCTACAGCGCTAAGCCTCTCATCTAATCAGCTCCACTACTGTTCCGCACTTGAGCCCCAGCTACCTCCACTGACCGAATCCCACATATAGCTAAAAGCGGTCCGAGGGTACAGAGGGTCGGAACTTAAAAGCCTGACGCTTCAAAAGTCTGCAGAGAGAGACAGGGTTAAAAAAAATGCAAGAAACTGTTTCCCATATGCTAGGAAAGCCCTGGAGGATTCAGGCAGAAAGTAGGGAGAACCCAGAGCTATCAGGACGGCCTCGTTAAACACGACACGGCGCTTCAGAGCCAGTACCGGGGATTCCTTTGAAGCATCACACACTCAGCCAGAGCAACAACACTTCCTTACGTAATATTCATAGCAATATTTTTAAATCCCCAGAGAAAATCAGTGGTTTCCAGTACTGCAAACCTACTACTCATAAAAACAAGGAATAATTTAGGAAAATGCAAATTTACGCATATCCGGGGTCACTTAACAGAGGCGGGCTTTGTGAACAGTATGAATCCTTATTATACAATAGTTACTCAGTATTCCTCCGGCATGGAGAAATTGTCTTTATACAGGTAGAGATGAGAGCAAGCTTTTGGGGGTGCGTCACAGAACAGGGTCAGCCAATATGCAGCCCCCACTGGAGCTGGGAGTTTAGGGCCTTGCTCAAGGGCCCAATGCCAGCATCACTATTCAGGCCCTGGGATTTGAACAAGCAACCTGCCAATTACAGCCACAGAGTCCTGCTGAGCCACACACAATGACAGAGATATGCTCTACTATATAACTCAAATTTTAATGGCCTAAATCCCATTCAGGCCTCACACCTCTAGAGTTGTAGATTTGATACCCGTGACTGTTTTGGTGTGTTGAGGTCCTTACATTCTTCCCATGCTTGAGGGATTTCTTCTGGTGTTTGTGAATGGCTCAGCAAGTTAGCACTCTATAGTGTCTAAGATCAGAAGGTTGCCGGTTTAAGCCCTGGGGTCAGCAGAGTGATGTCACCATTGGACCCCTACGCAAGGCCCTTAACCCCAAACGTTCCAGGACTTGGTTGACCCAGCTTTCTCACCAAAAATAAGAAAAAATATGCCATTTTGGATAAAAACACCTGCAAAAATAAATTCAAAGTTCAATTTTCCCCCCACAAGCTGCCCATTTGTTTGGTGGGTGCATGTCTGTTGGTACACCTGCCCCAGTGTGCCCTAAAACAAGCTGGCATCCCATCCAGGGTGTGTCCCGCGCTTAGCTGGAAATGCCCCAGGTTCACTATGACCCGGCGTCAGATAGGTGACTAGAAAACAATAAAACTGAAGGGTGCACCCCCTTTCCAGAGATCAACGCCTACGGCTTTTCGAAAACAGCGTTTACATTTGTTTGTGGCAGGAGGAGACAGGACAGACTGAAACTGACTCAGGGAGGGAGTCTGCCAAGGCACAGCTACAATAAGCAGCAGTCGGAGGCGGGCCGCTCCAGCTCCGCCGAGCCTTCCAGAGATTCCAGAGACCCGCCAGCCGTCAGTTAGCGAACAAGCTGCCCCTCCGATACAACGTTTACTCAATCGCGTTCGCTCAGCATACAAAGCCAGCCGAGGAGAGGTAAAGATGTCCATCTGTCACGAGAGGGAAACACCAGCCCTCATCTTCCCCTTTCCAAAATTCTGACTTATATCTGATTGGATTTTGGCCTCGGAACAGCTACATTATTCTCTTTGGCTATGAGGCACTACACATATCAGCTCTGGAGTCTCAATAATAATACTAAGCAGGGATTTTATATAAAAAGATGATGCCACACTTCTCTGTGGTGCAGGCCCAATGCTTCTCTTGACAGACCCATGGCACTGATAGCAGAATTGTAAAGATCTAGCCAAACAAACACATTTCGAAGAACACAGAAAAACCATCTAAAACATCAGTATCAATCACCTATTACAAATAAATCTGAACTGTGCTGTACATTACTACATAGAAAAGAATGGAAATATAGTAATTGACTCCAAAATGCATTTATTCTAACAAAAATGATATAGAACATACACCTAATAAACCACAGAAGAATTCTCTAGCAACCCGAACATGGTTAAGTGATTGTATTTTTACTTGCACATTTTAAGTGCCGCGTTTGCAAACAGCGCTTGACCGCTTTTTTACTCTTAGTGAAGTGCTTCCGGAAAGTCCCATGCACACAAGGGTCAAATTAGCAGAGAACAATGACGCATAAACCTACTATCACAAAAGCCACGACTATGTTAACTCGAATAAAGTATTGAAAATAAAACAATTCCAATAATAGAAATATAAGGGGATAATAGAACCTTTCTGTGAACAATCTCTGACCATAAATTAGGAAATTCACTTACGACTCAGTAGAGGAACCAATATTTTTCCGCACTGTGAATGTAACGTTTTCCTTGGGTTTCACGTGTCTGTGTTTGTGGGCATATACGGAGTCACTTTCGGCCACTTCTTATTGGTGAGCATGACTGGCACGCGAGGAGCACGGCACTTCTGATTGGTGAGACTAACTGTCACACAAGGAGGACGGCAAGAATTTGCAAAACTATTTTCACGACAGTTTTAAACCCTGGGTCAGACGTGCTGTGTGATGCATATCCTAAATCACAGCCTTTGCGATTTGCTAATCGCATAGTTTCAAATTGTGATTTCGATGTGAAATCGATAAATTGTGCAGTACTACCAACTGAGAACCGCCAAACCAAAAAATCCATTAATCAAAATAAATCGTTCTATCTGATTAAAGATAAAAATTTTCCACCAGGTTGTCCAAAGAATGACCAGTTTTAACACTTCAAAAACAGGGAGGCTTTGGAAAGATGTTCCCATCTGCAGTATATCTTTATAGAGATTTCATTTCAGGCAGTAATTGTTTACAAGTGCAGCTATTAATTTTTCATGCATAACAACCTGGTTTTGTGGCATTAATATGCATACAACTCCACAAATTACTGTTTTGTCCTAAAGAATTAGCAGTTGGCCCCACTGCCCTGTAAGTACAGTAAAAAAAATGTAATTTGCATATGTTATTATGATTAAACGATTGCCCATATCTGGGCAGAATGGATCACAGATGGTAAACTAGGTTATAAATATTTACCAGTACAAAGTGCAGATGAGCGGCGGAATGGCAAAGCTCTCGGATCCAATTCCTCACAGGCCCGATTCGACGCTCCCCTCAATCGGATGGTGTGATGGCGTGCCAGCGCTTGAGCAGAGCCTGGATGAAAGGGAAGCAAAACACTCAGGGATCAGAGGGGATAGAGATGTCAAGTAGACTGAGTAACAGATGATGTCATTTTCCTCGAGGTTGGTCTGTTGATCCAACCCACCAGTTTAGGATTTGGAGTAGCTCTAGGCATGATTGGAATGAACAACTGCTAAGCCAGAAGACAAAAGAAAACGATTTAAATCGCAACTCGGGCAGGCCTATGCAAGGTCACTCTTCAATACTAAGTAGTAAATCCACAAAATCAACTGGCACTCACCAACACTGAAATTCATAGGAACATCTTTTAAACTTTTAAATACATAGTAGTGTCGCGGAAACGGCTTTACCGTAGCCATAGCACCGACTTAAACAAAACACGGTATTGTCACAAATGCATCACAAGACCGGGCTGGTCTGCACTAACGCCTGACCTCTGAGGCTTATCATTCGTTTACGTTGCAATGCTTTACTAAGAGCAAAATCACGCTTAAATGGCAATAAAAATATGGAGTACTAAGTCAAAACAAGGATGAAATACAATAATACAATAAGCAGTGTTACACTGTTAAATCAGCCAGCCGAGGATGTCACCGAAGCTCGGGGGTATGTATAAAAGTTAAGAAGAACAAATTGCTTAGTTAAAACTGAAGTTGATCTTACTTGGGAGAAAAAAACTTACCGCTGCACTTAGAGTTACTCCATGATTAAAATCATCTGATCTGGCGTCAAGGCGAAAATATGAGAGAGGTGCGCATTATTTATATTTTCAAAAACTATATATAATTTTTTCAGATAAAAAACCTAGAAGCAGTTTGCAATTTAATTAACATATTAAGCGCTACTGGCGCTCCCAGCGCTGAATATGAAAACAAACTAATAATTCATCAAGCACGACCAGGACCATAGGCTGCCGTTTGCACCTCAAACATTTTGTTAAATTACTGCGAGCGACACAATAATGTCATTCTACGCCATTAAGTTTATGGACTATCGATAACGAGCTCCGATTGTAAAGTTCATAAATCGAATTAGATCGAACCGATTTACTGAACGTCTATAAACCAAACAAAAGGCAATAAAGTACATTCTACTTCTAATCCTTAATATAAAATAACGATTTACGACAACACTTTAATATAATTATAAAGAAATCGACTATTTAAAAACAGGAAATTGCCTACTCAGTTTTATTCTTGCGCGCAAAGAGAACAAAAGCCTTTTTATACTGATTAAAAAAGAAAGCTTAATAGAAACAAAAGCCGCCTACATTGCTCCTAAAGGGAGAATCGCTTATATAAGCCATGCATATCCTTTAAAATCAGCCCGGATCGTTATCAGTCTCACCTCCGGAGCCGGATCCACTTGAGTCGGGCACCGTGCAGAACGCGGAGGAGCAGTAGCACGCAAAGGTGGCGATTGATACCCGGAGCGCCGATGTGCGCCGTCCGGCGGTGCCGCTCGTCGCTACCTGCCCCCCAGCCCGGCAGCCCTTACATCTGCATCACGCATCCCAGCCCACATAGCCCGAAACGCCAGTGATCGGTGCCACCCCCGCTCTCCCCCCATTCCACATCCCGCCCCCAGAGTAATACCCCCACCCCTCTCGGAAATATCAGCATCTGACAGCGGGCATCCCTATCGGCTCCCCGCATACTTTACGGGCGATAACAAACCCATTTTCGCCCTAATATCAAACCGAGGGCTTTTTCTCGCTTATTCAGCTCTTTATCGCAGCCCTCCGCGGACGGCTGTTGTATTTTTAGATGTGGAAGGGTGCTTTCTCGCCTTTCAGTAGCGGTTTGGTACAGTGTTTTCAATTAAGCAGCACAGTAGTGGCATAAATACCGTATTATAAATCTCTCTTCTGTATTGCCTATAGGGGGGCAGTTAGTCCAGCCTATCCCAGGCAGCACAAGCCGGCGGGAGGGAGGGGGAGCGGGGTCACCCAGGACTTTATACCAGTCCATGGCAGAGACATGCAGACACATGCACGCAGATGCTGCCACACACGTGCATTTGGACTAGATCGACCCAGGGTATTATGTATAGTATTATCTTCACTTATAGCGCACCCAGAAATCAGCAGCATTATGACGGATCTGCGAGCGAGAGGCTCACGCACTGTTAAAAATAGCAGCCGGTTTGTGGCTCTGTGTAGCTGCACCAGCTAGACATGGGAAATATACATTTTTTTACTATGCATTAACCTTTACTTCGTAAGTATGACCCATTGAGCGGATTCACGGAGATCTGATCCAAAGAGATGCCCGTGACCCGTCTTTTACCCGAATCCTTACGTTACCGGCCAGGTGCAGTCAGGTCAGGGTCACCTTCCCAAAGAGATCGCTGACTCCCGCCCCATAAACACCTGCTCCATTCTGTTTTTTATTATTTGTATTATTTTTTTTTCTTTGACTTTGCAGACCACCTGACCGGTGTCCCTCGCTTTTAAAAGGTAAGCAGTTTGCAGTCCGCTACACGGCGTGAGTCTCGCTGCCCGGGCCGAGATGCGCCGCAGTTTGCGAGTCCCACCTCGCACCTGAACGCCACGTCACGACGTATGCAAATAAGTGTCTTGTGTTTATTTCCTCCCATTCTCTTTGCGAAGGAGGCAAGCCACAAAATGTTCACAACGGAATGGCCAGAATGTATTCCAACAGCCTTTCTAATGCTTTACAAATCTTTTAAAACCTATTCAAATTGTCTGTACAGGAACTGACATTCCATTCAGGGCGTCCTCACCGTGCTTCCTGTGATATGTTACACACTTCCATTGAATACATTTGCCTGAGTCATATTTTACTATTAAAATATGTGATTTTCATGGCACAAACAGACACACAGTTCCTTCTGTCACCCTTCTCCTTCCCAAAGCAGTGAATTTAGCAATCTGTCCAGCTGTCCTTTGACTGCCGGCTGACTAGCCGTCACCAACTGGTCAATCATAATCGACACCTCGGTCGCGAAACACTTGTAGTCAATCATGAAACAACTCCCAATCCCCACCCCCCCCCCCCCCCCCCCAAGACAAATTCCTTATACGTTTAACATATATGGCCAATAAAGACCTTTCTGATTTCTGAAGTACCATTAAGGGAGCAGGGCTTACGTCTGCATTCAAAAATAGGTGAAAATGGTCACTGTGTCCAGAGAGCACGTCAATAATATAATATAATGTAAGAATAGAATATAAGGAAATCAGGAAAGCCAGACATCTGCATCAGGCAGATAACACGTCATGTGGGTAAGAATGGGTAGGCATGGTTGCTGGTCACCGTGGACCTCTGTGATGTCCACGTACCTTCTCAGCTTCGGTACACGAGTCACGATTTAACACCAGCGGCCGCCAGCAAATACTTCCCATGTCAGTTTCTGGGCCTTTCCCGGCTGAGGCTCCCCCGACCAGCGCTAACGTACATGTGCCCGCTCTGCTGTGTGGATTCCCTATTCCCCCCAGGTGAAGCATTGTTATGCATGAGATTCCAGCTTCTTAGGCATTCAGGCTGCACTGTGACAAAGGAGCCGTCTAACACGGGTTTCTCCCATCAGAGAATGTTTGCTCTCCTGCACTTCCGCTTTCTGTTGTGTGACAAGCAGAATTTATTTTTTTTCCAAATGTTTTTTTTTTTAATCCCCCTTACAATTTACTTGGATATTTTCCTATGAACAAGAAAAGAATTAATGCAAAACAACCAAAATAAAAGAATTATCTCCTCATTTACAGAGGTAGGTATTTTTGCAGGTTTACCAATAACTCAAAATCACCAGGAAATGGCGTGATAAAATCTTTTTTTTTTCTCTCCTAAAACCCCTATCCCTTATCCTTTTAACAGACATTTGTGGTTCAGGCAGCCGTTTATAAGAGCTTCTTAGCTTATCAACATCTAACCGGCTTTACGGATGGTCGCCAGCTTCATGTTATATTCCTGAAGGCAGCTGATTGCGCTGCTGATTGGTGATTGTTTATTTAGGAACATTACAGCAATAAGGAATATATATATTCACTGAATGAGGAAGCATTTTAAGCAATATTTCGATGATATGTTTTGCTTGCAGGCAAATGCTTGTGCAAACTTTGGTGTATTTGATGGGATGGTTGCGCCAGCCAACACTGGGTAGATGGTGAACCGACCAGTTCACGAGCTGCTTCTCCTGTCTCCACTAGGTGCTGAGAAGGTTGCCTAAGTTGGTGGGGGGAAAAAATTAAATCCATCAATCAACAAATCCATTCCGGGTGGTAATATGCTGAAATGCGAAAACGTCCCAGGGGGTGAATATGTGTTAGAGAGGTGATAATTAGGCTTGACACTGGGCCTTGGGGAGGGAGCCTTGGACAGAGTTTGCTGTAGAAATTTCAGCACCCACCCTATGTTGTAAACAGAAGCTCGCAGACACAGCTGCCAGTGTACACGGTTTTATTGCTGGGAACGAGCAAACGGAACTGGGATTGTCAGACGGCGTCGGAGTTGTGGTCTCGGCGCGGAGAAGATCAGAACATGGGGAAGTCTGTCTGACAGGTAGCACATGAGACATGGGGCAGGTGAAGAAGGGGAAGTCCAAGGAGAACGGGACCGGGACCGGAGCAGGGCAGGCAGATGGGACGGATCAGGGCTAAACAGGAGACGGGAGAAAGAACACTCCGTACACCCAATGAAAGCACTCAACAATACCTGGCAGAGAATGCGGGGTAGGACAGGGCCGAATAGGGAGCTGGGCAGGTGTTATCACTCAGGTGCATTCTCACGGGGAACGAAATGAAATGTGATGATGCTTTATTTCTCATGTGCAGAAGTATGAGAATAGACATACTGGAATGGTTCTTTTCTCATAACCCATCTCACTCTCCTTTGAGACGCACACACACATTATTTATATGGAGAAAACTATTGGGGCACCTGGCCATTACACCAACAAGATTCTAAATCCATAGGCGTCGATATGGAGTTGGTGCCCCCTTTGCAGCTATAACAGCCGCCACTCTTCTGGGAAGGCCGTGTGACAGCATGGCTAGGTGCTTGATTTTATACTCCTGTGGTAATGGGTCTGAATGAAACACTTGAATTCACTGATTAAGAGATGCATCCCAATACTTGTGTCCATATAGTGTGTATACAGCTGAGAGCGAATTTTGGGGCTGAAGTACAGGGTCAGTCATTTTTCTGGGGCCCCTGGAGCATTTTGAGGGGGTTAAAGACGTTCCAGGGCCTTGTAATGAGGGAGAAACTTTGCAAAGGGTGCAGTAGTTTTTCTTTGGGAATGAGTGAGCGACTGCTTTAAATCCTCTGACTGTCTCACAATGAACCATGTCAAAGCCGTCAGAAAAACCTCAATCTGGGTATGGACGCTCGTCGATCTTCCCAGGCATTACTCCAGACTGCGGGCTAAAGCCCAGACGACAGGTATCCCCAGCTGTCAGCTTCCTGTCTGACACAGTCAGGCACAGTCCCATTACAAAACCCAGGAAGGGGTTATCTTTGGGCCCCATTGTGTAAGGAGCATTAAAATGATCTACGGGAAGCTATGATATAGCCTGAGAGATTACCTTCACTACGTTCTTGACGGCTGGAGATGAGTGTGTGTGGATCCTAACACTCCTGAGTGCGCATTTGTTCCCCTGGAAATTCTCACATTTTCCATGATGATGCAAGACACATTTTGCATGGTCTCCTGGATCTCCTCAATGCATTACAACTCATTATATACCACCGCCTCATGGGTGTATCTATATTTAAACCACTGCTTGCAAGGAGAAGCACCTTTTGGAGTAATGAGGGCAGTTTTCCATAAGTACATGTCCGTGGGATGATTGGGGGGGCAGCGGAAGCAAGGTAGCCATTGTCAGTGTCCTTTATCTGATCGCCCCCGCAATCCCAATCAAACACAGGAGCCCAAGATGGTGGATTCCATCAAGCTAAAGTGGTCCAAATGTGCCGTTTTCACAATGGTGCAAAGCAGCTCCAGGACCTTATTGGCATGCTGAACACTATTCCTGCCTTCCTGAAAGCCCACCGATAATCTCACCATTCAAACAAATGAAGAAAACAATCTCTCTGATGGCCAGGTTCACAATTTCATTGGCGTCCGGGTCAATTTAAGAAGAGGGCCATAAAAATCCACGTCGCCGTCATGCGTGAATGTTTTTTTGACGTTATTCCAGGACGGCGAGCCAGCAGAATGGGCTCATTTCTGCTCCTGCTTGCAGATCCCGTGTACCTCGGGTGAAGTATTATGCGGGTTAGAGGCTTAAAGGGCTGGGAAGGTGGGAAGGCCCCCCCTGGGGGGGCGGGGGGGGGGCACATTGTTCAAAGCTATATTGAAGCGGACCATCTTAATTAGGATGGGGAACCATCTGGTGGTGTGTGGCAGATAAAGAGGGGAGGAGAGCCTCTCACACTCACACTCACACACACACACACACAAAGGCGCACAGACACAGGTCAGCTTCTCGGTAACTAGCGGATGTTGCCACCATCGCTGTCGACATTTTTTCCAGAGAATTTGCTCTCAGTCTCTAGTCCGTTAACGTTTGAATTATAATGAAGATGCCGCTTGTCTGCATTCCTGCTATCGGCGCTATGTACCACTTAAGCGCTTAGCTATACAGCGCTGAGCTCATGAATGCCATACCATCTGTCAACTTATGTTGCGGAAAAGGCGACTCCACCTGTTAAAGTGCTTTGTTTGTTTTTATTTAATCTGTTGCCTGGCAACAATATTCAAAAATTTTTTAACATTTCTGGCTCCTCTGTGGATGACCGGACAGTCCTGAATTGACACAAGTGGTTGTCTTGGCCAAGAACTCACCGTCAGGCCACATCCAGAACAGTTATTGACAGTGTCCACATGGAAAAATCAATGGCTGAAGCTATTGGGATGGGTACAGTTTTTCTGTGATTGCTCTCCTTCTCTGAGTCTAGGGGTCTTTCACTGGGTAAGTCGACTGATGTCCCCCTTTCTTTTGTTCAAGCCCTTATACGATGAGGACGGATATGCAAAAGATCCCCGCAAGGCAGACAAACATGCAAAGATATTGCCGGAAGCACCTTTCCCAGGCTCCCTCAGCTGGCCCGTGTCAGCAAGCCTCAAGGAGTGGCTCCAAGCTTCACAAGTCTTTCCCGATGTGCTAGAATCCTTAAAAGCCCCTCGATAATTCGGAGAGATCAAACAGAACTTGAAATGTGACGCTCCGTACGGTACAAATGTGAGACAACAATGCAAGAATCTATTGTCACAATTACAATTTCTGTTCGCCTATTTCACTCGTTCTCACGACTGGTTAATTCAGGCTTATATACTGTACAGTGGCCAGGATGATTAGATGAAGGAATATGAGGGAAGAAATATTAGGCATGTTGGGCGTGGAAGTTCTTGCATTGCTAGGGGAACAGCATTCTGGAACATTCTGTCTCTAAACTGCGTATGACAGCATTGCAATTCAAAAAAGGGACAAACTTCAGTCCTCTTCTTTTTTTAAAGAGTACTTCTTAACATTTTCAGGGAAATTTGGCCTACAACTTTACAACTGCATTGGGGAACAAACCTGATCCAGGTAAACATGCAAAAGGCTGCAGCATGCATTCACACACAACCCTTATTTGGTTTTGCTCCAAAGGATGAAAGTGCTTATTGTGCATCATCCCAGCTGCACTCTATTATCATCATTTAGAGCAGCTTCCTTTAAGAGGGCATGCAAATGTACAGAACCAGATAATCCAGTTTTTTCATGTGTTTGGGTCCCAAACAGCTCAGTATTCAAAACTTGCATTTAGAGCGAAGCTGTAATCTAACCCTATTTGAAAACTCCCTGTTAAAAAAAAAACAGCCCAGCTATTGCCGTGTGGCGTCACGGCTCACAGAGAATCGCAGTACAGGATGTGCCTGTTAAGTGTTTGACAGGTGCCCGAGCATAATGCAAAAAGCTCACATTAAATATTTACTCCGTCCCCACCTCACAGCCCTCCACTTGGACCCCATATAAGTCCAAATGTGTTGTGGGGTTAGACGTCAAGTGACGTTTGGGGTCTCAGTATCCACTCTCCAAAACTGAAAGGCTAACAGAGGATTACCTGTCCCACACCACGTGGGTGAATGTTCCTGACTGGCCCTGATAATGCATATAAACGTCTTTGGTGGCGCTGATGTTGTGCAGACTCCCAAATCGCAGAGATCATATTGCTTTTACTTTGTTTAAACATATCATATTACATATGATACTGAATTACTGGATTTTTCATTTCTCCTGTTGGCGACGGTGCCATGTAACATGAATGTCATAATTTAGAAGCAAACCTCTCATATCCCCAAAAAAGAGAGACCCAGTCAAATCTGCATGGCATAGCTGTTTAAGACCAACCATCCAACTATCCCATCATCTAGGGGACCCTTTCCTTGAGCCCTTGGCTTCCTGGGATAGGCTCCAGGCCCTCCATGATGGATGGATGTTCTTTTTCTACAGACTTACTCCTGAGCTTAAAATGAAACCGTACCACAGAGATTATGACGTCTGTCCATCCAACCATCCATCCTTCCCTTCCATCCCATCCCATGTCCAGAGCTTCCTACAATAGGCTCCATTCCATGCACTCAGTGGCCCCATAATGGAGATGCATTTGGAAGTTGGGCAAATATAATGAAGCACTTTCCCTTACCAGCCCAGCAGAACTCTTCCTCATTATGCTTTCATCTATAGAAATCTTTTCCGGACCATTCCGCTGCCACAAAGAGGTCATTCATACTCCGCTGTCAGTCGAACATGTATAATTTAGCCCTGCATATCTGTTAATAAAATATATTCATGTGTAATAAGGTTTCTGGACTTTCCTCTCTTTCTTTAAAAAAGCTGAAGACCACATATTCCTCCATCCTAAGGGTGGTCCTGTATCCGATGCAAAGAGGCAAATGATTTGTTCCTCCTGCCATGTCTGTGACCCTGGCAATCTCGCTCAGAGCATCGGGCCAGCGAGGAACACATCACCGCCACAAACATGTTCGAGGCATCATCCATATGAGCAGAAAACGGGCCTCAAATCAGCAGACGAGGGGCAGACCTCACCAGATGAGATGCAGTGAGCTGGAACAACATTGATTTCATGTTTCCTCCTTCAAGCTGGAAAGGCCAGAGCTGGATTTTAAAAGTAAGAAGTAGCTGGACAGATAGCTATCATGCTTTTTCTATAAGGGTATGTGAGAGTGGTGTGGAAAGGTTATGGGTATATTTGTCACTCCGCACTGGACCTGACTTCTGCTTTCAGGATCTGTCCACTGACAGATGCTTCCTTTGCTGTGCAAATTCAGCCAGCACTATGTACAGTACCATGTAAAAGTAGTTCTGGATCCAGAATTTTGTTGAAAGAAAGACAAAACATTTACATTCTCTTGTCAAAGTTGAGTACTATTGGTGGCCCAACCCAGCACCAGTGACTATCATAATAATAATAATGGAGCCCCTTGTGTTAGAGGCAGCACTGGGGGGGGGTTTGGTCCATAGAGTCCCCGGCTCCATTCATTCGGAAGTCACATGAACACTGAATGCGCTGTGAAATCACCCACAGATAGCCATGTAATTCCACCAGCATCCATCCTCCATCATGAGGAAATTGCCCCCCATCACCATGCTCCCCCACCCCACCTTCCCAGACACAAGCTTTCACACTCAAGTCCCATGGGGCTTAATTAAAACCGGAAGTTGCGAGCACTGAGCAATGAGCTCAGCACCTCATGCTCCCACCTTGTCAGCTGGAGTCTCATTTGATATATTTTAAGCCTCGTTTATACAGTCTGCTGGCTTAGTTTTGGCTTGTAGTCCCATCTCACCTATTTTGAGACAGTGCTTGTAGTTTTGGGGTTAGGAGTTTAGAGTCCTGCCCTTGTCTTTGGCCCCCCAGCTACCCCAGTCATCCATACCTGAGGGCTTCTCCAGCACGCCTCATTCTGGAACTTCTCATCCAATCAGAGGACCCAAGTCTTGTCATTTACCAGGTTCCTGCCATGTCTTGTCTGGTGGCTTCAGGGCCTGTCGGGTAGAGAATCAGAATCGGAATCTTTATTGTCACTTGACCAGTCTGAATTTCTGCTGGCATGGTGTGCTATGGCTGGACACACAATAACAACAGAAGACTAACAGTTACAGAATAAAGTAGACAGGGAATAATTAAAAGACACCAGATGCGCAAGGGATGCAAAGTATGTGATACGTGCAGTAGTTTGGGCACCTGGGAGTATACGTGCAATGGTCTGGTTTGAGATGCTCTGTGCCTTACAGCAACAGATTCACATGCATGAATGTACCGGTACATCATCAATAAAAATAAAACAGCCGCTATTTCAGACTGTGCAACGAACAAGGCAGAAGGATAAGAAAATAAAAATATGTTGACAAAATATATGGAAGTAAAGTAAAATATGGAAATGTATAAAAAGTGAAGATAAAAAAGTTATTAGAAAATATTTATGGTGCAGGTTGCAGCAACAGCTTGCTTTGCTGGGTGGTGTTGATGATCCTAATGGCCTTTGGATAGAAGTTTCTCCTCAGCCTCTAGTCTTGGCCATAAGTCTCAGGAGACGCCTACTGCAGTCACTAAATGAAAGCATTTCTCGCATACTCACAGTCCACTCTTTAGCGCATTGCTAAAGAGCGCACTGCTAAAGAGCGCACTGCTAAAGAGCGCACTGCTAAAATTGCAGCAAAGACGATTCGGCGGTGCCTGAAAGATTTCTAGGGTAATAGCAGTGAAAAGTCTTCTCACGCTGCTCCAGTGTCTGACGTCAGATCTTCCTGCGTCATCCCTACCAAAAACAGAGCAGACAGTTCTGCCTGGTGTCATCATAACCGCCATACAATAACATTTCTTTTCAAAGTTTACAAAGGACTAAGATAAAGAGGCAGAAGCCGAGGTGCGTGCTCTTACTAAAAGCGGGGGAGGGGGGTAGGGAGAGATTTGGAGCGGCCGTGCAGACAGCAATCAGAAGACCTGAGGGGAGAAGACGTAGTGACAGGATAGGCATGGCAGACAACTGCTTCGGTGCGCCGAAATGGGAGGGGGCCACCAAGGTGACCGACTACATAGTATATTGCAATTACAAATTGTCTTTATTTGTTTAAGTCACCCCTTCACATTCATGAGGGTTTGGGGAAAGATCCCTGCAAATGTGAAAATTTACAAATTATATTGGTCCCTTTATTGAAAATGCAAAATTAATGCTACTGAAAAAGTTAAAAAGTTACTGCGAGAAGCGTGGGATTCCACAGCCACATAGACTGCTGGCATGTGAGTGAAGCCAATTGCAAAAGGTCAATAGTTATGCGGCATATCCAAGCCAAGATGTGTAGATCCCACCGTGCGCCAGTGAGGTTAGAGGCAGGTGAGGCACTGGCTCTTTCAGAACAAAAATAAATAATAAATAATAATAATGATAATAATAATTATACAAAGTGCTATAGTGAACATAATTTTTTTATTTTTAGCCAGCGTACCAACAATAATAATCCCGTGGGCTCACGCGCGCCCCCTTCAGTGAGGCAGAAGTACTGGCTGCCTCACCTCCTGCTTTTTAGCTGCGGTTTTGTATCAGATCTGCAAGACTAACTTTGTTATACACATATGCAAAATACATGAGCTATTCTGTGGAAAGTGCGGGCATATAATATAGGTGTGTGCAAATGATATCGGTGATGTAGAGTGAGGAAGCAGAAGGCGCGGTCAGTGAGGGAGTGCGTGCTGGGAGATGAGGATCCTCTCTATCTGAAAGGGAAATATGCAAGTTCAGTGATTATGATTAAATAAATTGATTTAAATGATTGGGATCATACAAAAATGACATTTATATCACAGAGCAGTATACAGATATTAACATTAATTTTAATTTATCAATATTTGTTTTTTACTTCTCCCCTGACCGCACATCCCCATGATGTACGCTAACAAATGTTAAGCAACAGTAATTATTACGGCGGGGCATGGCGGAGGCGGGGAAAAGATGACAAAAAGGTTTTATTGTAGAAAAAAACAGGACACAAAGGAGCAAACCACAGGCAAGAGACCACAAGTGGTCAAAACTAAAACAGGCAACACAAGAAACTAACTAAATTAGTGAAAACAAACACTAATCAGGGACTCAGAGCAAAATTGGGAGCAGGACTGACAGAGTGAGAGCAGGCACTCAAACAAGTCACGGGTGTAAATCATACCCAAATTAACCAAGCAGTAAAGGCATGGGACAAGAAACAGGTCACAATTAACTAACTCTAGTGACTAGGGATTAAAAACACAGAGGGATAGCACCACTAACAATAAATTAACACAAGTAAAACGGAACATACTAAACAAGGCACGAGCAGAATAACCATTAACAAGACAAGAACAACTATACAGACACCGGGGACAAAATAAACCAAAATATAACACAAAGGTCATCCCAAACTCAGGCCAGCCTCAAACTCATGACAGGGGAGTCTGTCTATGAGCCTGATGCTCAACCCATAAAGCGACGCAGTGTCCCAGGAGCAGGGAAACACACCAAGACTTAGGACAAAGACTGAGGAGGGAGCAGGATGGCCAGCGACACCTACTGGCCAAACGAGGACAAAGCACTTGGGATGGAACCAGGCAGACACAGACCTTGACACTAATTTATATATTGTATGATTTTATATAATCCAAATCATTTTCAATGTCTATTTTTGTTTTTTTTTTTCATTTGTGAGTTTCAGCAATTTTTTGGCAAGCTCTAAAAATATTACTGTTTAATTGTTTTTCGCCTAGGGCATTCATGGAATCGCCTATGCTGAGGGGAGACAGCCATAATCCTGGCCCCCTATCTGTAAATGTCACAGCCTGCTCCCTCTCTTCCCAGACAGGCTGCCGCTCCAGGCCACAGACTCCCAGGTACTTGCCCTGCATGCTGAGATGCATGACAGCTTAGGCTCTCCAGGCTGAGGGCTCAAGAATCAGCTGGATGTTTCTGTCTTGCCATTAACCTCTATAAGCAAACATATACCTTATAAACTATCATGCTAAAACAATACATAAATCTGTGCTCTTAAAGCTTAGTGGTATATTTTGTGAATAGTTGTGAAGAGTGAGGGGGATAGGAAGAGAGAGTACCAATTTATTCATTATCTTTGTTTCTTTTATTTACACTATTTCAGTTTTATTATTGTTTCCTAAAATGGCTTTTGCGGGACATTTTTCAATCATAAAAAACTGAAAAGTATACAGTTGCAAGGATGCAGGTTGACCTTTCTACTAGAGATACAGAAAACATGGTTTTTCTAGATGAAAGGCCTGTGAGGATCTACGGGAATGTAGCTATTTTTAATTTTTATTTAAATTCACAAAAAATGTTAGTTTTTTTTAAATGATAGTCTGTATGGGCATCTTTATAATGACTCTGCGTGAGTGAATCTTTTAGACAGGAGTTCTCTTCTGTAGAGTCATTGTATAGCTAACTTTGAGTAACCTTCTTCTCACCTTTTTGGGTATTATTTTCTTTCACATAAAATGTATCGAGTATGAAAGTGTGAAGAGGGACAATGCAGTGACCTTCTGATGGAACAGGCCTAATGAAAAAGTACTATGAATCCTCATTCCCTTACAAGACCTCTGGCTTGCGGGCTGTAAGACAGATCTATAGAGTCACTTCACACAGCAGCAGGAAACCAGAGGATAGGCCATTGTCTGTTTGAGCCGAGCCTGGCCCACCCCACTAACTACTGCTGTGCTGACCAGACATCATGCTGAGGGGACGTAACCGCTGTCCCATGTGTGGATATGAAGACCACAACACAAACTGACTCCGCCACAACAGCAGACCATAACCAACATAATCTGGTCAATCAGGCGATTCCCAGCCTCCAAAACAATTTAAAAAAAAAATTCGCATCCATTACAGAAATAGGTAAATAGGTACATTTCAAAATATGACACAGGCATACTATCACTGGAAATGCACAAGTGAATTCATAATGATGTGTATGTGTTGTCTAATTATGCATTTGTTTTTATCATGCATTGCCACACACTCTTAAGTGCCTTCAGTCTAACCAGGACCGTATAAAAATAAATTGAATTGAGTTGAATTGTGTGTTTTCATTTAACTTCTATTTATGATATTCTAATACCAAAGGGTAAATGAGCTATGTCACAATCTGCTCAAGCCTTCCCTGTCCTATTCCTGTGAGGGCCAGCAGATGGCGCTGCCGGTCCTCCAGCCACCTTCCCTGCCTGTCTGTGCTTGTATCCGGTCTGGTCATGACTCCCTATTTTTTTTGGCTGGCTTCCGTCCTTTGCTTGTTCGTACCCCACATAAAGGTCCCCATCGGGGCTGAATTACGAAGAGCTGGTCCCTTTTTGTTCTCCTCACCTTCGACATACCAAGTTACAAATCTAAGCATGAGAAAAGGTTTTTGTAAAATGGGGAGAAAGCGAGAGAGAAGTACTTCACTGAAACTCGATGAAGGAACCTAAAATGCTGATAGTCGTGGTTTGGTTTTGATGCTGCAAGAAGCTGCACAGGGAATGCGTTTTTGTTATTATCGGCTTAGATCTCTGCATCAGGCACCCCCCGCTTATTTGTGTTTTTTATGATTTCCCTGATCTTTCAGCCCTAAGCTGTCGACTCCCTGATGTGACATAGGCCTATTTCAGTACTCGTTGTACTTTTCCTAAAAACTTGATTGTATTAAACTTAAAAAAACTGCAAATAATGTAAAATTGTAATGTACAACGGAACAAAACTTGCTGTAATTTTCCATTTGTGGTAACCTTTCACAAGCTCGTTGAGATGGTGTCTGTCGCCCTCTTCAGGAGACACATTCGCATGCAAGGCGATGAATAATTTAGTCTTGTACACATCACGCTGCGCTTAAGTTACATTACTTAAATGTTACTTACAAAATCCTTACAAAACTTACTTACAAAATCCAATTTTGAAATTCGAGTTCACACATTTTTAGTATAATTATGACTCCTGAAAAATATGACCATTTGGGAAAATGTATACTTTTTAGTAGAATACGGTTACAGTCGGGGAGGGTTGGTCATCATAAAACTTGTTTGTCACAGACCTGATGACTTAAACTAGATGATTTGTTTGTCGACTGCATTGGGATAACTCCAAAGTTGGAGTTCTGTCGCATAACGCGAGCGATTGTGGGAGGGGTTGGTTGTCACTCCTTAGTGCTTTCAGGAGGCTGAAATTGCATAATTAAACCAAGTGTGGGCTGATATACTTACGTTTTCATATATTATATAGATAATTTTTGCCTGTGCACATACCCATCGGCCCGCTGGGAAAATGCCCGGTATGCCAGCTGGCCAGTGCAGGTCTACTATTTGCTCTAGATAACGTCAAAAAACCATTTATACCTTCATTACCAGTTCCCCAAAGTGATAAATGTCCGATAGATAGCAGTGTTGCTACCCCGAGAATCCCCAAGAAGGTTAAACAGCATTATCAACATACACTGTGTTCCCAAAAGTATTGGGGTGCCTGCCTTTACACACACGAGGACTTTAATGACACCCCATTCTTAATACATAGGTTTTAATATGGAGTTGGCCCTCCCTTTGCAGCTATAACAGCTTCAACTCTTCTGGGAAGGCTTTTCCACAAGGTGTGTTTATGGGAATGTTTGACTATTCTTCCAGGAGAGCATTTGTGAGATCAAGCACTGATGTTGGACGACAAGGCCTGGTTCACAGAGTCTGTTCAAATTCATCCCAAAGGTATTCAGTCGGGTTGAGGTCAAGGCCAGGAAGACAACCCCACACCATAATCCCCCCTCTACCAAACTTTACAGTTGGCACAAAGCAGTCAAACAAGTACCGTTCTCCTGGCAACCCCAGACTCATCCACTGGATTTACAGACAGAGAATCATGAGTCGTCACTCCAGAGGACATGTCTCCATTGCTCTAGAGTCCAGTGGCAGTGTGCTTTACACCACTGCATCCAACACTTTGCATTGCACTTAGTTACGTAAGGCATGGATGCGGATGCTTGACTGTGGAAACCCATTCCATTAAGCTCTTTATGCACTATTCTTGCGCTAATCTGAAGGCCACACGAAGTTTGGAGGTCTGTAGCTATTGACTCTGTAGAAAGTTGGTGACCTCGGCACACTGTGTGCCTAAGCATGTGCTGTCCCCGCTCTGTGATTTTATGTGGCCTACCACTTTGTGGCTGAGTTGCTGTTGCTCCCAATTGCTTCCACTTTGTTATAATACCACTAACAGTTGACCGTGGAATATTTGGTAGCCAGGAAATTTCACAAATGGACTTATTGCACAGGTAGCATCCTATCACGGTACCACACGTGAATTCACTGACCTCCTGAGAGTGACCCATTCTTTCACAAATGTTTGTAGAAGCAGTCTGCATGCCTAGGTGCTTGATTTTATACACCTGTGGCAATGGAAGTGACTGGAGCACCTGAATTCAATTATTTGGAGGGGTGTCCCAATACTTTTGGCAACATTGTGTATATGAAAACACGTTTTACTGTTATGTGACACTATTAAATGAGTACTTTCTTAAGTGTCACCTGCAGAGTAAAGAGCTCCTTCATTAAAAGAATGAGATGTTTCGTTACCGATGTCCCCTAGAAACATTAGTCATTATTTTCCTCAAGGATAAGTGTCTGTTTTCAGGGCTGAATCACAGTAGATGTAAGCCTACCTATGATCTGCTCTAAATGTAAGGCTGTCCTCACTTTATGAAATCTGTACTGAAAACTTTCCACGACAAAGCTGCAACGTTTTGTCAGTTTAGTCATCACAAGGACTTACTGAAAAGAACCGTTTTCACCAACCTCACGTGTTATTTAGGTCTTTCATTAGAAAACACCAAACCAAATAGCACCATTGGCAATAAATACTTTATTTGACCACAAAAATATGCGAACTACTTATGTAGGCTTTTACTGTATGAAGTATTTACCAGTTGAATGGCACAATCATGTAATTTAAAACCTTATAGGTTTTTCTTGCATTCATTATCTGCTTGCAGTAGAAAATGGGAAATACTGAAAATAGATCATATTATGCACAGTCATTTCAAAGACAGGATACAGTACGTAAAACGACAAAAATATACATTCGGTTAGAACTTGATGCATGATGGTTGGTTTGATTGACAGAGGCGAGTTCCTGTTACAGTCTCTTTACCAACGAACGCAATGTTCGCTGATGGCGCCTACTCCCATCTACCGCAGACTCCGCTTCGTGACCTTTTGCGCCCCTGCCCTGCTGTAGCGATAATGCCCTTCGACCTCCAATGGTGTGACACCCCATGGCCACACGCACGATTCCACCGGCCTATACCATGCCAGATCTGCCACTGTCGAATGCAGGGAGGGTTTCTTTAAAAACTACAAGTCGTATGCAGCCCTTCAGAAAGAGATAGAGGCACCTGGACATGGGTCAGCATGTAATGAGAGTGGGGGTGCGTCACAAGAGAGTGTGAGAGCAGCATGAGTGATACCATGTACTGGATCGGTCACAGTGTTGGCAACCCCTGGAGGGATGTCTCGTGTATCACAGCACTTGGTGGCTTAAGCGGTAGAGTTCGAAACTGGGGCATGTACAGCGGAACGTCACTCACTGCCGACTCCATGGACCATTGGTCCCCCTGAGAGCCCAGCAGGGAGCTGGATTCCAAGGGGAGCCCATGCCATTGCCCAGGGAGGGCTGTCAGGACATCATCTTGCAGGAACGTGGCCCCCAACTCTTCCTCCTTTTTCTCGTCATCCTCGCCTTCCCCCTGTGAGGTCATCCTCAGGTAGCACAGGTTCCTCCGAGTGTCGCTCCTGTCAGAGGCCTCTTCTTCCTCTTGCTCTGAGTTTTCAGAGTACTCCTCAGCTGAGTTGTACAAGCTGGAGGGCCGGAGATGCAACTGGGAGCCCCGCGGATGCTCAGGCTCCCATATGCCCCCAGGAAATGATCCTGAGATGTCGGAGATGTTGGCTGAGAAGTTGCCCTCATCAGAGATGCTACTGAGGCTCTCCTGCTGCTTGTAGAGAAGACAGAGGGCACCCGGAGGCAGGACGGTAGCATAGGTGACCCTAGACTGGGCTGAACTCTCAAAGGACTGGGCCGAACCCTCAAGACCCTGAATTTCTCTGTTGTCCCCACAGGGTGAGTGTCCAGGAGACTCCCTGATTTTATCTCGAGCTGGAGGTTTGGTCTCCTCCACGATCACAGCCTCAGAGATGGTCTCTGATTCCAGGAGCAGCGGGTGGGACATCAGCAGCTCTGGGTGTCGAAAGAGGTTCTCGATGGTCTCTGCCTGAAGACAGAGAGATTGTCAGCGTGAACCAGCTCACGAGCCTTGCTTGGACCTGTTAGACCTGAACTAATGTGCTAAAGATATTAGCTTGATCTTTAATCTTTAATGTAATTTTTAATTCTAATTGAATTCACAATGATTGCATTTTTTCATGTTTTAACTGTCTTCATTTTCCATTCTGATTTTTGATAAAGCCATCCTTTGAAATTTATTGACTACATCTTGATTCTACAATTGCTTCATGCTTGCTTATCCACTGAAGGATCATGGTTAGTCAAGATCCAGTTCCAGAAAGGATAGGATACGAATCAAGGGACACGCTGGATGGGATTCTGGTCTGTCACAGAGATGCTAATCACACACAGTACTGACCACTCAATGGTGTCTGGACGGTACAATGGAGTAATTCAGGAAACCCACATCAACATATGAAGAACGTGCAATCTCCACACACGGAGGCAGGGACTTAAACAGAATCCACAACCCAGGTTTGAGTTTACAGTGCATCTTGGTGAGTCACCATGCTGCCCACTAATATCATACTGTTTGGTATTTCAATGACTCCATTATAATGCAGTTATGTGTGTCAGTAAATGTTACTAAAGTGACCTGTGCAGTATAGTTTACATTATGTCAAAGGCAATTCAGATTCCAGTCATGGACCCCAACCTGGGCAAGACAGGGGTTAGACTGTCTGGTATATCTGATTTCCAACCGGCAGCAGGGCAGAGACACTAACCGTCTTAAAATCCACACCTTGGGCCCACGAACAGTTGCTGGGATTTGGAACATCTTTCCAAACGACCCTCCTCATCCTGAAACGAATAAAACCCAGAGGAGCGTTAGCAAACATGAAGGATGAACTGCATGCTGGACCAGAAACATAGTTCTGTACTCCACTGCCAAGAGTCTGTCCTTAAAGAATTACACTCGGCCTTCACACCAACATTCACTCTCCTGGCCTGACTGGACGAAGCTGCTGACCAACAAAAACAAGGCAAATGGAACACATTATCTAAGAGGATATTTATAAACTCCTATTGTTGCATAATGCAAAATAGAAGTGGTTTTCAGATCAGAAAAGCAGGTATGACTTACAACATTAAGTACTGAGTACTGAGGGGCAAGATTTGCTATATTCATTGAAGGGATCAGTCCCTGCCCCGTCCAGTCTGTGGTTTCCCTGCTTGGCCAGCAGGTGTCGCTGTTCATCACTTTCCTAGAGTTTGAGTCTTTATTGGTTGTTTATAACCCACACCTGAGCCTTATTAGTCCTAGCCCTAGTGTTTGATTTGTCAATGGCCTGCCCCTGTTTCTTATGTAGTCCCAGTTACCTAATTATATATGTGCCTGCCCTTGCCCTTATGCCTCAGTTGGTTGAACCAATGAAGGATACTAAGGTTGGTTAGCCAGGGATAAACAACGGCTGGAACTACACACAAGGTTAAGCAGAGTGAACACGAGCAAAACATCTGCAGCACTTACAGAACTACTGGCAGGTAGTGATGGCCAAATGAAGCTTCATGAACCATTTGCTGTATTTTCTGACCCCACTAGGAGGTACTCTCTGTTCAAAAAAGGGCTCAAAGCATGCCCCAAAGCAAAGCAAGACCGCCACCTAGTGTGGATCATAAAATACAGCAAATGGTTCATGAAGCTTCATTTAGCCATCACTACCTGCCAGTAGTTCTGTGAGTGCTGCAGATGTTTTGCTCGTGTTCTCTCTGCTTAACCTTGTGTGTAGTTCCAGCCGTTGTTTATCCCCAGCTAACCAACCTTAGTATCCTTCATTGGTTCTTTATACTTTTCTATCAACTTCTTAGGCCGGACAGCCACTCCTGCGATGATTTACTTGTGTCCCAAGCTTTCCATTTTATCAGTATGGCCCTGGCTGAGGTTTGGCGGAGCCCGGAAAGTTCCCGGACAGACAGGCACCAACAACCGACCCCTCTCCCTTCCCATCCAAATATAAAGTCCCTTTTTTCCCTCCCATCTCCGTGTCACTTGGGTCTGTTTGCTGACTCGCCTGGAGCAAATGTTACAGCATGGCATTCAGACAACTGACCCAGACAGCCCCTTCACTGGGGTTGAATTACCTGGGTGATGCCAGACCTCTGCGTCATGGTTTTCCCTGCTTAGAGGCTCCCTCTGTGCCCTCTTACAAAGCACCAAAAGAACCAAGCCAAATCAAATGCAATGACCAAGCGAAAACCACTCATATTCGGGGCAGATACGTTTCCACAGTTCTATAAAAGCAAGACATAGCAGTCGCTGTGCTTCTTCTGAAAGAGGAATAATAATATACTAGCGTTAATGATAGTACTCCAGATGGTTTACAAAAGAACTGCCAAAGGTTTAGAGGTAAAGAACGCAGTCCATGCACAAACAGAAAGGCATTGTTCTTCAGAGCAATAGCTGCCCCCAGCAAAGTGTTTCCCAATTCTGATAAAGTATGAAAACACTGAACATTGGCTCTCAGACTTTTTTCCATAACTGGGCACGTCCTGGCGCCAAGTACTCACAAACCCTAGTGGTCTTCACGAAAGTCTGATCCAACCAAACTGTCAGCAGATTGGTCAGCCTCTCCAAGGTCAGAAGACCGTCTAATCTACATATTCAGTCTTTTTTTTTTTGCAGACTCTGCATTGGATAATGTGCTATAGAGTGTTAAGCCAACATTACCAGGTAACAGCAAATCTGCTAAGCCATTCCAGAATCCACATCATCCATTAAACCAAACTTAGTGATGTAAAATGATATTTCAGATGAATTTCACTCAAGAGAATGTTCCGTGTAATGAAAAAACTGCTTCATTTCCCCTCCATTCTCCAGTAGGCATTCAGCTCATCTTACATTTCACTTTCATTAACTAAATTCATGCTGTCAAAACACACACATGCAACATACATACAAATAAACACACACACACAATAGAGGCCGCCCATACTGGTGCTGGGAGACGGTCAGTGTCACGAACAGGACCACTGATAGGAAGGTCACGACCATCATCAGTGTATAGACCTCCCGCTCTCCGGCGGGGCGTCCCCTGTCATCTGGAAGGGGAATAAAAACAATTAGCAATGGTAGGTCAGACAACTCAGCCATTGTGAACAGTGCAGGCAATTAAGCAACATAGGCTGATTTAGCAAACCACCTATGGCACCCTTCCCCCCCAGCAGGCTTTGCCAGTGGTGTGCCCCATCCAAGATGAAGTGGGGCGGGGGTGAAGCTCGCCATGCTTAAAGGGGTCCAGGGGGGACTCCACGAGAGAGAGAAAACGCAGGAAACGGCCTTGCCTTTGGAGTAGACAGGCTCGCCTTCCCCGTCCTCAAAGATCGGGTAGAGAACGAAGCGGTGCTCGTCCGAGTCAAAGAACACATCTGCAGGAGATGCGAGCGACAATTAAAATACAGGGGGGGGCAGATAATGTGTGTTTCTGCCTACAGCGGTGGGTCATTTCCTGCTGGACACGGAGTGGGGGCCACGGGGAAGCAGCATGCAATGGAGACACACCACGTAGGGGTGTGTATTCATCACCAAGCACCAGTTTAGTACAGTGACCCTCATCAAATGATCTTGATCAAGGGGCCAGTGGAGATGTGGCTACTCTGCAGAACACAGGGTTTAAGCCGGTGACCTGACTATCACAAGCACAGAGGCCTAAACCCACTGAGCCCCACACCGCCCCGACGGTTACACATTCTTGCCGACGCGGTGTCGGAGGTGTAGCATTACCATCCAGGTAGTAGGTGCACGTCGTTCCGGGGACTCGGGCCCAGCTGACGCTCTCCCCCGCTGCCCACTCTCCGGCGCGCCCTCGGCCTCGCCACTCCACCACGAAGGACGCTGGGGCGGGCGCCGTCGCATCCAGTGCCCAGGACAGCAACACGCGGCTGCCATTCAGCGTGGTGGAGCCGAAAGCCCGGACCGGCTGTGCTGGGGGGACCGGAGCGGGAGCCGTTAAGGAAATCCATTAAGGTTTCTGCGGTACTAACAGGGAGACAAGGACCTTCACAGCAAGAGGAGAGCACCGGAAATTACATCTCGGTGCGGGCCCACTTAACGGCTGGCAGGCTAAAGCAAAGAGGTTTTATTTTCCCTTCGATTACACTGAATGGCAGCGTTTTCAGGCCAACAAAAAAGGGACTATTAAGAAAAACAGGGATAATAGAGGAGAAAAACAGGAAAACGCCAAAACCAAGACTGTGGCGACCCAACGGCTCTGCTCGTCACTCTGGAGAGCGGCAGAAACAAGCGGGAGAGCATTACCGCTATTAAAGGGCTTCTTGTCAAACCACGTTTAGCATATGTTAACAGTAAGCAGCCCCTGTTATTCGAGAGAAGTCTCCGGAAAACAGGCCTGCATCATCTTAAGATACGTTGAAATATCCATCCATCCGTCCATACCACATATCCCAGAAGGCAAAGGGGGGAGTCCCCCGCAGGCCACACGCACACAATCACATGCTGTGGGCAAGTAACAGACACGGATGGTTTTTTTTTTTGGGTTGTGGAAGGAAATCCATCCGTAATAGGTGGAAGAATGTGTAAACACCAGTCACAGAGAGTCAGACCAGTGATGTAAGCCCCCAACCGGGGAGGTACAAAACTACAGTGCAACCCAACTGGGCCACTCTGCTGCCTTACTTCATGCAGGTTAAAGACTAGTGTCTAATCTGCACTCATCTGCCTTCGCGGTCCAGAGGCACTAAGGCAGTACAAAGCAGCAGTCAATCTGAGCCTCGGGAGGGGCAGCGCGGTCCAAAGCAGAGCACCTAAGCCGCTAGCAGAAGCTGACCACTGCGGCTGGCAAGGGGCCAGAAAGAACACGCCCCACTCTCCAGAGACGCCAAACAGAACCTCTTTCGAGCCTCCAACGGAAAAGCAACACTTTGTACGAAAACAACCATGCAGCCTATCCCATAATTCTTCGCCCTCCCAGACAGTTATTTGGACCCGGAAAAACTTCAGGAAACCACCATTGTAGCCCTCAGCTACCTCTAGCCACAATATAACAAGCAACCAGCACAATCAGCTTAATAACCACTGTCATTATCAAAATAAACTACAGTAATTATCTCTCCTGTGTGTTATTAATCATTATTCACATGCTATCATTATCATTTAACCTCTCTGTCAAGTGTATTTCTGTACACAAAGCAATCAAAAGAATTTAATTCAGGGTGATATTATTTCGGTTTGAGAGCAGATAAAATGGCATGGTTCTCCCTATAACTGAAGAGTTGCGAGGTTATGAAAGAGTGATTGTCTGCACTGCACTCCCCCCCCCCCCCCCCCCCCGGCCTGCTGGGAAGGCGGAGCCTCACTGTGCTAAGGGCCGGACAACGGCAGCGTTTTCACGGGGTGGAGGGCAGGGTCACACAGAAACATGTTCCACATGCCTAAGAGAGGGCTCCTTTTCGCACTACAAGGTTTCATTGTACGTGAACTGCTGGGCTGAAATGCAAGTTATCAGAAACGATCGAGTGAATATTCGCCGTAACCTGGGCTTTGGTGGAGGACTTCCCCACCATTTCTCCCACGTAACAGTAAAACAGCTCGTTTCCACTGTATGCACATTTTCCACTGAGGTTAGCCAAACGTGCCTACAGCTACGGTACCTGCTAGCTAAATCAAAATCTCATTACCTACAGATGTCACAACAAAATCGATGTAAATTATAGTTCAGCAGTGGTGTTTACCACCACTCAAACCTTGCATTTAGGTGGGCGCCCCCGGGTGGGCCCCCCAGGTTGTGTCACTACAGTAGATGGGCCCCAAAATCCCCTTTTAAATGGGGCCTCAAAAAAACCAGCCCAGCCCCTGCATCCATCCATTTTCTGTACTGTTACTCCATCACAGGATCATGGTGATTACTGGAAGACTATTAAGTGTTAAACTGAAATAGTATTTAGATTATATTCTAGACATTTTTCTCAAAATGTTTACATTGTGGGGGCAGCACAGTAGTGCAGTGGTTAGCACTGTTGCCTCACACCTATGGGATCAAGGCTCAAGTCTCCTCCATGATTCCATGTGTGTGGAGTTTACATGTTCTCTCCGTGTTGTCATGGAGATTCCTCTGGTTACTCCGGTTTCCCCCCACAGTCATGCTCAGGTTGATCTGAGTCGCCAAATTGCCCATAGGTGTGCATGTGTGAGTGTGTGTGTGAGTGTGTATGTCAGTGTGTCCTGCCATGGGCTGATGCCCCATCCTAGGCTGTTCCCTGCCTTGTGCCGACTGCCTACGGGACAGGCTCCAGACCCCCCCATGACCCTGAATGGGACAATCGGTTACAGAAGATGGATGGATGGATGTTTACATTATGATCCGATTTGAAAGTTCAAAATTCTACCTACCCAAGACTAATGACCAGAATCAAACATCACTACCTTTTGTTTAGAGTAACAGTGATACAGTTAACAGCAGAGTGATGGGTCTGTCGAGAAGGGTCTCACTTTTGGCGCGTCTGCTCAGTGCCATGTGCGTGTTCATGGTCGAGGAGCCGAGGGCATTGACAGCCACGACGGAGACAGAGTGGTCCTCCGCGCTCCAGAGGAAAGAGTATCCGGATGTCCAACCAAGGTTCTCTGACCACATGGCGCCCCCGGTGGTCTGGTGATGAACTTCAAGTCTCTCCACACAAAACAGCGGGTTCCCCTTCATCATCGGCTGGGGTACAGAAAAGAGCTTTTATAGCTCCCGCACATGCACATACAGATGCACACGCACGTGCACACACACACACACACACACACGTTCTTATTTCTCGCACACACACGCACACATTCTTATTCCGATCTTTATGAGGACCATCCATTCATTTCTATGGAAAAAACCCGAATGGCAACACTGACACCCTTAACCCCCACCTATCCTTAACCTTGACCATAAATAACCAAACAAAACACAAAACTTTTAGCATTTAAATTTTTTTGGTTGTAGTCACACATTTTTATGAAATTGAGTTTCCCTTTGTAGGGACCAAAAAATGGTCCCCAAGTCAAAATAACACGCTTTTAACATATTGTGGGGACATCTGGTCATCTGGTCCCCACAATGTACTATATACATAACCAACACACACTCGCAGTCACAGGCAGATCAGATATTAATATCTTTGCGGGGACTTTCCATTCATTTCTATGGGAAAAACCCTAGTCTCAACTATGACAACCTTAACCCCTAATCAGCCCTTATCTATAACCACTAGCAAAAGAAGGAAAATACAAGATTTTGGGCGATTTTAGTTTAATTGCATTCACAGATTTTTATAAAATTGAGGTTTATTTTGTGGGGACCTTTAAAAGATGTGGTTCCCTTCGTGAGGACCAAAAGATCCCCTAATGTCGAAATTAGAGGTTTTCATCACATTTTGGATACAAATCCTCCCTACAATGTAATAACCTACATACACACGCACACACCCACACAAACACACCTTCTCAGATGTGAAACAATATCAGCAAATGGGCTTCAGATCCTTTCATAGAATGCGACAAAAGCCTGACTCAGAGTACAGAGAGCGGGATCTTTGTGTTACTCCATCACAATATCAATTTAGACGATGACTTTTCAAGACTTTTTGAAGACGGGACTTCTTTTTTTTATCCCCAAGGCCATCCTCGGCTCCCTCGCCCCAGTTCCCCATGTCACACGGCTGTTTATGGCTTGCGTTGCTATGGACACGCGCGCGAGTCCTCGCGGACGGACCCAAGAAGAACGCGGTACCATCCAGTGCGTACCACATCTCGTACTGCAAGGCTGACTTCTCAAGCTGTCCAGTCTGTGTTTTATTTGGATTTATCGAGTTCTCTCTTTCAATACACGCCTTACTAAAGATGTCACTAAACTGACCGTGTGATGAGAACCGTGTGCTTGCGGAAGCTGAAGTTCCTCAAAAATTTGTATCATTGCTTAAGGTGACAGTCTAAGTTTATAATATGTAGCTCACACCACAAAGCTCACATGACTCATGGTTATTAATACACAGATGCATTTTAAAGCTATACATTACAAATGAATCATTCTCACAGAGTTTCTTTTGAGCCTTTCTTTTTGCTCAGTTAATTTCTGATCAGGCTCAGATTGCTGCACACGGGACCTTCCCTACCTTCAGAAGCAGCGTGACGTTGGTTCGATTCGATTCGGGATATTCGTGAATCACTCGCCAGAAATCGGGTCCCTCTTCTGGGGCTAAAATGACAAGTGAGGTGTCACCGCAAGGACTGAGGCTGTAACAGAGACATTAATTAACATGTTTAATTGTTTATTGAGGCCAGGAATTTACAGGACGAGGGGTCAGGGGAAGGTTAATGAATGAAGTATCCTTGGCTGCAGCCCAGAGGCCTGGCAAATGGCAGCACCTCTATGTCCATGCTGATGTCAGCCTAGAGCCCCCAGATTCTGCACTCTCAGGCACTCAAAGACAATGATGCTTAAATGATCTTTATGTTGGTGTAAAACTATGATATTATGTCCGTTAAAGTGCGTCAGCTTAGCCTCTCCTAAAGAACACCTCAGTATTTGCAACAACCTTTCAATACACCCATCTATTGTTGATCTTGTATGGCTAATCCATACCTCACTGACTTTTTTTTTTTTACTAATTTAATTAACTAATTAGGTGACCCAGTGGTGAAACTTAAACACTTGGAATGACTGGGGTGGCCCCGATGAGAGGTTTGGGAACCAAAACGGTGTTCTTCTAGCCATCCAACCAGATATCAGCGAATTTTTGGAGTGCAGAAGACATTCTTGTTAGTTTTTATTCAGCTACTGTTAATTTGCATATGTTGTGGTGTTATATGGTGTGTTCTTTCTTAGCAAATATACACTGACTACTGCGATAAACAGCTTTAAGCATTTTATTTGGCAGCCCAAGGGTTTGGCACAGTGCTGTACGTGAACCCGCTCCTGTGGAGGGGGGAGACTGACTAGCTGGGGACTGGCACCAGAACAGAGAGACCAGCACTGCATGGGCGTTTCAGCGCTCTCCGGATGCTTCTGGGTGTTTTCATAGGCCGGACTGGCGTTTCTGATACGTGTTTATCAGTTGTCAGGTACCACAGCCAACACCAGCCTCGTATGAATAGAGCAGCGGTTGGGATTTTCTCCTGTAAATATTGACTCGCTGCTCCTTCACTGAACACACCACACTATTGCTCTATATATTTTATTCATAAATGAGTCGGTGGCCGCATAGCTGCTGGTTCTCGCCGTTTCCAGGCAACGCCTGTTTGTTTCGCAAGGCCTCTGAGAGTCTCAGGGCTATGGAATAACTTTAACAGTCATGGATTTCCCGACTTCTGAGCTCGTTACACTGTCAGTCATAATAAAGAGCTACTACTATATACATTTCTGGCCATGAGACCTCTGCCTGGGGTGTGCAGATCAGACGCGCTACTGAGGAACTTCATTACTCTTCCCTCCGACCCCTTTCACTTTACAGGTGGTCGGCAACACGGCAGTGTGTGGCCTAGCAGGCTAGGATACTGTCCCAATCATCAGAAGGTTGTCAGTTAAAATCCCAGGGTAGACAAAGTAAGTCCACTGCTGGGCCCATGAGGAAAGCCATTAATTCAACACTGTTCCAGAGACTGTCTGACCTACTCACTAAAGAAAAAAAATCTGAATGTATGGTAAAAGGATCTGCTAAGTAAATTAATGACACTGTCCAGGGAGCAGCCCGGAATATGGATACAAAAGCTGAATTTGATTGGTCTTTCTGGCATAAAGAGTTCACAGGGGCACTTTCTGAAACAAAGATGGCAATCCAAATCAAGCCACATATTTAACCTTAGGACCGGGGAAAAAAAGGTTGGGCTATTTTTTAAGTGAAGTAATTAATGGTCATTGTCGATACACCACAGCACAAAACAACAAGATGTTTATCTGCATTTAACCCATATGTGACATAGGGCAGGGCAGCTAATTCAGCATCTGGGGAGCAGTATCTTGGCAGTGGTGCCTTGCAGGTCGGGGAATCAATCCAGCAACCTTTTAATTACAAGTGCACTTCCCTAATCATTATACCACCACTGCCTATTTAGCTCTGTACTAGTAGAAACCCCCCCCCCCCCAAGTGAAATCAGAAGACAGCACCCAAGGCGGCCGCCTATGTCACTAAATGGGTTGACTGGGACTGCCAGTTACTGAAGCATAATAGAAAGTATGTCATGGCCACTATGGTCTGGAACCTCTGAAGCTCTGGACGGTGCTGTTGCAGGGCTCGCTCCAGTCGCTCCAGTACCCGGCTCCCCCAGAGCGCCAGCACCGCACCTGGACCCTGTAAACCAGGCATGGGTCCAGGACCGGGATCACGGCCGACTCATTGGATACCGGTCCGGCAAGCTGCGGATGAGACCCAAAACACGGCTCCCTTCAGCTCAGATGAATGAAGACCCATTAGGCACAGCGGCTCAGTGTGCGGCGGATAGCGTAGCATTCACCATTAAGTTACAGTGGGGAAAAGGGACCATCTTGGGAAACTGGGTCATGTCACCACGGCTTCTGCTAGCTTACACAGGTGCGTGTGTGTTGTATTAGCGCATGCTAATCCCAGCCCAGAGTGTGTTTTCCCTGGATACCCACACGTCCGCTGAAGCCCCAGCATGCTGAGGGCACCCTTCTGTGGGGCGTTGTTACCATAAGCCGCCCACCCTGCCATTTGATAAGGGGGGGTTCGTTATTATCCCCAAGGCCATCCTCGGCTCCCTCGCCCCAGCGCCCTGTGTCATGCAGCTGTTAGCGGCTGATACAGACACGCGCGCGAGTCCCCGCAAAGAGGCCTAAGGAGAACAAAGTACCTTCCAGTGCGTGCCGGTGCCCTCCACTGCGTACCGCACCTCGTACTGCAGATCGTACACTGGCAGCTCATGGCGCTTCCACTCGATGCTCAGGAAGCCGGCAGGGACAGTGACGGCAGCCAGGTCAAATGGGGGGTGTGGTCTCACTGGGGGCAAGGAGGAGGCCTTCAGCGGGTCAGCCAATCAGAGCAGGAATCTTCTAGCATAAGTTTAGCCATATGATTCCACTTGATTCATATTTATTTTACACACAATTGTCTACTTGCATCCTTATCACCATTATCCCCACTGTCTTGTCCTGTCTTGCACTGCTGTTTGTCCTACACTGTCTCATTCGTCATGGCACTGCTGTTTCACCTGCACAGTCTTGACTTGAATTGAACTACAGTTTTGTCCTGCACTGTCTTGTCCTGCGTTGCATTGCTGCCTGTCCTGTACTGTCTACTCCTGAACTGCACTGCCTTCTCCTGAACTGTACTGCTGTCTGTCCTGTACTGTCTACTCCTGAACTGCACTGCTGTCTGTCCTGCACTGTCTTCTCCTGAACTGCACTGCTGTCTGTCCTGCACTGTCTTCTCCTAAACTGCACTGCACTGCTGCCTGTCCTGCATGGCTGCTTGTCTTGCACTGTCCTTATATTTTACTGCTGCCTGTCCAATGCCCCCATGCACCTGTCCCCTACTCTGCAACTGTGGCATAAGAATCTCCTCTCAACACATGCGACAATAAAATCTGAAACCCGAAACATGATGCTCCCAGCCTGACTCCAGCCTTGCTGTGATTATTTTCTTGTGGCTGCTGAATGAAGTAACATGGCTGTTATCAGTTTCGGTTAATCGTGTTTTTGGTGCCTGGGATTCTGAGTGTTTATATTTTTCCATTTTTGCACGATGTCTTTATTAATGTTCCGCTGATCTCTGAGCGAAAACTACAGTCTGATAAAAAAAAAAACATTTTGCAGGCAGAAGAACGCAAGCTGCAGTATATATCTTGCAGAAGTGGGTTGAACCTTGTGTGTTTTCATTGCCCAACACGTCAGTGAGCGATTTTCCTTTCACAAGACCAAACAACGGACTTTGTTAACGCAGCGATTTATGCAGTAATTAACACAACGTAATTTCCATATACTTCTGGTGGCTTTCATTTAAGTTATGGCCAAAAAAAGCTGTACAAACATTAAAATGAATGCGTGGAAACATGAGGGGAAAGTTTCTGTCACCAGGGAAATCACTCAAGGAATGTGCATTTAATTTGACAAAGACGGCGGAACCAAAAGTGCAGTCAGCACACTCACCAAAGTCCATGGGTGTCACAGAGATGGGGCGCGACCTGATCACACCCTCCTCCTTCCTCACCTCTAGCCACATCTCGTAGCAGGAAGCTAGCAGCAATGGCTGGAGAGTGCACCTGTTGGAGCCCCGCCCCTCGATGGGACACTCCCCTGTGGGAGCCACGCCCACTTCCTGTTCCCCCATATCACAAGGGAAGTTGTGTTTTCTGGCAGAGCACAGATGACATCAACCAGTCAGCAACACAGAATGATACCGGGGAGACACCAGAAGCTCGTCAGACGAAACTGTTACTGTCATCTGTCCTGCACTGTCTTGTCTTGAATTGCACTGCTGTTTGTCCTGCACTGTCTTGTCTTGAATTGCACTGCTGTTTGT
>JAODKL010000034.1:15860635-15891060 GCA_026780765.1 Petrocephalus schoutedeni
TGCACTGTCTTGTCTTGAATTGCACTGCTGTTTGTCCTGCACTGTCTTGTCTTGAATTGCACTGCTGTTTGTCCTGCCTCTATTGTCCTATACAGCACTGCCATTTGTCCTATTGCCCCCCGATGCACTTGTCCCCTTCCCTGCAGCATAAGAATTTCACTGTGTTCCTCCAAACTCACACGACAATACATCCTAAAACTTTTGAAACTTGCCTGTATTGGAATGTGACCTCGGCCCACTGACTGGCGTTCCACCGGCAAGTCATGGAGGACAGGTCTCCGTCGGTCTCACAGGAGATGGCGATGTTGAAGTCTGTGCCAAAAACACGCACGAGACGGGGTCAGAATCCAGCGGAACAGGAGACAGAGGGGTGTGATGGGAGCGCAGAGAGACACAGCTCACCCGTGACGTAAACCTGTGCATAAGGGTAGCTGCAGCGGGATCTGGCGCCGCTCTGCTGGCAGCAATGCAGCACGTCGTATCCCCGCTGCCGCGGCGGCCGCACATTCAGCAGGGTGACACTGCTCACGCGCTCGCTCACCACGCGGTACTGGCTTTCCGGAATCTTCTCGTGGTAGTTCAGCCACCACGCCACGTCTTCGGCACGCAGGCTCCGGTTGTTGAACACGCAGCGGACAGTCACGTTGGAACCGGCACTGGCAAATAATCTCTCTGGAAGGTAGCTCACTTCTGCGGATGAGGAACAGCAAACAAACACAATAGAAATATAAAAAATAAGGTGCTCTTTGTCCAGTGGGACTTCGTGAATGGACCGTCCTGCTTTTCCAAGAATGGCTCACCCTGTAGATATATATTATTTCCACTCCTATCGCAGCTCTACAGATTTTCAATTAGTTGCCATGGCAACTAGCTGTAACAAGGATTTCCAGAGAGCCGTAAGATAGCCTCTCTTTCGCTCAGATGGAAGGCTATCAGAGAAACACCAAAACCAATGCGGTTAATTACTTTTTTTGGATGTGATGCCAGAAGAACTGCAGTAAAATTTCCAGGAATTTCACAGTACCATGTTTAAAAATGTTCTGCACCAAA
This sequence comes from Petrocephalus schoutedeni, assembly GCA_026780765.1. Classification (NCBI taxonomy): domain Eukaryota; kingdom Metazoa; phylum Chordata; class Actinopteri; order Osteoglossiformes; family Mormyridae; genus Petrocephalus; species Petrocephalus schoutedeni. The sequence continues at coordinate 15,861,686 of JAODKL010000034.1, forward strand.
TATGTGGTAATTATATGTGGTAAATTAACCCATGAATGGTGCCACACCTCCATTCTCCATGCCCGTTTTAAGATTAAAAAAATAAATAAAAATACCAGAAGATCCAAGGCTGCCCTAGAGGATCTGCCTGGATGATTTATAACAGATATCGGGCATTCACGGAGACGGCCATAACAGGCGGCCATAAATAAAGCGAGCATTGCAGAAGATGACAGATGTGTAATGAAGGTTTGGCTGCTCATTACAGTGTCACCCCCCCCCCCCCGTATCATTTTAAAAGCCCCCTAGGAAATAAAAAGGATGACATGTGATGCGTCAGGCCCCATCTCTGATTGCGCGTTGGAATTCTAAAAGATCCAACACCCATTTCACTTATTTAGCGGATGCTTTAGAAACATAAATTATTACTCTAGAAAGGCAGGGTCAGGAAGGGTGTTGGGAGGCAGTGGGGCTGAGGGGCCTTGTTCAGGAGCCCAAAGGTGAACACGCAGCTCTGACTCAATGCCTGCGCATCTATACTGTTGGGGGCGGGGGGGCACTTTGGATGTCACATGAAACCCCGTGTCCGCATCAGCGATCTCTCACTGGACAGCATGACACAAACCGCATGCTCCGCCACCCCATCTCAAATAACGCAGCACAGGCCTCCATCAGAGGGTTATGAGGACGGCGTCTCCTTAATTACCGCCCAAGCCGGCTCGCTCGTGCAGCGTAACCCTATAGTGCAGTTCTAAGCAATGAAGAAATCACACATTTAAAAAAAAAGAAAATATATTACGGGAACCTGTGCTTTATGATGGACTGGTAACCTATCCAGGGTGTGCATGTACTGCCCAAAACACTTGCCAGCGGATGTGCGGATGGATGGATGGACAAACACACTGGGCAGTATCAGCATCACAAGAACCTGGGATGTTCTCCTGACATGTTCAGTGCTGAGGGGGCCAAGAGCCGGTATTAATGACCCTCTCAGGTCCCAGTGAGCTGCCTGTCGAGCGCGGGGTTAACAGAAGGAGAGCGCAGAGATCCAGAGGGCACGTCTGCGGAGTCACATGCCCATGGAAGTGGAATCACACAGAGCAGCATGAGGCTGAAAACCAGCACCAGATGTGCCTACAGCCCACACAGCTCCTTCAGCTTCACATGGGAAAGCAGAGGGACTTTGTCATTCAGCAGCACCAGTCTGGGGTGTCCCCCGCGATAGGCTCCTCCTCAGCCTCCACCTAAGATTTTATTCAGTTGGACACACATTTGACAAAGCAGGGTCAGACAGTCCTAGAGCAATGTGGGAGTCAGGGTCCAGCCCAGGGAGCCAACTGTGAAATCACTCTGCTGACCCTGGGATTTGAACCTGCAACCTCCCGATCTTCGCCATAGTATCCTAACCTATAGAGCGACAGCCAGTCATTGACTTCCACAGTGTCCTCCAGTTAGATCAAAGTGGCAAGATATTTTACTGATTCAAAAAAGGTTCAACAGCAGGATGCTCTAAGAACATGAAGCATCAGGCACGTGGTCTCAGGTCCAGCTGTCTGCCCACTGTGTATCACAGTCAGCAAAGGTGAGGCTGCTCACCGCGTAGGTAAATGTAGAGGGGGGGGCTCCAGTCGCTCCACACGCCTGCCTCCTCCGGGGAGCGACAGCGCACCTGGACGCTGTAGTTGAAGCCGGCGCTGAGTCTGCCCAGGTCTGCTTCGAGACTGCTGACTCCCCTCACCTCCTGCAGGCAGGGAGACAGAGCAGCAGTCGGGCTCACCGCACACCCAGAGCGTGGGCCACGTCTTCGCAGGGATCTACGGCCGCCTCTCCGCCGATCTAGATTTTGTGTGTTTTGACAGATGGAAACTCTCAAATTGGGAAACACTGACATTTCAAGAAAACACCCAAATACCATAAAAATCTGTTTGCTTGAGGTGGTTCTTCTGGGGCCATTAATTCGTGGGAAGCCATTCACAACATGAAAGGAAATTGCGTTTCTGAAGAACAGTTACAACAAAGAATGAACAATAAATAGTGATTAAAAAATAAATAATAAAAATAAATGGCAAGTATTATTCTCATGACATCCATTAATAGAAATACACCCTATTCACAATTTAACTCTGCCAACTTTTAATTTCTGCAATACAGCTTCTCTCATTTATTATGGACCTCGGATGTGACTCGATCTGGCAAACCTTAACGTGACACTGTACTGTAACAGAACCACAGCTTATGGGTCATCTGACTGGGCGGTGAGCACCTCAGCCTGCCTCCCCATCTCAGTAAATCCCACTTCTCGCAGAACCACGGCCCGCTTCGGCGACGCGGCCTTACCACCCACACGTGGGTGGAGCTCTCGGAGTTGTGACGGACGTCGCAGCTGAGCGCCCCGCTTTCGGGTCGCGGTGCAGTCCAGTCCAGTCGGATCTCGCCCTCCGTGGTCATGGTGTGATGCAGGTTCCCAGGGGGCTCCAGCGTCACTGTAAACCATACATCAGGGCTGCATCAGTGACCAGTCATGGGGGGCGGGGCCATCGAACCCGTACCAGAATTTCAGCTGGGCATCATTTTTAATACGACTGCTATTTTCTACCATTATGTTCAATGCTGCTAAAAAGGATATACAATTGTGCTACTGCACTTTGATTCACTATTCTGCTATACACTGTACTTCTATATTATATATAATATTATTTTTATGATGTATGTGTACAGTAGCATTGGTGAAGAAGGTTTCGTTGTATGTGACAATTATTATAGTCTATTCTTTTCTACTTTATATATATGCAGTAATTCTGACGAGTTCATCTAAAGATGCTTTACAGAAACATTTCCAAAAATCTTTATGCCTTTTCATATTTATTGCAGTAGTAATTACAGCTCATTGACTTTGTCCCCCAAGCCGAAGTCTACAGCTACACCATAAAAACAGAGAATCAAAGTCATTATTCAGCAGAATTAAGTTTCACCCTATGAAATTTACTAGGCCTTTCAGCACCTGACGATCCTCCTGGCCAAAGCCACAGGGTATAGGCAGAGGGAGCCCCTCTGAGCTGGAGATAATGTGCACAATCTGGAGGCTCCACGGGGACCTCCGGGTCAGACATGAAAGGGGAAGATGTCGCGGAAGGCAAACACGCGCCTGCCTGTTTCCAGAAGCCTCTGATATATCACCATGGTTATAAGGCAAAAGCAAACAGTGACGCTTCTAATGCCTCCAGTACAACAGCGTGAGGTCCCCCCCCTCACACCGAGTCAGAGAGGTCACTTCATCTGGGGGGGGGGGGGTGATAACGCAGCACCGTCAGGCTAAGCCGGGGTGAACAGAGTCATGTGATGTGGGGATGTGAGGGCGACATGTTAACGAGGGGGGGGGGGGTGGATTTAACAATATGTGGGAGGAGATTGTAAGACATGGTCTGCAATTTTGAGCCAGAAAGGATGGAAACAGGCCTTGCGTCTTGAGTAGGTCTGCAAGGAAGTACCCAAATAAAAACAATAACAGAAAAAAAGAATAAAAATAGGATAAAAGCAAGCGTGCAGTGAATGAATGAGCTGGTCACATGACTGCTCCATCACATGATTTCCCCTCGCCCCTCCCAGCTGCACACAACTTACGCAAAGTCCGCGGGACAATGCGCATGGCCGGCGACTGCGTGAAGCCGGCACAACTGGAGACGCCGACGGTCAGGGCGACAGGATCATCGAGAGCGCGCAATGCCAACGCACAAGTAATGGCGTCAGATTCTTCATTCCCGCTGGCTTCACACTCGGTGCCCAGCCCTGATCTGAAGTGGATGGGGAGGGCGAAAATGGATACCAGGCTGAAACGGTACCGCTAATTGCCATGTAAACTTGACAAGGAATGTTTGGCGAGCTAAGAAGCCATCATGTGACCCAGGATTAACTCCTGAATGTGATGCATGCCAAAAGTTAACAGCGAAACAGTTTAGGACCATGCCAGAATTTACTGCTACCTTTTACCCGCTCTCCAGGATAATTATATTGTAATTATGGCTTAAACCCAACAGTCATCGCAAATAAAAGTTACAGCATGTGACTGATGCAGGCTTTGGATGGCAGGCTTAACAAGTTCTCTGCAGATCCTGAGTGCCCGACTCGCGCACAGAGCCTATCGATACAAGGGCAAGGGGCGGAGCCCAGTACTCACTGTGAATCCTGTGATCTCACAGACAGCATCCCGGTGGCACGCGGGTTCGAGGCCCGCTCCAGGTTACAAATTAGATTTGCCACCATCTCGTCTATCCGGCACAGGATGTTCAGGCGGGTGGCTGCAAAGAGATTCAATTAACACGTCGACCCGGACGCTGTTGCCGGTCAAACCAAATTAAATGAGTTCAAGGTAATGGGGCTCGTTAGCAAGCTAGAGTGGCTATTCCCAATTTGAGGGTTTTAGAAGGCTGACAGCAGATCCGAAAAGGGCAAAAATAATGAATGGGGCTTTTACACTAATGTGTCTTTTTTGGCTAATGCTAGCCAAGCCAGCCCAGCTATAATTAACCTAATTAAACCAATGCGGGTGGGTCATTACAATCCATTGACATGTTTACCACTATCCTATCATCTACTGAAAGCACACCTACCTCAAAGATTTAAAACAAAGTAGAAATCAGCCAGTATTAATATGTAAAAGTCACTATGAATGTTTTTGCAAGTAGCTATTTTTTTGTCTTAAATGTTTCACTTTAATGCTATTGAGTTGCTTAGCTTGAGGCAGTTTAATGAGTATTCATTGAGTACTAAATGAGTATTCATTGAGTACTAAATGAGTATTCAATGAGTATTAAATTAGTACCTCTGGCATCATGGGTGTTGTTGGTAAACAGCGGTAGACGGCTGTAGCTGGTCACATGACACCCTGTCACATTTGTTGTGTTGTGCTGTGTTTTTACGCTGTAGTTCCCTCTCTGGCCAGAAGCACAGTCCCCACCCGTCCCGTCTTCCATACGGGTCGCAGGGAGGTCACACCAGAGACTGGCCTCCCACGTGGAGCCCCGTATCTGATTTGTCGAGGCAGAGTTTCCGGATTGAACACCTGCGGACCGGAAACAGCGGCCACTAACAGTCATAACCAGCAGTGCCAGTCGAAGCCATGTGGCTGGAGAGGCGTGTCGAAGGGGGTCAGCTAAGTCAGCACCCCCTCAGAAGATGGCGCCCCAGCCAGCCACCCATGTCACCCACAGGACTGACCGGCCCTGAAAACCAGCAGTGGTTCCGTTCAGTTGGAGCCTGATCCAGGAAAGGCCTTGTTCCCATCCCTGTGTTCTTGGCCCAGAGACATGATAAATGAAAAGGAACGTTTCAGAGAACAAAAGATTCATTTTCTACATGCCTGAGCTTTACTGTGATTTTATATGGGCCTCCTCCATACAGGGATGCTGGCTGACCCGGCTCTCCGCCCTCCAGCTGTCCTCTCCTCTACGTTACACGTGTACTTGGACAGAAGCGCTAAACAGACCCTGACTACACACTACGATAGATTACTCATGTCAGAGAATCGCCACGCCTACAGCACGATGATCTGCATGGCTGCGTGAGGATTTTCAGCAAACTTTGCCTCCTGATGCTCAGCCTGATATACTGGACACTGGACACCAGTGACTGGGTTTTTTTTTTTTAACTGAGATGAATGAATGAATTGGAGGTGGATTGTGGAACAGCTCATCTGTAATGTCTAGAATGGAGCGTCCACCACCAGTGACAGCCAAGGACAGAACCACCACCCCTCTCCCTGCATAGCGTAGTCCAGTCCTACACAGGCTCAGCTTTGGTGCTGAATTGCTGGGTGGGCCACAAGAGCATCATGGGAGGCCGGAGTGAAAGCTTGCTTACTGGTGGGGTGGTGCAATGTGCTGGGGGGGGGGCTTCCATTGTCCCCAAGGCAGGGTGGGTGGGACATGCTTACGGTTGTGGAGCTGGGCCAGGACCTCCTTCTTGGGAAGCTGATGTGGGCCCTGTTTTACCAACCGCGCTCAAATGTAAGTCTTGGTGGGAGGGGTCACACTGGGGAGGCGTGTCTGGAGCGAGCTGAACCCCATAAAGGGGCTCAGAGCCGATCAGAGCTGAGTTCCTCCCACGTTAAGGTTTTGGGGGAATGTGACCCCTTGTGTCTGGGATGCCCCGAGCCAGGGCTTCTCAAAAACTTCACATTTTTTTGAAAAGCTTGGCACCATGCGTAACTGTTAACTCCCAGGAATCTCACGCATCCCGTCTATTTTCCATAACCGTGCAGGGCCGCCGCGGCTGGAGCTTATCCCAGGAATGCCAGGAATGGCAAGGCGCGAGGCATGGGACGAGGTGCTAGTCTGCCATGGCGCGCATGCCTAAGCCGCACGTCTTCAGAAGGACATACGAGAAGCTGGAGGGGCGCCACCCACGAGCGCACACACACACACACACACACACACACACACACACACACACACACACAGGGGAGAAGGTGCAAATTACACACGTGGAGTCAGGGGCGAGAATCAGATCCACGACCCTGGGGACATGAAGCATGATTCCATCCTGCAAACAATTATTTTTATATAGCGCCTTTCACAACACAGTTACCCCAAAGCACTTGACGTTACTACATCATTTATACAGAATGGTGCATGAAACCGGGATCCAGAGAAGAGTCCTGCAGTAGATCGTGCTTTATGTTATATATAATGAGATTATGATAATAAAAAAAGAATGAGTTACAAGCCACACTACAAACAGGTGGAGAATAAAGTGTTACGGAGAAACCACTGAGCGTTACAGGGCACACCAATAGCCAAAGGGGAACAAAAGGTGACAGAGGAGCCCAGGCACAGTTATAATGCTTACCATGTGAGGTGAGGATGAGGAGGAGGAGGAAGATCACCATGCTAGAAAAAGCCCCGGAGACCGGAGTCACCCTCTTAACCATCTAAATAGACAGGATGGCCAGAGTGCCGAAGATCATATTCCCAGGGTAGCGGCCAATATGTTTGAGAGTCTCCCTGCTGCAGAATGAAGCATTGGTAGATACATGCATATGGTTTTACACATAGTATAAATATTATAAATGTATGTATATATGTGTGTGTCCATTCGCCCACCTTCAAGCCACAAATTCCTATTTTATTCCTATAAGTGCCAGCATAAGGCACAAGGTAACAGTAACAGTTCATCAAAGGGCGTATTTGCACACACACACACACACACACACATACACACACACACACACACACTAGCACATCATGAGCCAGTGCAGGAAGAAATTACAACACAGAAAAAACATGCAAACTCTACATATACAGACTGCCGTACAATTCAAATAAAAGGAATAGGAAGAAGACACACACACATATGTGTGTGTGTGTGTGTGTGTGTGTGTGTGTGAAATTAAAATTATAGGTAGACTTAGTTTAATTGTTATACTTGCATAATCTCATTTGAGAGGTGAATTCATCTCTAACTCCAGTTAAATTCCCTAAAAAAGAAAAGAAAAAGTGCGTTAATAAAAACGGCATTCAGAGTGCACTTAAAACAGGTTTCCAGAAACAGGCAGAAACTTCCAGTCCAATGCGACACAAGACACCAACCAAGACTGGAAACGTCTCACAAAAAATAAGCATAAGTAACCCCTAAGTGTCTGATTTATTAAGCGCGGCGGTCCATAGATTGTAAATAAATGTCACTTTCAGGCCGTGCAGATTTCTGCGATTCATAAAAAAAACATTAATGTTGTTCCCAGAGGCTGAGCTCCACAGTCTATAGGTTTTCAATATAAAAAAGATTCACTTCCCTCCCCACTGCTCTTATTATTGCCCCAGGTGGCTTGTGGTAAATAAAGTTTTTTATTTTTAAGAAATCTGAACAACGTTCTTCGCTTGCTCGCTTTGGGGTGTTATGCAGATCCCTGGCTATATAATAAACCAAAACTATGATCAAAACTGTGTTTTCAGTTGGGTGGGAATCAATGGCGTGTTAAACCCATTACCCTCTATTTAAATTTATGGCTAATAAACGTCCCGCTTGATTGTGCTGGGATGAGGAATCACCTGCGCTCCTGCCGCGGCGCGCACGTCGCCATTCACAGCGACATTTGGTGATTTGACGCAGTGGAAAACAGTTTCCGCACCATCCGAAACCCGGGCGTACGGAAGATTCCACCTTAACGCTGACTTCAAGATAACTGACACTTGCTGTTGTCACATCTAGTACGTTACCACTTTAATAGCTAGAACAAAGAAACAAACTGCAAAAATGTACCGCGTATTTCCTTGTTCTAGATTTAGACTTAACTTGCAGATGTCTCGGCGCTTCAGTTTACTGACAGACAAGCACACATAATCAAATGCAATAAAATCAAATGCAATAGAAACACAGAAAAACAAATCGTTCACTGACGCCTAAATGATATACCACTAATGAATAGTGAATATGGTGCAATTTACCAGTCAGGCTATTATAATTAATATTCAATCCATCCAATGTTATTTTACAGCCCTTTTGGTAATCGCTATTTAGTGATTATTAATCTCAGCCTGCATCACAACACTACAGAGCCCTACAAATTCTCGGTCTGGAGCCACAGGCACGGCGGATACGGCTCAAATGCATGCAGCATATCCATTTTACAAAGCGTAAATATAAAGATGAGGAATTAGTGCCAGGCAAGTGGCTGTTCAAAGCCGTGTAGCGTTTTCCAGGAAACACGCTTCATATGCAGGGAGCATCACTTGTCAAAACAGGTCACTTCGTACTCCGCAGTGACAAAAACAAAGCGTCTCACAGCTACCTAAAAAAATGAATTAACATCGACACCGCGGACGCGGATAGAAGAGAATAAAGCGACGGCAATTCACTGGCTGAGCTGCTTACCGAGGCTCTCAGCAACTCGGAGGCGAGCCGGGTAGTTCAAGCAAGCATCTGGCTAAAAAGTTGACGTACTTTGAAGTATCAGCTTATCAAGTCGACGCTTCTCCCATAAGGTTTGATATCAGGCTACATAATATAATAACTTAGACGCAGTGATGCTGAGAAACAGCGCGTCCGTGCGGAGGTCCGCACTTTCCCGACCCAGGAGCGCTAATATTCACTCAAAGCGAAACTTCTCCCAAATTCACAGATATTCCGGTACAGTGACACGGCACTATTGCTTTGCATCTCACGCGTTTTCCCAAAGCAACTAAGCCTGTCTACACAAATCAGTACATCGCAGGGACAACAGAAAATGTACGCAATAAAAGGAAGAAAACATGATACTCCAAGCTGCCATAATCCTCCGATTGTACACCCATGGAAAAGATAAGGCGCGGAAAGATCAAGTTCATAAAGATTTGTTACAGTTACTGCTAGTAAAAAAAAGCAGATGCTACTTTCTGTAGTGTGCTTAAGCGATGCGCCAGTTTGCTCCGTCTGTAGAGAGTGGAAAGACTAATGTGGTTAAACGGCGACTCTCGCAAACTATTAGGAAGGAACCGACTGACTCATAAAGTGCAGACCGCAAGAATCCGGGGAATCTCGTATACTGCGGGGATATAGGGGGGGTCTGCAGAATGGTCCCATCGTCCCACATCCACTTCTCTCCTGATTATACGCTCGCATACGTGGACATGGGATTAGGGACAGAGAGGGAAGGATCGGTCCTCAATTACGGCATTACGGGTGAGCGGAAGCATGCGGTCCGCTTTCTCAGCAAAACTCACACAGTTAATAGTTAGGAAACAAACACACCGGGAAGGTAAAATAAAATGTGATAAATACCTGTAGGCAGAGAGGATCACTTCTCAGTTGTAATCCCTTCCCCGGTCGTGGCTGCAGAGTGCTGGATGAACCTGGCGGTTCCGGTGAAATCCTGATTATCAAGAAGCGGGGTCTGGAGAAACCTGGGTCATCAAGGAGCGGAGTTTGGAGAAGCCTGGGTCTTCAAGGAGGATCTGGGGGTAGCTGTAGGAAGCGGCGTGTTTAAGGTGCCGGTCCGGGGGAAGCTCAGTGGTGAGAGATGGTGTGGGCAAAGCAGCGCGCAACAGGGTGAAAGTGAAGCGCGATCGTCACCGTCACAAGCCCTACAAGACATGGTGACGTGGTGATGAACAAGCACGGCTTCACCACTGGCCATCATCGCCAAGCTCCCCGTTAACAACGTCCGTAAAAACAATGCCATAAATGAGCTGGCTTTATGTCCATCCATAAAGCGTGCCATTAAATGCCTGCGCAAAACATCCGAAAAAGGCAGAACTACAGTTTTTGTTATTGCTTTCCTAAATGTCATTAGGAAACGCGTTCGATCATCATAATCATCATGAATCGTAAACACGTTCACATTTTGTGACAGTTTTTTTCAGGTTGTTACTTGGTTTTGCACACATTAAAGAGTGATGGAGAGCTGCGTAAACGCCGAGCGAATGTGCCATCTGTTTTAACGGGCACCGATCGCCGAGTTGAGTCACGTCGCATCATCATAATGATGTAATTTAATGATTCCTCGGCTCTGGGAGAAACAAATATGAACCGCTTTGAAGATACCCTGCTAAGAGGATCAGAAACCCTTCTGTAAATATGAACTGTGGTTGTAAAACTTAACCCTAATTGCTCCAGGGACTGGCTGACCAATGTCAATTGCAATCCGCTCTGGATAAAAGCTTCTGTAAAATAGGCACGCGAAAGCATCTTTGAACACATGTGCTGTAAGGAGCCAGCAGGTTAAAAATCTGGAGGGGCTCTGTCTTGTTATGCCATTCCAGCAGTTCAAACAAGGGCGTAATTTTGGTTTGAACATTGTGGGGGTTGAGGTCCTCACCCATTTTGGGGGTAACATGATTATTGGAGGGGTTGCATTAGCCAGTTTTGATTATTGGAGGGGTTGCGACCCCCCCCCCATCCCCCCCGTAATTTACGCCCATGAGTTCAAACACTATTGTTTAAATTTCTTAAGAGAGATTTGTACTCCAGTACAGGCCTGCTAGCAGTAACTGGGGGATCCGGGGAGGAATCCCATCAATAAGCCAGGTTGGGGAAAGGTGGCCTTGGAGCTCACAAGCAGCCCAGTGACGTGAAATAAGGCAGTCAGTGGTGTTGCGGCAAATCATAGCCAGCTAAAGCTGCAGAAAGTCACACAGCCCTGAAAAGGTACCAGCAAGGTCTGTTACTAATCATCCAAATCCTCATACTCCCTACCTTGAATTTTGCCTATAGATGGCAAGGTCTGATAGGCTTTCATTCCAGTGAAAGCACTGCTGTAGGCCTATATTCCCTTAAGGAAATAATATTTATTTCCCAGCATACATATTATATTGATGCCAGTGGTTTGATTAAAAGCCCGTGAAATGCCTAGCCACTGCAGGACCACAAAGGGGGAGGATTGCATCACATCTAGGGACCTGAGGCATGTGACACCAGCTTCAATTCACCACAGTAATCAAAATAAGGATGACATCACACTTCCACCAATGATATGCCTGGCAGGGAAGGGTGACGTCATCGACAAACAGAGTCATGGCCTCTGGAGATGGAAGTGAGGTGAGATATTTACATAGGGCCCCCAGAGCACTGAAACCACATCAACGCCATAGTGATACCACAGAACGGCATTGTCAAGACAGCCCATGCAAAAGAGCCCTTACGAATATTCTCCAAGCGCTGACGTGATTGAAATCAGAGGGGGTCATATCTCTCCGGTGCAAGTAAACAGTCGAGCTAATGAAAGGTCACACGTTCCCACCCCGACGAGAGAATCTGTGGTAGACACCTGAGGCAGGAGAAGTCACCATATATCAGATCTTCTCACACAATGGACCACACAGTGATAAGTCCTCAGATGGGGGCAGTCTTCCCCTTAGTGAAATATGTGTGTAATTTGACTGAATCAGATAAATCCAGGGAAATTCTCCTCCTGGAGTCCGTGCAGTCCACTCAGGCCCAGGGTGTTCTTGTTTTCTGGTGCACCCCCCCCCCCTCCCGAACCCCCCACAGAGAAAAGAACTTTTGCCAGTTCATTTAAAACTAGTGTAATTAACTAATGTCACACAATTCAACCCGAGGTATTTATTTATATTTTTTCCCTAATTAAAAGGCACCCCCATGGGGTGGGGTTGGGGGTGGTCACCTCCAAGCTTCTATGACCTTGTACTGGATACGGGGTTAGGAGATGGATGGATCGATGGAAGGACGGATGGATGGACAGATGGATGGATGGAAGGATCTCAAAGACATAGTGTCGATCCGCGAGCAGAACTTTGCAGTATGAATTCAGTATGAATTCAGATATTTAAGGTTGTCCTTTGCTTTGTTTAGACACTGATTCTCAACTGGTGGGTCGCGACCCAAAAAGATTTTGTTTTCTAATACTGGACAAAGGCATCAGTTTCAGTGTTCAGTTTATTGTTTTGCATCTTTTTTTTTTTTTTTAAGAAATGAATTTGGTTAAAAATTTTAAGAATTTGGGTCGTGACCTAATGACCCTGGAAAAGTACAAGTCCTGAGGCTAAGCGAGCTGAGATGCCCTGCTGTAGAACACGTCGAGCACGCTGGCTGTGTTGTACTGCCCTGTACAGGGTGTCCAGCCTTCCCCGTCACGCGGTGCCCATTTGGTTTCCTCCCATGTGTTTTTCTCCGCCACGCTCGTGACGTCACTGTTTCCTCTCATTCTCGGCCCTCGCCGCCACTGCTGTTAAATCCGTCATCGCTCCCCGTATCGCCGGCTTCCGTCTGTCCCGCCCCGGCGCAAGCCTCACGCAGACATTTACAAAAGAACAACTCATCAGAATCTGCACTGCGATTCAGGTCATAGAGCCCAGAAAGCATTAAATAATCTGCTGAAATAATAATAATAAAAAAAAACTAATGAAAATCCTCGGTATAATGGCATGATTTAATTTCCATAATTTTCCTTAGTCTCTAAATTATTTTTCTTACTTCAACAAAAAGGGGAACCTAAACTCAATATCATATGAAGTGCAGTTAAATGCCAATTACATACCACTGTGTATTTTCAGCCATTTGCAAAATCCCAGATGGAATTCAAACTGCAGATGGAGAACCCCCTCACCCCCCTGCAGTAAAACGACTGTCTAAAGTCTAAAGTAACCCTAATTGTCCCGAGGAATGAGCCTCCAATAAGCTTTCTTTTGTCTCTCATTGGCTACAAAACTCGTGCGAAATGGAAACTAATTCATTGTATCGCTATCTGGGTAGCCTTAACCAGTTAATGAGACTTTGAAAACTAGTGTGAGCCAAGGTCTGTCCTTCTCCCCGGGTTCTGTTCTTTATTATCCCGAGGAAGGCGTCCAATTAATCTTAAGGGCATAAACGGATCCAGATGAGCAGGCAACACTTGTTCTCATTCCCTCGTGTGCGAAGGCCACGATCTGAAAGCCTTACTATGCACTTTGTCTGCGCTCACACTCACCCAGATCCTGTAAATCCGCTCTTCTTCTGATCAGAAAAGGGTTTTTTTCCCCCCTAAGTACAACTGCTTATTCTGCGCTGAGAGCAACACCAAGATCTGGGCCCGTCAAAAGGCTTCTGATCACTCTATCCAGCTATCCAGGTGAGATTAGCGTGGATGGGCTACAGGTGTCCACTTAATAGCTGCCCCTAGACGCCCTCCCAAGCCCAGAGTCCCCCAGAGTCGCCATCACAATGGGCCGGGTATCTGTTGGAATCATCTGGAAGCAGGGGTTTGGGAAGTCTCAACTCACAGCCATCTGAGGACAGCCTCAACTTTTTGGCAGGGACGACAGTGAGCCAATAGGAGTGACCTCCCCAAATACTCCCTGTCTTTCCGGAATTATAAGGAATCGCTCAAGGAAACACTTTTTCCTGTAAAACGGCTCGAGAAATCGTGACTCAATGGGCATTTTTCCTTCATCTTAACAGGAACCGAATGGAAAAAAAACAAAAATTAGCCAAATTTCTGACAAGGGAGATTTTATTCTCCCCAAATGTTCTTTCAAATTACCGACATACCAGTGGACCCTTATTAATTACTTATTCTAATTAGGAACAAATGAACAATGCAAAAACTTAATACAAAGGTTGTATTTGTTGGTGCTGTATTATCCAGGATATTTACGAAAGCAATTGCTGTTAAAGTATTGTTTTTCTTGCCTTTCCAGCTAGAGTTACAAAGAAATATAACAATAAATTGGTTTATTAGACCAACTGGCACATAGCAACATAAAGGTACTGCGTGTAATGCATTTCACTGCGTATTGTACTTGTATAACTATGCATGTGACAATTAAAGAATCTTGAAGGTAGGGGTCTTTGTCACCTATAAGCAAACTCTCTAGGGTTCTTTATTTATGCTCATCCTGAATACTGTCATCAGGTCCACTGGCATTTTTATTTAAATCAATATGGGCGTGGAGGACCAGAGGTGGCGGTGTGGGGACACAAACTCAAACCCAGGGCTTGGCTACTTTGCTGGTGACAGAACACACAGCAGCCAACACCGCTAACTAGCATCCAGAAGCTAATTAACACTAGAAGTTGCCATTTATTAATGTTCTTACGTTAGTCTCGGGTTTCTGTAGTGTGGTGGTTATCACATTTGCATTGCATATGGAAAATCCACAATTTGAAATGGCGCAAATTCACTTGCATTCGGTGTGGTGTGGTGAGTGGTAGGGTGTTGGTTCAAATCCCAGGATCAACAGAGTGGTGACAGTGGTGTGCCATTGGGCAAGGCCCTTAACCCCTACATGCTCCAGGGTCTGTATGTTTTTTGTGGGTAAAAGCACATGCTAAATGAATCATATAATCTCAGTCCAGCTTCCTAGCCATAGTTATGTGACATTCAGTGTCGTCAGTGGGGCTGCTATTATTCGCATTGCTTCCCTCTCCAGGGTACAATGATGCATGAAATTGCATTTGTTCGAAAGCTTGCACGCCTAACCGTAAGCATTGCGCTCTGATGGATACCCAGCCTTTGGTATCCTCCATAAATCTTATTGGGGGGGGAGGGGGTGGAGTTTGGAATCTGTGAGTCACATGGTGGGAGGGGCCACATCTGGTAGAGAAAGTGCTAAAGATTCAGGCTTTTTCTTTGCTAAAATCCTCACCTTCAGCATTCACGCTGGACTGTTGTTTCCATGTGGGAGCTCCATGATTAAATCACCTGTTGCATTATGGGTCACATTGGCCCAGAATTTAACAAAATCTAGACGGCAAACTCTTATTACATACTGCGGGTTCCATAATCAACAACTTCAAAGGATAGGTGAGGCCATTTAGATGCGAAAATATCTTGGGAAAGTACAGTGCTGGTTTTACAAATTAATCCAAAAGTTTGAAACATACAAAAAAAGTCAACAGTCTGAATTTACCATCCAGTAAACCAACTTAAAGATGAGTAGAAACAAAATGGACAGCATCTTTTTTGGACCTTTCGAAGATCAAAAGCTAGCAAAGTTACCAGAATTATGCGGTTCAGCTGAGTGAGGTCGAGAGTCACGTATTGTGGTGGAACATGTGCTGGACTATTTGTGCTAAATCCCAGCCCATCAAAGGCCTGAGTGGTACAAACAATAATATACAGTTTGTCATTAAAATTTCATCCCTGGTGAATAATTGTAGCCAGCCCAGTTCTATTTACTGCCAGATTCTTGATTTATGAAAGAGCTCAAACTCAAATTTTTGCCTCTTTATATACAAAGGTATTATACACAAATTAAGCACTAAACTCTAAGGTATATAAACAACTTTTTTTCCCCCTCATTTTAAACATTCAGTCAATGTGCACGAAGCTGCATTACTGATGCTGTCTGACTGGACTGATTAAATCATATATTCCAGGACATACACCGAGATCACCACATGCAGGCCTTTTCATAATTCCTCACATGAATTAAAAACCTTCAGTCGTAGGGCTTGGCGGCTTTGAAACGGCCGGCCAGCATATATGAGAGATGTACCCCACCAGGTCTCAGGATTTAAACCCACATTGGAGAGCCTTTACTTTAGCCTGGCCTCCCATAAATAAAGCTGCTGTACGCACTGCTGTTCTGTGACTCTTCATTACGTATCACCATCTATCACCTTCCCCCTCCTTATGGCCGGATGCCCACAAACAGAAGGTCGCTGGTTCAAATCCCGCGGCAGGTAGCGGTGCCAATTTCGGGCCCTTAACCCCAATTGCTCCGTGGGTGACAGACACTAGATAACCCTTTGCTGTGACCCTTATGTAGAGTAAGATGGGATAGTCTCACCATTCTATTCCAGCAGACCACACACAGAGCTACTGGTTAGTGGAGGATGGTAGATTGGCCTGCAGATGGCTGATGAGAGGGCTGGCCTGCAGGTGGCGTGACAGCTGAGAGCACCATACAAAACCACACACTCAAGTCTGATCTGTGCGGGCAGTATGTCACCCTTGCAGCCCCAGAGGTTTGTTTTTTCCTCCTATCAAACTATAGAACTTTGTTTCCTTTTTGCTCTAATTCTCTCTCCACTTACAGTCTGGTGTGTCTGACTCTCTGAACACTAAATATTGTTTAAACTAAAGGGGAGACTCTTTAGTGCATGAAGTTTTGCGAAAACAGTTCCAGACCACGATTTAATATATGTGGAAAACACTGTTGCTCTGCCATACTCCTCTTATACAGCAGGTGGTGCAGTGGTGAAGGAGAGCAAGTTCTGAACAAAAAGACTCTGCCAGCCACAATGGACGGGTCATTTTAGTGGTGAGCCAAATAGTGACACAGTCAGCCGGGTGAACGTCCTATGGATGCTTCAGATAAAACCAAGCAGGCAATAGCAGGTATAGCAATAGTACTAAACAGAAGACTGGACTTTGTTACTAAGCCCCAACATGGAAGTCCTTCCCCCTTGGAAACAACTGTACCAGTGATGGAAGGAATACACTCAGACAAGGCAGGTAAAAGCCTGCCACATATTAAATGATTCAGAAATAATTGACCATTAGAATAAAATCAGCATGCATTTTCCAGGTATTAGCGGGTAATCAGAGTACAACACAGATGAGCGACAACTGTTTTCATCGTCCTGAAGTCATTAGCAGTAATGTGATGTAGGTGAGGGCCCAGCATGGGCGAGGCCTTCCCTTTTGGCCTTTAGCGGCCGGCCTGGCACTTAATGCCGAAGCCACAGCCCCGCAGAAATGGGGGGTAATTTGCTATCTAGCGCAGAGCCACAGAACATTGTGTGCTGGTGTTTTTAAAGGCTGCCTTTGAGCAGTTTAGCGAGCAGGGATGCAGGGCCCTGAGCGGGAGACCCCTTACCCTGCCTCGTTAAGCAGCAGAATCGGAAACCCGGCCATGTTCCGAGGCAGAGCCACCGCAAGCCGGAGTACAAACAAGTTTCTCGGCTTGAGGCTAATTAGTAGCAGGGCGAGAGCCTAATGAGGCTAAGCGCTCCCAACGAGAGGATCGACACGGAGTTCCGACTCCGGCCCGATTCGAAGAGCAGTGGTGATCTGAAAAGCAGTGAGGCAGTGATGCTTCTGAAGTGTCGGAGTGGCTGGTTGCATATTTGCATGCAGGGTACGAGGCACAAAAACAATGTTGTGGGTGATTGCAAAAACAGCCACCTGATGAAATCACAGGGCCGAGTTAGGGTAGGGCCAAGACTAACCTCCTCACCAAAACCACCAGCTTCCAGCCGGTTACCTGTAGGAAACCTTCCATGAAGCATCATAAGACCCTTTAAGGCCATGACTAAAATGTCTTGTAACTTTCGGTAAGTTAAGGTACTCCAAGAATAATGACAGAAGGCTAATGCTCAATTTACCTAGAACTAGAATCCGGAACCCTAAACGCCAGACGACGGCTGATGCACTTCTATGAATTATGCCTTGGTGGTTCCTGTGCCTGTCAGTCCTGCTTCCTTTGGAGGGATTCCCGAGGAACGACGGACCGACTTCATCCCCACCACCGGCTGCATCGCGGTGGCCCAGCGCTCTGGAATTTTCCACTATGCCCCTCAATCCTTCAGCAAAAAAAAAAAACTGTTACAGGACAATCGGGGGGGATGCCTCACTCGCATGCCTGCGTTTGAGTTTTAACGAACGTCCCTTTACAAGAGAATTACAAGGGACATCGTAATTCAGTTCAAAAGCACGAGCGGAAGACTTTCATCTCAAAAACAGGCAAAATAAGAGTGCAGACTTAATGACCAGCGAAGCACCTTCTCGAGAACATTTCCCGTGTTGGCTTTTAGGCCGAAGCTCTCCCCACGTTAAGTTTTCCATGTGCAGAAATTTCACAGCCTGGCTCACGCCAGCCGAGTGCAGAGCGGCGTCCCCCTAGGTGCCGCGCGGAGCTGGTTGTTTATAAACAAAGCCACACACCTCGGCCGGGGGAGACCGCGGCTCCGGCGGTCAGGCACACTGAGAGCGGGTGGCATGCGGGCTGGCGATACCGGCGGCTAACACAGGGCCGCGCCGTACTTACCGGGAAGCTGAGCAGCCGGCCGACTGGGGACGGAGTTACGGGACGACGGGAGCCCTTTGTAGCGACTGGGGGCTCGCTAGCGGGTGGACGGGATGTGTGGTCACCGGGCAAAGGCGTTGCTATTCTGGGCACTCCCCAGGAATACTCACCAATCATCTGAACGCTGCCTGACTCTGCAGAACCAGGATCAGTCACTCCCAGGCTGCCCCAGGGTAGCCAGCTCAGTGGTGGGGAGTGGGCGGGAAAAGTGGCCCTGGGCCCCGGGGGTCCCGGAAGAACTAGGACGAGACCCCCTCTCTCTCCCACTCACACACTGTTGCACCCTCTGCCACCCGCCCCCCCACCCCCCACTCAAAAACCTTGCTCTGCCAATGTTGACAGATACAGCAAATCCCATCATTTTCCAGGGGGGGGACTGAGCCACTGCCAGCATCAAGTCTGTTTATGTTCAGTTTCCATCCGACAAAAAAAGGAACAGAAATTCATTTCTCACCGAGGTAAGGGAAAGTGCGCCAGCCATTTTCGGGGCATCGCCACTGCCACACAAGCTCATTAATTAGTGACACTTTACACCATCAAGTACCTCGAGGTTTAACCGGGGGAGGACGGTTCCCAGCACATTCCCCGCTGTTTACTTCACAAACTATTCTCCGTTACATGACAAAGGCGATGCAATTCCGGCTCCAGATGGAACAAAGTTTTCAGAAACCTATGGCAGAAAAGTCCCACAAACAATCTCTCATGAAAACATCTGTGCTAACAGAAATGTAATCTGCCGCCATAAACATCAAAACAGACACAAGGACATCAGCGAACATGTAGCAGGTCAGCTCAGCAGAGGAGAGTATCCATCCATTCATCAGCCAATCACTTACCCAGATAGGGTCACATGACAGCCCAGGAGCCAAACCCAGACAGCACAGACCACAAAGGCTGGGGTACACCCTGGATGGGTTGCCAGTTTGACCAAGGGCAGATTTTACCAAATTAACTGAAGTAAGAAAATGGTGTCATTTTATGACTATTCTGTGGTTTGGCCTTTGCTGGGGCATTATTTATCATAAAAAGAATGAGACGGGGCTTCTAAGCTGAGGCCAGGTGACTGCACGTGTGGGACATTCCATACAACAATTGCACAGCTGTGGATTTTAACACTGTCCGCTTACTCCCCCTGACATTTTCTTTTTCTACTTAAAGAGCAGTAACAGTAAGACACTGAATCCATTTTCCCCGCACGTTGGTGGGGGGGGACATACCCATCTATATTTAAGCTCACAGGAAGGTTTATAATAAATCTTTCCATCGCTATTCGCTGTTCACTCACAGTCCCAGGCAGACGTCTCTGGATTGGGGCCAGCGCTGTTAACTTTCATGTGTTCCCATTGTGGACAAAGGAGAAAACAAGCTTTATAATCGTCTCCGCACACCTGTTCCCATAAGAACTGGCAACGCCAAGCTGAGCCAGCAGAGAACCTCGTGCCAGGGGGACAGCTGGAGCCCGGAAGCGGGCACCTCTCGGCATGCTATCGCTGCCCGCGGGGTGGTGGGCCCCACAGCGACGGGGCCGGACTGACAGTGACAGCGAAGGCGGGGGAGGAAGGCAGCGAGCATCACAGCGACCCGGGCAGCACCTTTGATTTTGGGACTATTTTCAGATCCGATGCAGGGCCAGGGCACTCCACGATCCCGGGATCCGATTGCATAAGAGGAACCAGATCCTGTCCCTGGAGAATGGACTCTATCATACAATCCATCCATCTACCCATATAGTCATCCATCATACAGCCATCCACCCATCCATATATGAATCAATGAATAATATATTTATATAGCACTTTTCAAAACACCCAAAGGGCTTTACAGAAGCAATGGGGAGCCAGTTCAAGCCCCACCACTGTGTAGCCCCCACCTGCATGATGTGAGGGCAGCCACTCTGCTCCAGTGCGGTCACCACACAGCAGCTAAGGTGGTGAATGGGCAGGAGAGAATTCACCAGTTCCATATAAGGGATGATTAGGCCAGATTTCAAAGTCCCACAGGGCAATCTTAGCCAGGACATGGGTACCACCCCTACTCTTTCAAAAGACACCCAGGGACCTTTTATGACCAGAGAGCACCTCATCAGAAGGACGGTGCCATTTTTACAGCACAGTGCCCCCTCTCTGCACTGAGGCATTGGGATCCACACAGACCACTGCATAGACTCAGCTGCTGGCCGCACCAACACCTCTTCTAGCAGCAACCCAGCTTTCCTAGTTGGTGTCCCATCCAGGTTCTGGCCAGCCCCAAAGCTGCTTAGCTTCAGATGGATTACTAAGGCTGAAGTACAGGTGGTATGGCTGCTAACATAGAGCCATCTATATCATCCATCCACCCATCCACTCACCCAACAACATAATCATCTATCTACCAACCCAACCATGGCCAGCCATCCAGCCATCCATCCATCCCCCAGCAGCTCATTCAGTACAGGGTCACTATAGTGAATATGTGATAATTTCCATTTCAAAATGGTCTTATAAATATCTGCATTCTGTTCTTTAAAACACCTGTATTTCTGTAATTTTAATTATCATAATTTTAAAAAAGAGATAATCACATGTCTGTTTTTGCTTAGCGACATGTGTGAGAAGCATCTGACCATGCACATGGACAAACTCCTCGGACGTGTAAATGCTCCTGGTGAAAGGGAGCGATTCCAATGAAATGGATATTAGACCATTTTGAATAGCTAACCAGAAATAAGTCGATATCAGCGGTCCATAATTCCGGTCCAGGAGGGCTAGTCTGCAACACAGTTTGCGGATTTCCCAGTACAGACGCTGCTGCTGACTGGCCCTTCACGACCAGAATGAGGGAACCCTTATATACATTAATCTATACTGCAATGAATATGTAAGATACAGGCCGACTTGTTCAGACTCGGAGAGCAGCAACCAGACAGGAGAAGAACAAGTTTAATACAAATGCAATTTTCCCCAAAATTACAGAATTCCCAGCGTACCACAGTGCAAAATAGAAAACGAGAGAAAGAGGGGAAACTCAAAATGGTAAAAAGTACAAACAGGCAATTCATTTTAATTAAATAAACGGATAACTTAATCTAAACAACTTGAAAGCAAAATCAAATTGTACTCTGTAAAGGAGTTTTAAAAAAAAAAAAAAAAAACCTGAAATCCTGAGTAATCTATTACTTGAATTGGCTTTGGTAAGTCTAATTACGTCTGTGGAACATCTAACAGTGTAAACAATCAATAGAAAACCTCAGATAATTAAAAGATACATCTCCACTTGTGCGAGAGGCCTCATACATAAACAGGGTCAAGGCAGAGACGATTCTATAATATCGATTAAGCGGATATTGGTGTTTTTGTTATCATTCACCGTAACAGGTGGATATTTTCATAACAACCCCAGAATATTTTGAACATCCTGGGAGCCCGTTACAGATACTCGGATGGAAACTAGATCAGCTGGTATGAGCAAAATGACGTGTGCGGATATTCTATTAAATAGAAATGTCGGCAAAGCTTTTATCATTAAACCACTCGAGTGGACACATGCGGACCAGCGTCAGCAGCGGCCGCATTCGCACGCGCGATAATTTCTCAGAGGGCACATTTACGACGAGTGGAAGGGCAGGTCGTGGGTTATAGGCCCGTGGCGGGGTTGTGCTAGATCAGCCTGTCGCCATCGCATTCCCATACCTCAGACATGCACGTCTACACACACGCTCCCACACACACACGCAAACCTTGAAAGGTTATATTTGAATATGCCAACTACTCATTAGACACATATACCATATATAGAAAGTATTTATAATTTTGCATGAACTAAACAGTGCAAGGGGCTTGCATGTGATCCGTCTACATCTCTTTGCGAATTGCACAGGGTGACGCTATATTTACACCATCGGCTACATCGAGGGGTAAAAGAAAAAAGAAATTATGGGGATGGGTGGGGTGGAGGAGGAGTCCTTATGGTTTCTTATTCACCAGGGCATGAAGGGGATGAGGCAGGTTTGGAAAGAGTGAATGACGGACAGGTGCAGAGGTGCGAAGGTGGAGGCGTGAGGCTTAAAGGTGCATTCTGACGGCCCAAAGCACTCCCCTCCCGAAATAAAACAAAAAAAACAAAAAGAAAAAAAAAAAAAAAAACAACACCATTGGTGCAGCATCTGTCAGTTATCCGTTATAGCGTTTAAGGTCCTCAGTGGATGGATGGAGCCCCTCTCCTCGACGTCCCTGCAAACCGGACGTGGACAAACCCATTCCGCTTTACCATGAGTCCCAGCTAAAGCTGTCCCCGCCAAATATGTAGAAGAAGCCGAAGATGGTGGCAAAGATGACGACGTTCCCCGCAATCACCAACCCGCAGGCCCCCCACTGGATCTGCCAAGGGAGACACGGGGGAGCTGGTCAGGACCAGGGCCCATCAGGTGTTCACTTTACTCCAATGTAGATTCCCACAATTACATGCTGCCAAAATTCCCCTCATCAAATCAAATCTGAACATGATAAAACAAACTCAACAATTAACGGAATGCCCCCGAATACTAATTCTGAACACCGTGTTAAGACTTAGGCTTGGAGTCCCAGGATGGATCACGCGAACAGGCTTTAGGGAACAAGGGAAACGGCACACGGGGCAGGGTATGGGCTGGCAGGGGAATGTGGGGGTGTGCCGAG
Organism: Petrocephalus schoutedeni; assembly: GCA_026780765.1. Lineage (NCBI taxonomy): Eukaryota > Metazoa > Chordata > Actinopteri > Osteoglossiformes > Mormyridae > Petrocephalus > Petrocephalus schoutedeni. Next base: position 15,884,754 of record JAODKL010000034.1, read on the forward strand.
CCCGGACTCACGGTTTCCTTACAGGTCACCTTTGGGAGATACATCTGCTGGTAGCGCCAGCCAGAACATTAAATGAGTCAACAGGGATCTGGGGCCTGGGACACAGCTTAGACACTGACAGCATCTACCAAGACATGGAATTCTAGAGAAGACGTAGGGATGGACACACAGCTGGATAGGGACCAGAACACCAACTCAGGAGACGATCCAGAACATCTCTGAAGCTGGATTCAGGTTGGTAGACCTGAAAGAGAAAGTCACCCCCCCCCCCGCAATAAAATAGGCATCGGAGCCAGTGATGGTGGAGTTACACAACCAGCAGACCCTCTGCTGGGACTGGGAAGCGAGTGGGCAGGCTGCCCATAGCAATGGACACATCAAGCAGCATACTGGACAGAAGTAAGGCTCCTGGGATTTCATTGGCTAATTCATTCCAGGGAACACACCCACATTCAGCTTGAGCTTTCTAAACAATGGGGTGAACAAGGCTAGCAAGTGTTTCAAGGCAACTAAAAAGAAGCAAAACTAATCTTTCTGGCTGCAGATTTGTCCTGAGATGACCTCGTCTGAGTCCCGACTGCAGATAGAGACAGAGCAGATAGGCTAACCTTTTCCAGAGTAAACCGGGGACTACTCATGCACAAGGCGCACCAAATGAAACACACAAGATCAATAAATTCAGTGCTGTAAATGCCCAATAACCCAGCCATTTATACACAGGCTGTCAAAGACCCAGGAGATGGACAGCTTCGTTACTTAATCCCTCCGAGACCCATCCCACAGTGGAGCATGAGGTGGGTATGGAACGTTTCATTGAGAATTTCACCCCGTGTAGCTTGACGTCAGAAGCTAATGACGTCATGGAAGCACCCCAATGTGGGCGGCCAGCGCCTGCCTGGAGGACCCCGCGTACGTGCAGGCTGGTGAGTCACCTGCAGCGCATTAGAACAGGTAGGACCAGATAAGCTATTTGCACAGCCGTGCCTCAACCTCAAACTGTAAACTGACTCCCATTGAACATTTGGAGAAAGAAAAAAAAAACACTGCAAATCAATATTTATATTCTTTTATCTTAAAACGCTGGCAATGATGGGCACTACGGAGAATCAAGGCGAGTGTGCATTGCAGTGTAATAGCACAAGCAGGGCTGCACGATACATCATTTCAACGTCGTCTTTGTGATGTGTGCATGCGCAATTTGTCAGCATTGCTTCGAATCTGCTGACAACTTGCAGCAACACCACCAACTTATCTGACACACTCTCTTGGTAGATAAACTACAGTCAAAAGTTTCAGAAATATTGCAATATTACTTGAGGAAATCTCCTATATTACAATGTGACGGTATGCAGGTTTTAACACAAGCCCTTCAAAGGTAACCTCTGGCTTCTCAGATGCTCACATCAGACTTGGTGGAGGACAGGCCACCAGCAAGGAACCTCGGGGTATAGAAGCCGGTTGGGGTATAGAAGCCGGAGAACTGGGTGCCATCAGGGCAATTTCAGTGCAGGGGCTGGGGAGGCAGGGGCAGGTTTACTCAGTGTGTCTTTGGGGCTTCCTTTCCCTCTTTATTGGACTGATGGTTTTTGGCCAACAGGGGGCCCCCAACCATCCACCCGGAGCAAGGGGGCACTCACCACGTGGAGTCGAGCCAGAACCATCGGCAGGCCGAAGGAGGACACCACGATGCCCGTAGCGAAAAAGAAGGCCAGCTCCCGGCAGGCACTACTGGACGAGTCGCCGTCGTCACTGAGCCTTTTGACGATGAGTAGGGGGATGGGCATCAGGACATAGAAAATCAGGACGAAGAGTGGCCAGTACACCCTGTGGCCAGCAGAGGGAGGCAGAGAAATGAGAATGATGATCTTTTTAACCAGCACAGGGCATAAACTACATGTTTTTTATTTTTGTTATAAGAACTTAATTGAAGATCTATGTAGCCTGTCTGGATTCATCTGAGAAATAAGTGAAAGGTGATTATCATTGTTGACACACCACAGCACACAGTGCACAACAACGAAATGCGTCTTCTGCATTTAACCAATGTGGCATCGCGACAGAGCAGGGGGCAGCTAATTGGAGCAGTGCCTGGGGGCAGTACCTAGGGTACCTCAGGGGTAATTGCGGGTCGGGGACTTGAACCGGCAACCTTTTGATTACACGGTCACGTCCCTAACCATTAAACCACCGTCCCATAGTTTTGCAATCCATTCCCAATCTATCCGAAAGTCCCTGGCAAACACAGACTGCTAAACCCTGGGCACGGATTACAAAGTTACTTCTCATCTGAACCCAGACGGGCTCCATAGATTTTCAATTAAGTTCTTATAACAGCATATAATATTTATATTAAATTTGGGAATCATCGTCACATAACCACAAAACACCAAGATACTGTGGGTCTCCCCGGGGTGGAGCTAGGGCCGTTTTAGGGGGGGGCTTAAGCCGCAAAAAATGTTCTTTAGCTCGCCACTCCCCACGCTGGTTAAAATAGTGGGCTCCTATTCATTTCCAGTAAAATAAGACCACCTCTACCCTCGCAAAGGCTTAACTCCTCCCCCTCAATGATAAAGCTCCCCCCACCACACACCACCCCACCCCCCAAGAGATAACAAAACTACAGGATCATTACGATAAACCCCGCTACAAATGACGTTGCCTGAACATCAGCAACTTTCCCCTTGATGCAAACTGACTCACTCAATGTGGTGTAAAGCTATTTGGGGGGATCACCATGGCCCCGATCTGGCTGTAAAACACAAAAAAGTGTATGGCGGGTAGAGCGGGTGCAAACATACCCATAATCCTCCAGGCCACACGCAAGCATAAGGAACATCAGGCCGACCGCCCCACCGAAGGACAGCCCCACCAGTGCTGGAAGAGAAAGCAGACAGCAAACAGCCATAACTTTAGCTTCGTCTCATGTAGGCAAAGCATCATCTACTTGCCTACTGCTGCACTCTAGTGGACAAAATATGCATTTCAACCCAACCAGATTCCTCAGGGGTGTTAGAGGGGCCCGGATACCCTGGTAGATTCAGGGGCCCAGCAGCATGGGGGTTAAATTATAGGCTATAAGCTTGGGGTACATTACGTAGGAAATGAGAAATTCTATAGCGAGGGTTTCCCTGCCCCATCCCCCACTCGACAAATTTTATCGTCAGGGGGTGACATTCTTCTGAATGTAGCAACCCTGGTGTAGGGCCCAAGGTGACATTTTGTCAGGGAGCCCAGAAGTTCTAGCAAATGGAAGAACAAAAATAGGAAGTGTGATCTGTCAACCCACAGTGTTCTTCATCCATCCATCTTCTGTAACCGCTTGTCCTATTCAGGGTTACCCTGGAGGCTATGGGCACAAGACAGGGAACAACCTAGGAAGGGGTGCCCACCCATGGCGGGGCACACTCACACATCAGTCACTCACACTGCCATGTGTAATTCGGTAACTCCAATTAACCTCAGCATGTTTTCAGAATGTGGAGGGAAACCGGAGTACGCAGAGGTAACCCCAAGACAACACGGAGAACATGCAGTATAGGTGGGGAAAGATCGGCTATATTGAGTCTGAGTCAACACCAAGACTTTGGGATTTTGGAGACACCGAGACGGAGTCGAGATCGAGTCCTAAAAAAGTCTGTTTTCAAGACCACGAACTGAATCAAACTAATGTCACCCTTTAGACACACACAGTCTAAAGCAGAAACAAGCACAGCACACAATGGCATATTTTTGGACTGTGGTGGGAAACAGGAGTACCTGAAGGAAATCCCACGATGACACAGGGAGAACATACAAACTCCACACACATGGAATCTGGGTGGAGACTTGAGCCCTGGTCCCAGAGGTGTGAGCAACAGTGCTAACCACTGCACCACCATGCCACCCCCACCCAAAGACAATATAATCTAGTTCAGTTCAGAATTACAACACAAACAGGATTACTGTAGTGGCCTGCCCAGCACTATATCTCTGTTGTATGATTTAAACTAATGTTATATTATCCCATTAATTCATCAGAACTTAAAGAGTGTTGCATTATGGGCTGTCCTATTAAATATAGCACCAGTCAACACAATGCTAATTCATTCATTTTTAATGTGTAGACTTAATGTACTTTGCATCAGGCCCATACGCCTGCCCATTCTGCCACGGACTCCATTCCCATGACCACATGCACATGGCCGCACTTCCTGGTTCTGAACAGACTCCAAATCTCATGGGCACCTGCAACGCGACAGCACCGCACTCCTGATTCATAATTTTGGATGGTCTCAAGGTCTCCCTCTAAAATTACTAGTCTAACCCATGCCACTATAGTCCAAGACTAGAGAAAATTAATTACTTTCGATTCTAAGACCGAAATGATCAATAGACCAAGACCACACTCAAGTACTACAATACTACGTGTTACCCCCTACAGCATACAGCACCTGAAAGTTTCTCCTAAAGCTACACTGTACCTTACTTGAACAAAAGCCTCCACTTAATATAAAATGTAAAAATATTTCTCCCCATATTTTTTTTATCTGGTTCCTTACAGGCCAGCATGCGGTCCAGTCCCACCGTAAGGAAATGGCCGTCAATTTGCCACAGCCAGGTGTTATGTGGGCGTCCCCTTGGCCTGGCCCAGCCACTCAGGTCCTCAGCCAGGTGCATTGCTGAAACACGATTCCACCCCCCCCACTTTTATCAGATTAAAACGATACTAAAATATGCGCTGCTACGGGTACAAGAGCGAACTGAACTGTAGCTCTGATCAGGGAGAGGAAAACACACATGCAAACTTAGGCTATGCACATAGGTCCGTCAGGGCAGGCAGGTGGTGTGGTGGGGGACCCTCACCCTTAGGGATGCAACCGTGTAGTTCAAAGATTGCCGGTTCGAGTCCCCAACCCGCAAATACCGCTGAGGTACCCTGAGCAAGGTACCGTCCCCAAGCACTGCTCCCCAGGCGCTCACGTAGCTGCCCCCTGCTGTGTCACAATGTCACATGGGTTAAATGCATGCTGTGGTGCGTCAACAATGACGATTAATCACCTTTAGTTCGATTGAAGGCCCATTCAGCCAATCAAAGCAAAGGTATCAGTTTGCACCAGTGAACAGGGAATGAGAGCTGCTGTAATTCAAAGTGAGTAATTTGGCAACATACTTCCCTGTTGGATTTGGGAAGAAGAGTGAGGTTCGTGTCAGGTGAGGCACTGGCTCTTTCAGAACAAAAATAATAATAAAAATACAGAGTGCTATAGTGAACTTAATTTTTTTATTTTTAGCCAGCAATAATCCCATGGGCTCACACGCACCCCCTTCAGTGAGGCAGAGGTACTGGCTGCCTCACCTACTTTTTCACTGCGGTCAGATCAGCAAGACTAACGTCGTTATACACATACGCGAAATACACAATATATTATTTGGAAAGTGAGGGCATATAATATAGGTCTGTACAAACATTACATTGGTGACATACAGCGAGGAAGCAGAAGGCACGTGCTCAGCGCAGTCAGTGAGGGAACGCGCGCCATGAGGTTCCTCTCTGAGGCTCTGCCTAACCTGCCTCCCCTGACCACCCTGAGGAAGTGATATCTGAAACTGCATCACACTAAATTAGTAAAGCGAAATTCACAATGTCGACATCAGCATTTTCTACATAATGTAAGACGAGGGCTAGACAAGGTGAATTATCCCTGTGAGCCCTTGCTAGCCAATGGCATTGCATTTAACGTTATAGCAAATAGCTGGGGGATAACTTTACAGCATACGTTAGGCAAGTATCGCCGTGTTTTTCTTTTGTTTTCAGTCTGTCTCATGCATTACCATATGTTCCTATCACAGAACTGTCTTGAAGCAATCATTCTCTTTTTGTTATGCAATATTAGGATGCACAAAAGGAAAAGGCGGGGCAAGAGGGACTCCTCTTATTTGCTTAGTGCAGATGTAAAAATGTAGAAATGCAGTAAGTTATATATAATTGGCCGTGATTATAATTAAATTATAGTTTGGCTGTGATAAATTCAAGGGGAGTTTTACTTCCCCATCCTAGAGCCCCTGTCCTCAGCAAGGATCCTGCCACCCTCAAGGAATTGTGCCACATGGCCGTAGTGCTGTACCTGACGCCCCCTCACAATGCAGGTAATGCTCCTCATTCGAGACTCCCTGAGCAACAGCTGGTTTGACAAACCAGCGGTACTCAAGGACCATACCTGTCAAGTTTTGGATTTGAAAATAAGGGAAAATTTTCCAGCACCCGCCGCGAGCCATCCCACCACCCCGACCAAGCTCCAGTATCCCTTACATTTTAAGACAGGTGTAT